>OY992769.1:35162623-35552946 GCA_963921325.1 Logfia minima
GAGACGACAAGTTATCGTTGCGACGAAGTTCAGGTTTGCCACTTTCAAGTTGATCCGCTTAACAACCTGTCCAGGACCCGTTCTGACCTGTTTCTAGTTACATATAAAAGTTTTGATTACCCATAAGACCCGTAGAGATACTTGCTATCACTCAGCAGGTCGACCTAGCTAACAGGTCAAAGAAAATAAGCCCAACCGACCTGCTTTTTATAAAATGGGTTTGGATTGCCAGGCATAGTGTATATATAAGAAAGTTAAAAGGTTAAAAATATAAAAAGTATAAATTCAATTACTAATTATAGGTCAAAAGCGCTAAACCTTTATACTATCAACACCATATATGTTATGCCCTTATGCTTTTATTGCATTTAATTGGTATAAATATAACTAATAATCATTTTTAAGTGTTTGAGTGAAGCCAAAGTATTTATTTATATCTATGTCCTATTTAAGTTTTCTAACAAGGTTATTTGAAAGTTGAAACTACTTATTTCGGAAATAAGGTGATCATAAACAGACCAAATTATTAAGGTGATCATAAGCATAGCTTGTCTTAAATAAAGTTACTCAAACACCCTTTAAATACAAAATCTTATTGAATTTTTTCTCACTATTTATATAAGTTTAATAAGCTTAACTGTTGGCCCTTTCAACTATATATAAGGACCGTTCTTCCCCTTCGGAGAAAACATGAAGAGTTATGTTTTTTCTCCACATCAAAGAACTCATGAAACCCCTACATCCTTCCTTCTACACCCTAATGTTGCTTGATTTAAATGCATGTATACAACTCTTCAATTGAAGATCATATATAAGTACTTAAGCTATATATTCAATTAGGGTTTTGAAATATGCATGTCTAATATGTTGTAACATAGAAAGAGAGCTTTCTTCAATCCATGCATGGGTTCCGGTAGGATTTCAATTAGCTGCTGACTCATTCATCCAAATATCAAGTTAAAAGCATGATACTTGGTAAATGAGTGAATGATGCGGGAGACAAATTGAATCTTAAATTTCTCATGGTTGGACTGAAGGGAGCTCCCTTCGTACTTTCACTTATCCAAGTTTAATTTTCATTCTATTATATTTCGTGATCAACTTTTTAACACATCATAGATGCAATCTAAGTCTTCGCCTTTTGTAAAAACACATATGTACGTTGCGTACGTACGTTTGAGGCATTGTGTTCGAATTTACATTTTATAGGTTAATGAAGGTGGATAGCTTGCAAATATTTGATCATTTTGTCATTCCAGACAGGTAATGATATATATCTCCGTCGATATTAGCTAGTTTGTATAGATAGTTATTTAATTTAATTTGGGTACACTATATATAACCCATTAGTGCAAGTTCAAACCATTGAATTTTTGACAGGTCGTTTTACGATATTTATTTTGTATTTGCTAGATTTTAACCCAAATTTACTATTCGTGCATATCAAATCCTTGTTAGTCGTTCTTGCTTCATGATTATCTATATATCCCTATAAAAATGGTGTTATGATTGTTAGTTGTATTTTAATTTATAGATCATATCATATATATAATTTTATGTATAATAAACAAAAAGACTATATATATGTAAATCTAAAGCATGTATTGATATACTGCACATATATAACAATAAAAACTTAAAAGGTCGCATTTTGGATCCAATTATATCATCATAGCAAGGCCATTAAACAATTATAAATGATAGTAACCAAAATTACTTTGAAGCTTGAGTGTGAAGTTATATTCCCAGTAATTAATACGGAGTATAGTAGCTCGTAAACAAAATGGTTTTAAGGTCATATACATTAGGGGTTAATTTCTTTTGGGATGATTCATACATGCCTGTATACTAGTCTTTAGCAACGAATAATCTTATATCTATAAATTAAATATAAAAAATAGCTCAAAACTTTAAATGATATGATTTGTGATTGTTAATGAAATATATGTTTAGTTATATTGTCAAGACATAATTTTTAAAAGATATACAACATCTTTTATTAGTGGTAGATGAAAATTTTAATTAGAAGGACCTAAAAATTGATATACTTTGTTACTAAATTTTCTCTTCCAAATTTTCCTTAGAAATTATAAACACCCGATCGTAACTATTTAAGAGATGTAATTGTATACTAATTGTTTCCACCTTTGATCGAAGTGATGAGGGGACAAGTCTAATGTGAAATTTCCCATCTGCTTTTTAACTTTGTACTCACATTAGCCTCAAGATTATGAGTGCTTTATTTTTTGGATTTTGTTAATGATAGCTATACCTGTTATTAATAAATAAAATATTTGTACTTGACCAATAATTAGGAGAAAATTAATTATGGTTTAAATACTACTATATATTAATGGATGCTTTAAGTCGTTTTTCAGAGTTATCATTATCATTTTCATTTTTTTATTATTTTTTTATATTAACTATGATGATGATGTTTCTTTATAAACCTCGTGAACATTCTTCTAATAATCAATTAGTTGAGGTAAGTTCATCTATTTATTAATTTATAATAACCGTTACTAAATTACTTTTTCCATCTCAATATATTTGTTTAAATTTTATTTTCGAGTTATCCCAAACTAATTATCCACTATCATATATTGATAGAAAAATTTAATCAAGTTTACTATATTTAAACTAATAATTAGTTAAGAGTAAAAATGTCATTCTATAAAAAATATGCAATAATGACTATACAACAATAACAATATCCAATCACGTTGAAAACGGAATATGGAGGAGACAATGTAGACAAAAACATCTACCTGAAAGTATATAATAATGACTTCCTTTAATTATGTAATTTTTTGTTAAGAGATATTCAATTTGAGACGGATAAAGTATTAATGTATTACTTTGAAAGTCATTTCAAGAATATGTTTCCGTTGATACAAAAGGAAAATAAATACATAGTATTTGAAACTTATGCTTAAAAGTAATCTAAAAGAAATCGAAAAAAACGTCTAAAACCGAAGATGAAAATAAGAAGAGATAAATTGTAGGAAACATACGGCATGTACTATATTCTTAAAAATGAAATAGGCATACATTTTAGACATTGATGTAATTGGATTTTTTGTATTGTATAAACAAATATCTCGAAATGTAGAAAACGGTTCCTGTTTCCAGCCTAAAATCAGGAAATCTGTTAATTGAACTAGGAGATCTATTGTTGGTACTCATATTTCATTAAAATAATTTAAAACTACAACAACTTACAAACATATTAATCTACCTCCTCAGTCATACGTCTCACATTCTTCAACTCCACTAAACACTTGTCAATAGGTGACGAATCCAAAACGAAGGCTCACTTTAAAAAAAAAAAAAAATTCTTACAATTTAACTCACGTAATAATTATAAATATATATATTCAGATAAAACTTGAACTCGTAACCTGTTAATTGATAAGTTTATCACATTAGATCAAGAACTCTTTTATTAAAGAAGACTCACTTTACTTTTACTTGCATATGTATCGTCAAATGTCTATTAGATAAAATTACTAGATTAATTTATTAGATCTGATTATTAAAACTTAATTATATTGGTTGGATTCGATTTTCCATTCACTATATATAGTTTAATGTTTTAGGATATAATATGCCTTTTGACAGCCTTCAAAACTTTTATTACATCCATTTGTCTTTTATGTGGTTTGATTTGATTACTCAAGTGTGCATTGTTTCTCCATTATTTTCTGCCGTTTTTAAACTTTATCTTGTTTTTATCTCCGAAGTAGAAAACTTTATAGCAATTATTAAGTATGCATATCAATTTTCAACTACGGTCGCACAATATTTATATATATATATATATTATTCTATTTTATTATATATAGTTATAGTTATAGTTATATACAAGTGAACATTATTAAAGCGTGGTAATTTTATTTATTTCACACAAACTCATGTTATTACAAGTTAGATTTTAACCATTTTTCATTCAAGTTTTGATCACTGTTAAAGTCCGTGTTCCTTTCAAAATGTAAACAAAGGACCTTCTAGTCTAGCATTAAATTAAAACAGATGAAAAATTGACCAATTTGAACGCGTAAGTTTGGATGACATGAAAGCTCAAATAAAAATCAGATTAAACATAAATACAGATGTCAAATATTCATATACAACCGTACCAAAACTTATGTCATGTGAAAAAAAATCACATATGCACTTTTGTTTACCGTATTTTGCCTACTCATATATAGACGGTAATTGATCTCATATGGGCCTACCTAATATAGGTGGTCCAACGTTTGGGCTGATGTGAATACCAAACATATGTCGAGATAAACTAACGCCCAAGTTATACAACCAAAGTTAATCCATTAATAACTAAAAGGGATGTCAGTTTACTTGTGTAACTTTAATCATAACTCGTCAAGTGTACAGAAATTTAAAGTGTCAATCATATAAAACCTTTTAGATTTTTTTTTATATATACACTTCTGATATAAAGTTGAATCAATTGCAATCGTTGGATACATTAATTAGTAAAATTAATGACCATTATTAAATAAACTAATAATTATCATTAACTGCTATTGTTTTTCATTTTTAAAATAAATTTAATAAATTTAATGATTATAATTAATTTTTATTGTTTTTTTTTTTTTCATTCTTTGAATGGATTGTATTAATACCTTTGGTATATTGATTAACTGTTCAACTCATTTTCTCATATTTTATACTTACCACATAGTTAACTGTTAATTAGTTAACTGGACAATAAAAAATTGTAACTTGATTAACGCATAAACTTTAATAACTGCATATAGTTCACCCAATAAATAAACAATATCACACTGTCGTGCATCGCACGGTTTAACACTAGCTAGAATAATATAAATGTGGCTAATATGTATAACTAAATCTATATCTAATTCATACATCGCATGATACGTGAATTTCACTTATTATTTTTTTTAATACCGATTATTTTACCATATTTATTACTCAAAGATTTTCTGACTTTAGACATACATCTTTAGGAACATAAAATATTTTTCAATAAATTGATATAAGTTATTTTATTGGTAGTATCTGCAAGTTGTAACTAAAACAATACTAGCGTGAGTCATAGAAAATATGGGATCTAAATGTATTATTTGTAAGTTGTTTTTAGGTGGAAATTACTAGTATATACTTATACTAGTTTTTACATGTGTATTTTATATACAGGTTATTTTTAAAAATACGAAATAATAGTATTTAAATATTTTTGGAAATAATTGTAAGTGTAATTCATGAAATATGATTAGTAATCTTAAATTCGAAGCACTTCATATAACAAACAATATAATACTATTAAAAACCTTAAAGAAATTGTTACGCAACCAATATTATGAAGAAAAAAAGAAAAGACAAATAGTAAAAGAAGGTGTGTTGCATATAGTTTATGGTGATTTTAAACATAAACTTTTTGTAAGTTAAATAGTAATCACCTATGAGACTATTAACATAAATGTAAAAAATTAATTTATAACCATATACCTTTTTTATAAATCTTAAGGGTTAATAATTAAAAATAATAGAGTACTTAAAATACCCGCTATACACACTGATATCGGATAAATAACCGTCTTTTATTTATTTGAACGTTAATTAAGTTTTATCCTCTTGCAGATGAATCTTATTATTAGATGATTCTTAAAGGGATAAGTGTTTGGGAATACTCCCAACTTGTATCCGATGTCTATTGTGTGTACCCAACTTAGGTTTGCTATTTTTAATGCATCCAACTTTCAAAAAATGTGTTTTAATGTATTTTGCTGATGTGTCATCTATGTAAGGTGCCACGTGGCATCCGTAGAGGTTGACACATCATCAAAAGTACTACATATTACATTAAAACACACTTTTAGAAAGTTGGATCCATTAAAAATATCAAACGTAAGTTGGGTACACACAATAGACATTGGGTACAAGTTTAATACATTCCCAGACACTTATCCCATTCTTAAACTATGTTTTTGAAATGAAACTACCTAAAAATAATATTCATTACATAAAATTTAATCACAATGAAAATCATTTATCCATCTTACTGTACAAAATATGTCTTGTTCCATCCTAAATTAAAACATACTCCGAACATTCATAAAAATACAAACAAATTGTAATATTAATATAGTTTGTTGAATTAAAATTAATATAATATAGATGCTATAATAAATCATATTATATTATATTAATCATAAGTCAGACATGCTCATGAAACGTTGAAACCTTATTAATTAACTTGATATCCAAAACTACATACCTAAATAAACTTTATATAAATTGGACGATAGTTTTTTATCCGATTCCTTTTTATATCCAAAGCCCCATCATTTTTCCTTGCTATTATTGCAAAAAGGACAATTAAATAAACTTATGGCGGTTCGAGCAAGTTAATTAGTTAAAGTTTTGATGTTATTGTGACAGATTATGATTTTGAATTTTCGGAAAGAGATACTCCCATTCATTCCAAAGCCAGAAATAGTTAAAGATTTAGAAACGATTGATGATTGTTCCGATATACTTGTTGTTAGTGATACAAATATACAATGACTGTTGCAGCTCATAATGAGGATGCTAATGTTGCTCTTGTAGGACATACGTAAGCTCAGAATCCCGATTACCTCTATAATTTTGAGATATCGTTTGTACTATTTGATTATCGGACACATTATGAACATTGCAGATATTTGATTAAAGCAACACTGTCAAATGGACTATCTTACACAGCATACACTTATGCGGGTGAGCTCCCGAGCTGTGCATTTGGTTTCAATAACCACGGTCTGGTATTGATCCTCGCGAATACATCCAATATTATAGAAAACATGTTTTTAACAACTCTGCAGACTTTGACAAGAACTTAACCAACAACTATTAACTGTTCTGTATAGGCCTTTACACTGAACTCAGTATCACCTGCAGAATCAGAGATAGTAGCAGGTGGGATTGGCCGAAACTTGTTTCTAGAGACCTACTTGAAGCAACAAGCATAGAGGATGCAGTTTTTGTAAGACTCGGGGGTTTTTTTCTTAATTGCTTTTCATCAGGTTTAGGTCATTAGATCGAAGGATTGACTTGTATTTTGACTTTCCTGTGGCTTCTTTAGAGGATTCGTTCATCACAAGTTTCAGTTGTGCATAGCTATAACCTAATTGACATAAACTTATGGAGGATTTTGAATGTCGAGACTGCATCAAGTCAACGACTTTCACTTCATGAAGTTGGGTCAACCCCTTTCTTTCATGCCAATATGTATCTTTTTCTTAAAGTTGATCAGGTAAATAGCGTAAGAGGTTTCTTTTCTGCTTCAAATCTATTTTATCACTTTGCAAGAACACAATAGAATCTAGCAGGCAACTTTAGGAACAAAAAGAAAAATGTTTTCGATTATTACATTTCCTGCAATTTGCAATGAAGGTACATGATCAGAACTCGATAAGTAGACAAAGTCGAGCAGCTTAGCTGTCTAAAAAGTCGAAGGATGACCTTGTTTCACTCCTTGGAGACACGAGTGATGAGAAATATCCTATCTTTATGCATGGTATAATAATCAAACCATATTGATTTACTTTATCCTATATAGAGGTGGTAAGATGGGCGGATCAGGCAGCAGGTCAAAATGGGTTTGGGTTGAACAGGGTACTTTGTTCTAGGCTTTGAAATAGGCCGAGTTCCATCGGGTTGGGTTAACATAAATTACTATGTCTAAACTGTTTTAAATAACTAATGAGTTAATTATGATAAAACAATATTTTTGCAATAAGTTATCAAAAACATTGAATAAAGTTGTATTGAAACCTTGACTCATTCATTAAGCATACAAACTTTTGATGATTTTCAACCAATTCGACCCATTAAACTCATTCCTTTAACTACATTTTGTTATTTCACCCATTGGACTGGTCTGAGATAAAATAAACTCAAGCAAATAGATTGAGACTGCAGAATCAATCTTATGTTTAAATTCAATATTACAGGTCTGACGCTTTACAGGCTATGTACAGCTCTAATTGATTTGGATGAGAGAAGGCTAGCCATAACTGACGGTAATCCTAGAAAAGGTGAAGTTACTCATGTATTCACGATGGCTTAAAAACTCAATATTCATATGACTTTCAAAAAGCCTCTCTTTCTACTATAAAAGTAGGGTGTAATATACTAATACCGATACAAGACTTACACGTATTGAAGCCCGAAAGACATGTTACAATGATATATAGAATATACACACATATAACAAATTGGATAAACAGTTTAGAATGAGACCTTGTTACTTTTTTACTCGAGAGCCCAATCTTTGACCCCTTGTTATTGCTTCTAGTAGCTTTGACTTTAAGGAGGTTTGCTCCTTCGAATCTGGTACGACTTTTGAAGACGACTCTGAAATCTCGAGCTCTTCATTTGGTAGCTTCGTAGTCCATCCTCGAATCGGGCTTGGATGACTTTTCCATACGGGTTTAGTAACAGATTCATCAAACTCAATTCCTGTATGCATGTAATGGTTTTTATGTAAACTATCCAAATATTTCG
Source organism: Logfia minima (assembly GCA_963921325.1). Classification (NCBI taxonomy): domain Eukaryota; kingdom Viridiplantae; phylum Streptophyta; class Magnoliopsida; order Asterales; family Asteraceae; genus Logfia; species Logfia minima. Next base: position 35,171,159 of record OY992769.1, read on the forward strand.
AGCTTAAACCAACTTCCTCTTCTGTTTTTTCTGAATGACTTTCTTCTGCTTTTTTCATTTTCGATTTCGCCTGTTCTTGACCTAATATCGCCTGAGCCATTTGTTCTTCAAACTTCACCTGCAAGCTAGACGAATCATGTGCAGGTTTTTTCTTACTATTGTCCGCTCTGGTTGCTGAATTTACATTATCCTCCTTAATACGGGAAACGGGCTTATCTAGCTCAAAACATGGTGAATCATCGCCAGCAGATGAAATGTCATCACCATCATCAGGAGGAGCACTAGCAGCCAAATTCATAGGGATGGACTCAAGAGAATGTCGGCGCCTAGCTGCGGGTAACACCACTGAGCCTGACCCGGACTTCCGTATTCCCTTTCGTTTCGCTTCAAGAATCGCCTTAATTTCCGAGCTTAGCTTTTCCACTACGGATTTCTTTGTAGTCTTTGTATCTTGTTTGTTTTGCATTCGCTCATCGAGCCAAGATTCAGATATATGGAGAATCATTCCATCTCGGGTAGGTCTATAATCCGAACCATTACCATTATCTGGATTTATATTCTTCAAAGAATGCAATTCTTGTTCATAGCTTTTAATCCCCCAAGCAAACTCATCACAAAGATCTTCCAAAAGTACCCGTGATCGCCTCTCTTTTTCTATGTCTCTTAATGCGTTCGTGAGGGACGTTTTGGACTCGTAAAGCTCTCGGGCCAGTTTCCTGTGAAGTGTCTCTGACCGTTTGCGTAATTTTCTCTCATCTTCAAGCTCATCTCTCACAGATTGAATGGCAGCATTTGCATGACCTTGTTTATCTTCGGTTATCTTCTTCATTAAATGTTCCATCTCGTGCCGATCTGATTGGCGGTCACGGGCTAGTTCTTTGATCTTTGATCGGGCCAAGTCTAGTTCGCGTTTCAAAGCTCTAACAAGGGTTATATTGGCTGCGTGTTGCTCTTCGAGACTCCAAATTCTATTTAAAACTTTGAGTAGTTCGGTAGATGTTTTGAGACTATAGCTTGTCTCACCATTTGCTCCCTTAAACTCTATAGAACTTGTAGGAGTAACTGCAGGGTTATAAGGTGCTACCTAGATAAAAACAGACTCAGTCAAATAGACAAATTTTCCATTCCAAAACAAGCAGAATTACATTTCAATTTGAATATATATCTTTTATCACCCTCAATGTAGTTTGTGTAAGTTAGCATTATCAACTGTCTGTCTGCTAATCTGTATAAAACTATGACACTAAATGGACTTCAAAAATGACCAAATTGACTAAGAAAGTCAACAAATCCCCGAATATCAGAACAATACTGAGGATTGTAAAAAAAGAAAATAGTAAGGCTGCATAAGGTGCTATCTGAGATAAGGTTACTCAATGGTCAAGCCTGCCATTGTACAAACCCGAATTCGACCAGATTTTGTTTCTTTTTAAAATTATTTTATTGTATTTGCTTCACAAATTATGTAATTTAACACCATCTAAAGTTTTCCTCTGAATCTATATAAATCTGAGAGAAGCACGGATGCTAAAATACCAATGAGAAAATATGTAATGTTCAAACCAGCTCTTTTCAAATTCAAATCAGAGTGGATCTTATTTTCATTTTAAACATAAATTTCCTGTCTTTCATTTTCAAATTCAAATCAGAGTGGAACATAACCTGGTGTTTTCTTCTTGATATACAACCAAGTGGTAAGTGGTAACTGTGGAATCTTAATATGACCAAAGAAGTCATCACATTATCAGCATATGGAATAGGATTAAAGATGATGTTATACCTCCATGGAACTACTACCATAACTTGCTGGTGAGACAGCTCCTACAGCATTATGGTTTCTTTGAATTGTCCAGTGATGTTGCATCAATGAAGCTGCAACATGTCTTCTCAAACTACTAGCACTCCCCTACATTCATCATTAACCAAGTTGACATTATTGCCCTCATGGTACTCGTATTACATACAAACCGAATTCGAAGGTTTCATAATAAAAGTCTCCATAGTTGGTACTATTGAAACAGTGATTGAACATTGATAATGAACCCTTAATTCAAGTCAAGTTTACAACTTTATGATGAAGAATTTCCACTCAATCATTGATCAAGAACCTATAATCCAAGTCAAAGTTCACAACTTTATGATGAAATCACTTATTCGGTTCTACGGTTTGTGCTGCACATATGATACTGCAAGAGATTTCCCTCTTTCATATCCCTCACATGTTAAAAACTCATACTCGCAAGTGTTTCAGCTTAAATTAAATTACCTAAATGGCAAGATTCATTATTGAAATTTGAATTAATGTGATCCGAAAAACAATCTTAAATAAGTAAAAGACACTTCAATTATCATAGAAAAAAAGGACCCCCACCACCCACCCATCAAATGAACAATTTCAGAAATACCATTAATAAGATTAAACCAATAAAAATACAAAAAGACAATATGCATATCAGATCCACTAGCAAGAAAGAACGATTAGGCAGATAGAATCATAATAACTAAGATTCTTCTAAGAAGATTAAAATCATCAAAACATGATCACTAGTTGTGCAAGTATACCAGGTCAGGGGAAGCAGGGGTAGGATCGGGGTTATCTTCAAGAAGATGATGGCGTTGATGATGATGATGGTGGTGGTGGTTGTTAAGCTGCAGATAACGGTGGTTCCTTCTGTTCCCACCACTATTGTGCATTTTAACAAAAGGCAAGTTGTACTGATGAAGCTCCCAAACAGTAGTACCTAACTTTCTTGCAGAAGTATCAGTTGGTAAACAAACTGTAAAACAAAAACCTGGGTTCTTCTCCTTAATCACCAACTCTCTATCTTGCGCACTAAAGTAGCTATCTTGCACACCAAAGTTGCTAATTTGAACAGGGGTTAATTGTCCACCTTTTTTGCCTGCTATTCTCCTTAACTTTTCCCCTAGATTTTGGTGCTTTTTTGGTGGTGGCTCCTTCTCTCCCCCACCTTTTTCTCCTTCTCCTTCTTCACTCCACTTTTTCATCTAACCTTTTTTTTTTACTTTTTAAAATTTTTTATCTCTCTACCCACCACCAGCTTTTCTCTCTCTAGACTTCTATTGATTTTTTATTTATTTTTTAAGTTTGAATATATCATCACTGGGGAAGATGTGTTAACTTCATTGTTCTGCCAACAGTGAGTGTGTACTTGAAACGTGATAGAATCATTTGTGTGGGACCCATAGGTTTCATGGCAGAAGGCTCCAATTTTGTTTAATTATGGAAGTGTGTGGGGTGATGGTGTGGGGTTGATTCTATGTGTTTGTCTCTTCATTAACAAATGAAAAAGAGAAAGAGAAAGGGGGAGTTTGGTATAAACAATCTTTTGTTTCAACTTTCTACACTATTAAAAGATTTGTTTTGGTGCAATATCTAGACAATATGTTGCATCTGATGTGACTAAGAATACTAAAGATTGTTATACTTTTAGTAATATACTACAAGAATTTAAATTCATCTGAAAATATAAAATCCAAACATGATATCAAATTTTTGGATGAGAGAGTTCATTTGGGCATATTAACACCTATTAGCCACTAACCGACGTAACTTGAACACAGATTAAATTAACCGAAACGAGTTTAATCATTAACGAGGACGGGTTTAAGTTTAGTTTTTCGGTCTAACTGCATATCAGGTTATTTTAAGGTTTTTTAAAATTTAAAGTCCCTACTTCTGAAGAACTGTGACAATTCTGTTTAACTAAAAACAATATACTATTTAACTATGCACTTTTTGATATTTATCTGAATTACTCAATCTCAGTTACGAGCTTAACTTTAAGCCATGTGATCAATCAAATGTTAGACTTTTAACACCTATAGAAACTTTTCATATCTTAAGCTCTTTTGCCAACAATAAAATAAGATCATCTTTTCACAAGTTCCCAATAAAAAATGCCTCGTAAGCAATAAGCACAAGCATAATTCACTGCAATATTGATAATAAGCCAGGATATATGCGCTGCGAAAGCCCTGGCAGCTCAATACCATATCGGTGCGATGGTTAAACACTTAAAAGAGGTGAAAAGGGTGTCAACAGCTCATGACCCAACCCACAAAGAACGAGTTCGACTAGTTTCAAAGCTTGGCACAGGGTAAGACTGATGGGACATGCCCGTCACATTTTAAAGTTTTGTTTAATCACACATATTAACCAAAATGAGCCGCTACCACAAGAACAAGATGATAAAGGTTTTATAGCATCAAAACCAACGAAAACACATTTGTTATCCCAGAACACAGAACATAAGATCATGTATAGATTTTAGATGGATGCAAAGTTCAGGATTTCATGAAAAAACCCGAACCTAAAGAAATACCATTTCTAACAACAAAACCATTTTTAACACAAACCTCAATTACTACATGAACTGGAGTCGGGGTTCAAAGCAAAATCCAGAAAAGATTTCAAGCGGAAACTTCTTATGCATCAGGCATTTCTGTGACCAAAACCACTGTCTTTTATCCATATCATATACAAGCAAAGCTGTTCCTCCATAACTCTGTATATATATCAAATCGCCACCCCCACTGCTCGCAAAAACATCATCCAACTCGCCAAAACCCTGCACAAACTTATGAGGCATTTTAGTAATTTCCGTCCACACATCCCTGTCAAGAACCCATATGCCAATTCCCTTAATTACCCCTGGTCTGTCGGGTCTCCCTATGCCCCCAACAAGCACGAGCTTTCTTTGAACATTCATCAGCCTCCCACAAGTAAGTGCACAAGGTGCTAAAATCACCGATTCCTCCTTCAACATCCCAATAGAAGATTTGGTACTATCGAGATCGTAAGTAACCAACCCATGTAAATTCTGAACCTCATTTGGCCTCGTGCAAAAGACCAAAATATACAAGACGTTATCGCATATAACGCTTACGTCTCCTGGTCTCCACCCTTGCATAGCTCCCATCACGGGGCATAACCATGTCTTTTCCTTTGAATTGTAAACATGAACAGAAATGTTCCACAAAAAGAAATCATCAGAAGCTTGCATTGACCGGATGACCGAAATGGTGTATTTTGAGTTTGACTGGTCAACAGAGAATGCTAAAGCGCTGTAAACTGGAAAACCCGGGCTCGATGGGCTCTTAAGAATTTCGTATTCTCTAGTTATGGGATTACAAATGTATATTTCTTTGCTGGTTTCATCATCCATGAAACACACAAGACCACACGATGGGGCAATTTTCCAAGTGTGGTGAACCATGAATGGCAGCTCAAAGTTGTACCATTTTCGCATACCTGAGTCATAAAGATAGCCCACGGGTTCAACTGAGCTCGTGAACATGAAGTACCATGTTTTATCTGATAAGAAATTTGCATCATTTAAAGTGAATTTCTTTGAGTGGATAATTTCATTCCACTTTCTACACACACAAGATACTTTGAATATTGCTGATAAAGGGAGTCGAGCTAGAATTTTCTCGTGCATGTCGTCTGGAAGGATATCAATTGAGATCGGGTTCTCTTCTTGATTGCTATCAGTCTCAATTAGTTCCAAATTTGGAAGGAATACACCAGTTCCCTTTCGGATAACATCAGGCTCATCATCAGACCATGAAGCTCCTCCTTCCATGGACAGATTATGGAAGTCCTGAAAATTTCATATTCATAAAAAAGGTTGGCAATTGGCACAATTTTAACACCAAGAATTCACAAACAAAAATATAAAAGATAAAAAAGAAATTGTATTTCTAACTGTTGTTATATCCATCCATGTACTTACAATAAGATTGTTGATAACAATTCAAAACTAACCGCTCAATAAACACTCAATTTCTGAAATTTCGATTTTTTTAAGACTTTTTGCTAAACACTTGACGTCATGTTAGGCCTTCTCCAACCATAACTCTATCTCTATCTCTAAATACTGAGAAGATAGAGAATCTTTCAGCATATTCCTCCTCTAAAAAAGTATCTCCTCCAACCATCTACTCTAAAAACAAAACTCTATACATTTTATCCTACTTAATTCATCTTTACACAATATTTTAAGAGTTTATTCAGTTTAAGTTGGGTTGGTTATGTTACTCATATTTGTTTGTAATCATTTTAGTGTATTATTGTAATATATTTATTATTTCATTAATTTTGTTTTACTTAATAAGTAATTATTAAGCAATAATCCTTATTATTAAGAATTTAACAATATTAAAATTTGATTAAATTGATAATAACACTATAAAGTATTGATTAGGACTTTTAGATGATGAATAGTGTTCCCCTGTATATACAGAGGAAACTTGACTTCCTCTAAAAATTTCTCTAAATATAAAGAACCGATAGAGTGTCTTTTTTCTCAAATTTTTGTATTTTTTTATATATTTATGTTTTCATTTATTTTGTTTTACTTATTTATTAATAATAATTATGACTAATGTCGTCACTGTTCATGAAGGTAGGCTAAATTTAAAGACTTTTTAAAGAAAGAATGGTAATCCTCATGTTCAATAAATCACACATTGCAAAATGACTTATCTTCTAACTAAAAGATTGTACAAAGATAAACGTAATTCTTTATTTAAAACAGGGTTAATTAGTGACAATTGTTCTCTTCAAAGCGGTAAAATTTTAAAACAATGAAAACCCAAATTATCGACAACTGGACTTCACAGAGCTACAAAATCAAATGTAATAACAGCAATTTCCATACTTAAGGCTCACTAATCTCAGAAAGTAAACCCTAATTTCAGAATTACGTTGAACACACAACATCAAAATTTGCAATACAAGATAGATCCATTAATTAACCATGTTAACATCAAATAAACCAAACCTATAATCCAATTGCACATTATACAGACCTACAATATATACATACCTAACATTATATGAGGTACAAAAGGGGTAAAATGTTGATACCATAGTGGGAACGGTGAGATCGACCGGAACGGCTGCTGCTTCGCGTTGAACCGGTCTCCAAACTAGCTTACATCCACGTGGATTTCTCTGTGTTCGTCACAAAATTCAGATGATTTTAAAGGGAAAATGAATAGATCCCCAAACTTGTTTCTAGGGTTTTTGTCGATTCGATGAAACAATTCATAAAATGCTAATTTTCGGTGTTAATTGAATACCAAAACCAAATTTCATATACGATGAATCTTGTGGTGTACTACTATTTGGGGCGAGTGTGAAATGGGGTTTGTCATTTGTGAGTGCTTTTCAAAGAATGAGCAGAAAAATGAGATGGCAATTTTTTGATTGGTTGGAGGTATCCACGTGGATAAAGGTGACGAAAAGACAGATATTGTGGTTGTTATACATTTTATTAAATATAACATTAATATTAATATTAATATTACAAAGATCAACGGTCTACAACGATCCACAAAGGGTGTGGCTCGAAATGGTTAATCCTTGGCATCGATTTCCATCGGTCGATGTAAAATTAAAGTTCCAAAACGATTTGCAAAAACAAAACTGATTACGTCCTATGAATTAAGCCAACGTTATGTTGATTTTCATCTATCGATGTAATATTCGATTTCAAGCCGATTTGAGAATGTTAAAATCATTTGTCGTTTGAAACAAGACAATTTTAGACATTAATTTTCATCAATTGATATTAATTTAGGACTTCAAAACAATTGTTGAATATTGAAAATTTTACGTTATTGGATCATGGTGACGAGATTGAAAACGATTCACATATCTATAATTTTTGGTAAACTTTGATATCAAATTTGTATTTATGAAATTGTTAAATGAACATTAATTTTGAAATATGCTATTGATTGAAAGTATGATCTTAGTTGTATTTGATCAAGAATTAAAGGACATGTATAAACATAAGTATGGATCGCAATAAGAATATGAGACATGTATGGGAACAAGGAAAATGTATATACCGGATAATATTGGTCTCCTTTGAAAGATTCATTATGAGAGCGGTATGAATTAAATATTAAATTGATGACAATTTAGAACAATTTAGAACAATGTAGATGAAATCTATTATAGAATGGTATTTGAAGGCACGATGAATTCATTTCACTAAATTTTAAAATCTCGTATTTATTTGACAAACTTTATGTTTTAGATGTCAGTTGCATATGTATTTTTATATATTGTTTTCATATAACAATAGTAATAAGATACTCTCCGACATTAAATTATAATAAGTATTTTGATATAATCACGTTAATTTGTGACTTTCTTTTTACAGAAAGTTTATATCAATACTAATATAGTATGAGTTAAAGTCTTCTAAAAATTAGATATCGTTGTTGCTGTTAAAGTTTTTTAGAAAGTGTTTTTTAATAAATTAAACAAAGAGTTAATGGTATTTTAGATTTACATATTTTTGTTATTTTAATTACAAGAATGAAATCAAATAAACTAAAGACAAAATGAAACACAATTTTATCAATTAAAAAATAATATAAACCTTACCATTAAATTTCCCAACCGTGATTGTCACGTACAACGTCAAATAAATTCGAAAATGCTGAATGATAGGCGAAACATTGGCCAATGATCTGAAGTGACGATTAATGCATGTTCAAATTTTTTGATTGTATATAAAAAATTAAAGAGCATTCACAATACTACTTTTATATAACTGCTCATTTCAACAGTTTATAGAACTCCATTATAGAACAGGTATCTTTTTCAAACTTACTCAATACACACACATGACACACTTTCTATCTACAATTTTGTTCCCAAACGCTCTCAAATTTCAAGCCCTAGCATTCCTATATTTCACAAAATTAATTCGTTCCATTGTCCGCGTTTCATCATTTTGCAGGTAAAAATGCTGAAGCAAACATTTGTATCCGAGACTACTTCCTCAAAAGCTGTAACGAAAAAGAAACACAAGGCAATCGTTACTCGTAAATGAATGTGCCACTTAGCTGTTTGTCTTCACGTTTTGTTTTGATTTATGCATTTCTTTTTTTTTTTGGTTTTACTAATTCAGTGTTTATATAATGTTATAGCTACTAAGAGAAGTCGGAGAACAATGCGTTATAAATATGATGCTCAAATGGAAAATGATGAAAAGACTATAAAAATTAGCTAGTCCGAACATGAAAACGAAGAAGTTCATAATGTAACAAGAGGTATGTTTACTGCATCTTATTTGTTTTTATTTACGTTTGAATATCTGTCAATATTTAGTGATGCAGTTGTGTTTTAGTTTACATTCATTGCATCTTGCTATTATATTCATGATCTGTTACTTTTTTACTGCAACTTTCTATTTTATTCATGATACGTTACCTTTTTACTGCAACTTTCTATTTTATTCATGTTTTTTTATACTATTTAGGGTTGTTGTTCATATGTATGATGTAGTTACTTTTTAATTTATTTTCACTGCATCATGTGAATGTTTAAATTTTGTTCATAATTTGTGTTGTTATATATATGAATGATTCAGCAATTGTTTTTTAAGTTTTTACTACATCTTGTTTGTTTTTTTTTGCGTTTGAAGTTTTGCTTATATTTAGTGATGTTGTTGTGTTATTGCTTAAATTCATTGTATCATGTTGTTTATTCATTCTATGTTGCTTTTCTACTGCATCCCAATATGTTTGTTTACTATTAAAATTGTTGTTAATATGTATGATGCAGTTACTTTTTAATTTATTTTTACTGCATCGTGTTGATTGTGTTGTAGATTATTGTATACTATTGTTTATATGTATGAGGTAGCTATTTGTAGTCACAGTTACTGCATCTTTCTTGTACTCAATTAGTTTCAATGTTTCATATTTGCATGATTCAGTAATATTTTTTTAATTTAACTGCATCTTTCATTTTTATCAATTGTTTTTATAGCTTTTTTATGTTTATAGTCCATTTTGAATATAAATGTGTCCAACAAAGTGGAAACAAGAAGTCAACTAAACTCAAATACGTAAAGCTAGAGGTAGAAGATAAGAAGGCAGTGAAAAAGAGGAAATATGCAGGAGTTTTGATCTATTGAAGCTAGATTTTCCCCACAATGGTTGATGTATGTTATGACTACTTTAAACAGTAGTCAGAAGCAAGTTGTTCGAGACATTAATTTTGGCTCCTTGCTTGACGATGCTTTTTGTTATAAGTCAGTTCCATCACGTTAGGTATCTTTGTGTTGAGATGTTTGATCCGAAGACTTGCAAGTTCAAGTTTTTTAAGGGCCGTACAATGAAGGTGACCAAAGAATTAATACATGACATAAATGGCTTCCATATGGAGGTACACCTATTCATCTAAAGATGAAGTCATATATGGTGTAGAACCAGTGGTTCAATAGTTTAGAAGTCAGTATGAGAATTCATTTGGTAATAGCTTTTATATTAAGCCGCTTCAAGAAGTTATGGTGAATACGATTGAAACAGATAGGCAGTTTAGGTTGAATGTTTTGGTTGTCGCTACAACTCGTTTGATGGAGTGTACCAAGATGCGTTGTGTCAAATTATATATAAAGAAGACCAAACATAAGCACGCCACACAACAATTTTTTCTTTTGAAAAATTTCTCAAACCTTTTAATTTTAACAATTCCTCAACCAAGTCAAAATATACACGATCTATCCCCCACCAATGAAACCCCTTTATTCATAACTCTTCTATAAATTTACAATTTGAGAAACAATGCTCAATGGATTCAATTTCCTCTTCACAACATAGAAATAGATATACTATTCAGATCAATACCCATTTTATCCAACACAACCCGAACTAGAAGTCTATCATTTCTAAGCCTCCATATAAAAATACAAACCTTCTTTGGAACCACCATATAAGGTATTCATTCAATTTCTAAATGTAGTGATTTAAATGTTTCTCTAACAAACTTTGATAGCAACTCTTTTAATTCTAATATCGCATATATCAATTAGATTAGGTATTCTTGTTGTATTTTTCATGCTTACTCTCAATTTACATATATTTAAACACCATCATCTTGATAAAAAAAATACACGTTGTTTACTGATTCGTAAGCTTCATGCTACTTAATAAAAGGTAAATTTTCATCTGAGGTTGTGAGACAATATTGATTCAATAGTTTTGAAACTTTCATTCACAATATTATCTGGCGAATTTATAAAATTGTGAATTGATGTTATAGTTATAACAATACAACGTTTTGTATTTATATGGGGTCAATCTCATATACAACAATTCATTAGTATCAAATTGTTAATTAAAACTATAAATTTTGTAAATAAGTCTCTTCTCACAGTTATAATGATTTATTTATTTTTGTTTCCCTAATTCGATCTTAATTCATAGATATCCATCAACTCTGTATTCATACTTTCATATAGTAGTGAAATTGAACCCAAACTTATTGATGGACTGCGCTGGGCTAAACTTCTTTACGTAATGGGCTTTTAGTTAGTAATGGAGTTCGGACGCCTTAATTCTATCAATTTCTTTAACTTAAAGGTCTCTAACTAAAATGACTGGATACTTGGATTGGATCATAATACATGTGTACGCACACTCATTATGCATTTCGTGTTATATTTATTGTTTAATTAAATTAATTTAAATATGTACTATAGTGCTAGCAGTTATATTATTTTATTAAAAAGAAAAACAATTATTTAGTATATGTACATTTTTTGGTATGCAATTAGATCTGATCTGAGGGAGAACGGAGAAATTTAGTCCCGCATAGGCCAGAAATAATGTTTTTCATTTGGTACAAAAAATTTTAGTTCTTTGTAACATGTGACTTAGATAATTCAAAATAACCTATTTATTCAACTAAATAATAAGTTAAAGAAGTCAAACAATTGACCAAAATATATGGAAAATGAGATGATTTGCATAAGTCTTAATAATAATAATAATAATAATAATAATAATAATAATAATAATAATAATAATAATAATTGTTAATTCAATTAATAGTCTTGATTAAATAATTTACATGATTAACAAACATGCAAATAGGGTTACAAGCTTTTTTAAATGCATTAAGCACGGAAATTATTTGTATTTAGGTCAAATAAAAATTAAAATAGTCTACTTAGTCTACCATATATCAATACTACATGTTCACACTGAAAATCATAAACATGAAAGAGAAAAAAAGTGTTTAAATATATTCATCTTTTCTAATTAGTTTACTGGTCAACCAAAATTATTACATAATAATTATATCTTTTTCAATTTTGAATGTCTAATTTATGGTTAACTATTATCATTATGTAATGATTATGTTGACTAATTATGATTGTATTATAGTTTTAAGGTGTAATTATGTATTTAATAATTATTATGTTTATTCTTTTTTTTCTTTTTTATATTTAGGCTTCATTTCAATATACTAATTAAATATTAATATTGTAATCATTGTGTCTTTTTTTTTTTCTTTCTATTTAATATGTATTCTAATTGTTATTAGTTATTAGTATGTCACAAGATTTTTTAATATGGATGTCATCTTTATGAATTTATTTGAAATATTATTATTATTATTATTATTATTATTATTATTATTATTATTATTATTATTATTATTATTATATTAGTGTTATTATTGACAAACATATACAATGAATCGACATCTATTCGAATAAAAATAACAATTTAAACAATTATATACAAATAAAGAAAGTTGTAAAACTTAGTTTGTTGTTATTATTATTAAATCATATTATATAAGATTTAAATTTTATTTTCCAAAAAAAAGTAATAGTTTTAAAATTTTAGTTGGGAAGAGAATTTTTGACATTTTAACTGTATTTAATGAGTGTTTGACTGCATTTAAAAGTTTAGTTGAAAAGTTGACTAAAGTCAATACTATAAAAATAAGAAAAAATATTTTTGGATAAAAAGATTATGGGTAAATTTAAAAGGACCCGAAAAAAAATTATGTTCGAATATTGTCTATTTAACTACAGTTTAAGACTTAATTAAGTTTTGTTAGGAGACAAAGTAAAATTATTATGTTCAATATAAAAATTACTAAATAAAAAAAGTCAAACGGTGGACCAGAATCCTAGGACAATCAATAGTATACAGTGTATCTTCACGAGGGAACAAACATAAATGAGAAGCAATATCATTTTTGGGTGGTAATGGGACGACTAGTTGTTACATCAACCAGTTTGTAGGACTAGTTTTGTCATTTATTTTCGTTAGAGAAATATGTCTAAAGAAAATAGATATATACTATCCATTGTGGATAGGTTGTCGAAAAATATAAGTAGCGGGTCGAATAAAAAATAATTATGTGATAGGTTTAGAAAAACTTATCCGTTAAATTTAGAGCGACTCAATTTAATACACTACTAGTGATAGTATAGAGTGACGCCGGAAGTTACAATTTGAGTTCTAGTGGGTTTTGATGAAGTGGTTTTCTTGAGAAATAATTGGGAATTGAAAATGGATTAGTGAACATGTGACACTTTTTTGCAGTGATGCAGAGAGAGGGTTTGCCGGAAAATTGATAGATGTGGAAGTAGGTGGTTGTGATATTAGGGTTAGTGTAAGGGGAAGAAGAGAATGTATATATTTAATTGAAAATTTATTTATATCAATCTATCATTATATTAGCCTATTAGATTAATTTACCTAAGGTTCATATTGTACATTGTTTTTTCATTTTGTATGTAATCAGGTTGCTATTGAACGCGTTCAAATTTTGCATGTTCCATCCAATTTTTAATATGCATATATTTTTACGAAGGATCTTCCGTCTTAATTATTCACTGCATTTAGATCTAGTTTAAACGTTCATTCTTTTCCTGCCCAAACTATTGAGGTGTATTAATGTATTATTATATTAGCCCATTAAATTAACTTATTTAATGGGCTAATATAATAATACGTTAATAATTTATTGCTATTATTTTTATTTTATAAAACTAATTAACAATTAGAAAATAAATAAGATAAAAAATATCTCAGTCATTTTAGTCAAAATGAAAATCAATCATGAAATAAAGTTTATTTTTGAACTATCAATAAAAAAATAAAAATAAAGTATAAGAATCAATAATGAAAGTGTATATAATCCACGTGTACCAACTATGCAATTTACTCCATGTGAAAATTAATGGTAGCTATAGGGTACCAAATAGGGGCTTCTTAGCCTCTGAATGTGGCCTTTTTCCAACCATTAATTCACTCTTTTTGTTTCCTAATTCTTCTTTAAATTTGAGTGGGGTTTATGCTTAGGTTCCTCTATTTTCTTAAAGAATTAGAAAAGGACAATTTGCAACAATTTATTTCCACATACATTTGTCATGCAGCTAATCGATGTCGTTAGAAAACCACAGAATTTGATTCGCACAGATTTGATTAAAACAGATCCTTCACTTTTTTCTTTTCAATTATATCATCTATCATTGCAAATATATTGTGTTTGTTTTGTTTATTTTTATTTTCTTATTATAGGTGCAGTATATATATTACGGAGTATCATTTTGCTGGTGCACTTTTAATGATTACTAATCCACTATGTTGTCACACGACTCACCTATTGATTGGGGTAATTTCCCTAGACAAAATTCAATCACTTGAGTCACACTATTCCTTTCTCGTTTTAAGGTGCTTTCTTTACCACAAAATAATACAATGTAAGAATAAATATATAGAGCTATAGATTATATTAATTAATGTAACATAATAATATGTGACAATTATGAGAGAAAAATTGTATAAATAATATTTCAAATAAAATACATTTGTTTTTATGTTTATAATATTAGATTTATTTAAATCGCTCAAAATATATTATTTAAATGTTTTTTATTTATGTTAATTTATATTTTTAAACTATACGTTTCTGACTATATAAGAATAGAACTATAAACTCATGTACCACGACCATTTAATCGGAATTATTGATCAGTCAAATTATAAACACCAACAAAATGATTGATATGATGGATTGGAATAATTGATCTGTTGTCAATAAAATCCCAAATAGAAAATTATGTACGCACAAGAGATTCGATCGCTTCCATAAAATACAGAATTTGTTCTTAAGTATCAATAAAAAAGATCGATAATTGCTCATAGCTATTCTCTTAATAATATATGATTATTATTTTAGCAAAGCCAATTTTTGATAAAAATAAAATAAAATAAAATTTTGCTAACTATTTTCTAAAGCAACGCAGTAGACAGCTTTTTGGTCACTTTGGGCATATTAATTTGTGGAACTTTCAGGGTATAAATATATATCATATTCGCAATGATGAACGTTAATTAAGTTTGCTTATCATACCATGCACAGTGTCTTTGTTTATTCTAATTATATTTATATTAATTATTGCATTTATTTTTGTCATTTAAAGGACACAACAATTCTTTATGCAAATTCGTCAACTATATATTATGTGTGTTAATAATTTTGTATAGCTCTTCAATATACATTTTAGATTAGTTAAGAAAATGCCATTTGCTCGTGTATGATAACAAATTAACAAATTACCAAGTTTGAAAGTTGAAACTTTATGATAATAAGGTATAATAAATATTTTCTTGATAAATTTCAATGTGCAGACTGATATTCGACACCTCAAGTTAATTACTCCAGAAGTTAATACTTTGAGCTGTCGGCCTCTTGCTGTAGACTCTGCTCGATGTCTTAAATCTTAGTTAAAAAAAGAAAAAACACATTTAGCTAGACATCTTTATATTGATCAAGTTTTACACGTATAAACAACTGAATTCCAATGATTAATTGTCTGTTTTTGACTTAATTGCTGAATACTAAAAAAGCTATATTTATTAAGTCATTTAAGGTTATTTTACTTTTTTAGATATTTCAACGTCAACATATAAAAAAGAAACAATTAACTTTATTTGATTTATTTAGAATAAACATTATATATTTAACTAGAGACTGTATTTGTTCTGAACTTAATAAGAGAAAAAACAAATCTGATTGCATAAATGGAGAAAAGTTGAAATCGGCTATTGTTATAAATATGTCTTGATATTACTCCCTCCATCTGTCTGAGTAACATTTTAAAAAAGGATGCATCTTTACCAGATTTAAAAGGCAAAAATGTGCTTAAACAACATGTTGCATTAATTACAATTATTAAAGTGCATGTTTTTTGGTCTTAAACAATTTAATTCTAATCAAGGGAATTTTTATTTTTTTCATTCTAAGTAATTGAGTTTGGTTAGAAGTAGTGAACGCGAAAGAGAAAAAAGAACGAGAACGGAAAAGGAAAATAAAATAATAAATAATGTAATCAATATTTGTTAGTAGTATTTTTGTCATTGTTTTTACTTGATTTGTACAAATTAATCATTACCTGTAATGGTGACAAATTAGGTCGAGTCAAATTGACGAGTCTAAATTTCCCAAACTCGAAGCCAACATAATTTGATAAATATGTTGGCTGGTCAAAAGTATCCAACCTGAATATAATCTTCAAAACTCGTTTATGTAAATAAGTTATGGG
The DNA here is from genome assembly GCA_963921325.1 of Logfia minima. NCBI lineage: Eukaryota > Viridiplantae > Streptophyta > Magnoliopsida > Asterales > Asteraceae > Logfia > Logfia minima. Next base: position 35,187,562 of record OY992769.1, read on the forward strand.
TTAGCATGTTGGTTTCAAGTCAATATCGATTGTTAGATTGGTTTCGTTTCAAAATCTAATGGGTTACCTTTGGATTGACAGGTTGATATATTAACTCGAACCTTGACGTTAGCTCAACTTGAAAGATTAAATGGGTTGGTTTCGCGTCAAATAGGTCAAATTTTATAAGTTACTTTTAGATTGTCAGCTAGATCCGTTAACCCAAACTCGACTCGAAAGATTAAAGGAGTTGACGGATTACGGATTAGTTAGTAAACGATTTGAGATAAATACATAAATATTATATGTCAATATAATTGTATATAATAATATTCATTACTCTCAATTTGATGGAGAATGAATAATTATTCACTAATATATAATAAAATATTATATTATGAAATATCAAAAATCATTATTTATTATTTTTCTCCCTCTCAATACCTTCAACCAAGCAATCCGTTGTCCCCTTGTAAATCTAGAGCTTATCATTAGCGTACTTTTTCTTAACAGATACACTTCAAATTTACCTACTAACAATAGAAGTGATCACACCAACGTTTCTAGCTGTACATACGAGAATTAAAGAGATATATGTTAACTTAAGTTAGGATTTAAGACGTCAAAGTTTGTTAATTATTTAAATTAACTCCTTGGAATATTATTGCTTTCAACCCTCTTTCCTGTATTCAATATAAGTAAGCCATAAAATATCATGAAACATATGCTTTAATGTATTATTATGTTATTATATATTCTATGATATAGGGGAGGGATCAAGAGGGAAGTAAAAGAATTAGGGAAGGAAGGAAGCAAATCTCAACTATTGATTTCATCATAAATGAATGTTGTTAACATTCATTTGTGATGAATGTTAATCAAAATTTAACATTCATCACAAATGAATGTTAAAAACGTTTTTTTATGAAAAAAATCAAGGGTTAAGATTTGTTTCCCTCCTTCCCCAAAATTTGAAGTTTCCCTATGGATCTTTCCCCCTATGATATATATATAAACATTTAAAGTTTCAATCATGGACATATGTAGGTAACGTAGGTGTAATACTTGTTAATTAATTAATGTTGTAATTATTTAAACCATCGCATCTGCCGTGTCGACTTGTGATCAGCATTCATACTTATAATTAATCGTGAATAGACAAAGTAATTAAGAACGAAAGGTACTTCGGGTTATAATATGTGATATATTGTATTGTAGATATACATCATACATGCATGTATGAGTTATAAAATGTGTTAATTCTAATTAACCTTGTGAGTTGTGATTGATTGTTGATTAATCTAGTTTCTGAACATGCTATACATGTTAATAGGGCAGGAACTTGAATATACTCTAAAATACCTACTTAATGGTGCAACAACCAACTCATCTAAGTGAATCCTTAGTAAAAATCTTTAAGCTATTAAATATGTATTGAAGGTCTCCCACGTATATAACTATAAAGCTCTAAGAAAGCTCTGTCCCTGCATATGAAATATATAATACTTCAACTAATATTAGGGAGACATTGAGTCTGTTATCGGCTAAGAATAAATATTTGTCTATGTCAACGATTCGTGTATTTCATATACTATAAACATGAATCTGTAAGTTTGTCGATCATTTTATTGGGTCAACTATACGCATACTCTCAATCATACATGCTATTATATTGTCAGAAGACTTTCATTTGAATCCAAACGGATAAGAATTTGACTTAATGTATTTTTTTATTTTATTTTGTAAGATCATTATTACTTAATAAATTGTAATTAATTATCATGATCTAAGATTGAAGTTGATACACTGGACATTAACTACCAGTTTCTCTGTCAGTGTAGAAGAACGTAACTATCACCAATTCACGGTATTTCATTAACTTATCCTTTTCAAGTCAGATTAAAACGAGATCAAAATTCAATATAATATATAACTAAGCTAATGATTGAGATTTATTAAAATGACATCACCACGCCTGTCCAATTTGATCAGTATTAGAGAAGAAATTCTACAATTTTGACAAGACACTGTTAAACATACGTAATTGTCTTTTACATAAAAACAAATATAAGACACACACACATATTTTTTACTCGTGTCAAACGGCTTCTCAAGTGTGGGGTTTGATTTTGAGAGGTTTGATTCGGAAGTGGACTGATATAAGGTGGTGGGTGATTTCTACCAATGAGGATTGGTGCGTTTGGGTGGATAATTGGAGCGGTTCGAAAGAACGTTTATATGTTATTATCGCTTCTATCTTGTGGATGGTATTGCGGTATCGAAATAGTGTCACATTTGACTCTCATAATATGAAGAAATGTGACATATTCGATAACATTCGTTTATTTTCTTTTTCTTGATTAAAATATAGAGGCTTTAAAGTGTATAATCGGATTGTTTGGTTAAGACACTCGTTGTAATTTTGCTCTAACTCCTTGCTAGAGTTTGTATTTTTTAATATAATTCGCCGTTAAAAAAAAAGACACACACATATATGTATATATACATATACATATAGGGGCTGATTTACAGGGAAGGGGGAAACAAATATTGGCCGTCTGTTAACATTCATCACGGTGAATGTTAATTAACATTCATCGTGATCAAAATTAACATTTATCATGAAGAATAGTAATTAACATTCACAGTGATGAATGTTAACGGACGATCCATATTTACTTCCCCTCTTATCTCAAAATTATCCCTTACCTCTTGATCATATGTATACGGATCATATATATATATATGTATCGTTTGATATCAATTTTGAATTTGATTGACTTTTACAATTCTCTATTTTGCCACTTTTTTAATGTGTTGAATGCGTGTATATTGTTTAAAAATGATTAAAATAATTCACAGCCTAGTGGCTTTGTTTTGCTATATTATGGAGTATATATGATGATGATATGATAGTTTTATGTTCATTAATGAGATTGAATCTAAAGCAAGAAGAGATGGACATAGTATTTCATTGAGAATCTTGGACTTTAGAAAGTCCGAACTCTTGGCGCATCTTCAACGTTATGGAGTAATTTTAATTAATAAATAAGAGTAACAAGTAACTACTGTTATATCTGTGATTGGTGAAATAATAAATCAGTTTAAAAATATAATAAATTAACTTATAAATATGATAAAATCGTTTATAAACATTAAAAAGTAGATTTTTTAAGAAGTAAAATACATATGTTAACCGTCATCAAAGTGAACTAAAAAATTTTAATTGATAAATAAGAGTAACAAGTAACAACTGCTATCTGTTATTAATAAGATAATAAATCGTATAAGAATATGATAAATGAATTTATAAATATGAAAAAACAAATTAATTTTAAGAAGTATAATGTATATGCTAACCACCATCAACGTGATCTAGTGATACGTCCTCATTGTATTATCATAAGAGGTCTCGTGTTCATAGTTATACATCTTAGTTGGTCTTGAAAAGATTTCAAAAACAATCATGGGAGTACTCTGGTTAAATGTGTATATCTAGGTAAAAAAATAAATCATCATTCACAAGTAACCTAGTGATCGACGTATCGAGAAAATTTAGTCATGGGTATCAAAAAAAATTTGAATTTGCTTTACTTTATAGTTTATTAAGTTTACTTAAACAATGTGATGCATCTCCTAAAAATGATTGATAACATTTTTAAAAAACCAATAAATTTTCAACCAAGTCGATTTAATTGACTATTAGTCCGTGTCATTATTGGGTACAATATAAGTTCATCCCTAATCTTTTTTTTTTCTTTCTGGAAACGGCAAATAGATATATTAAATAACCACAACTTAGAAAATGACTAAGAGTGGCGAATAATGTACAAAAGCTAATAATCAAAATGCAGGAAATTAAAAGGGACAATGACCCCAATCCTCCCTATTACAAGGAACTTTGCTCCTATGCTTAATCCACAAGAAAGAAGTAGAAATAATGTCGCCCTAATCTTTATAGAGAAAAACATCCTCTACTTACCCATTAAACATACTCAAATATGTATAAAATGAAATCCCCGATTGTTAGAGCAAAAGTATATGCAAATATTTTTCTTCACTTCGGTTACTAAATTTCAAAGTTAAATAGCCACGTACACCAAAATCTCCTGTTTAGTTCATGTAGAAATAAATACCCGTATATGTTACATATGAACGTGCGTACGTTTTTTCTAAAACACATACAATATATCTATCCTTCGACTTTGTTTTAATTAATGACGAACATACATAAATTTGGATATATCAAATCATGAAAGTGTTTGACATAAAGTGACAAAAATTGAATAAGGTAATGTAGTGGTTCATCTTACAATTTATTTTATTTTATACGTCATTCCGTAAGTGTATAGTTTTTCTTTCTCGATAATTTTGACATACGGTGAGTGCAAATTTGCAACCTTGAAATCCATCCAATATGAAAATGAAAAGAAAATATGTTACTCCTTAATTGCTAAAATACTTTCTTTGACCAAGAATTGTGAAAGAGAAAAGAGTAAAGACCATATATACCTGAAAAGGCCATTCTTGCTAGTTTTTTGGAAAGGGCAAATATGAATTAAGCTCTAAGTTTAGCAAGTAACTAAGCAAGAGGGAGTAAAAGTTTACACTATTTAGAAAAAATTAAAATGGACAACAACTTCAATCAGTTTTACTTTTATGCTTAATCCATGTGAACGATGAGGTTATGATTTCACTCGCAATTGTAATATACGCCTTATAATAGTTGTTTGAAAACTTTAGAAAGATCTTCTTATTGCAACAATTAGGTTTGTTGCTAGTTGCAACATATAATTTGCGTACTCGATCACATGCTAAAATTTCCATAGCAAGTAGAGATACTAAAGGTTTCCACTTGGCATATATACATTATACTTGCCTTTTTTTCAGACATCTTATTGATACATAGAGCGATAGATCTAAACGTTATTATTCCAATTCAACTTTTTATTTTTAATTTTAATAAATCAAAGTTTTAAACAGCACTCGATCGTAGTTGTTAGGAGTTTTGATTGACTGGATGAAATGTCGCCAAACAACCTACTTGTACACTCAAACTATGTACATCTCAACTTTTATTGATCACAAATTGCATCATTGGAGTTGTAATTGTAATAATTGTGATATTGCTATAGCTCCCATAATTTAAGGTGATGATATTTTTATTTTTATTTTTGATAAATCTATCAAATATGTGTATTATTTATATGTACGGTATAAATTCTTATATAATTATGATGAATTTATTAAAAATAATGATAAAAATATCATCACTCGATTGTTTAAAGTATTCAAATTATGTGCAGACTTAGTCACATCGTTTTTTATGCTTATCATCACACTCCGTACCTCTCTGTATTAATTTATTTTTCAAATGTGTAAAAAACACTGGAAAAAGTAATAATGATGAACTTCAAGTCTTGATAAACTAAATATAGTAATTAATGTTTCAAGTGTACGTCATCGACCGTACCACAGTTAAACACTTAAAAGTAAAAACAAGTTGAGCTAATAATTGTTGAAATGCAATAATAATTACAAAATAGTGGTAAATGGAAAATGACACATCTGACTTTGTACAAGTTGACTTTTATTTAAATTTAATTAAAACTGTCAATCGGCGTCATCTGTCGTGTCAACTGTTGAACGCGTCTTGGATCATGGATCCAGATTCCGAACCCACATCTGCTGTGTTGTTGAAATATAACGCCCATCCTTTTTATACCAAAAACGTGCACCGGACACAACACTGTTGTCTACCATTTTCTAATATGTGGATATCTTTTTTTAATCAATTTTTTTTAGAAGACATTTAATTTGTTAGGAGTGTTATTTAGATGCATATTTTAAGACATTAATAACACACTAAATGTAATTGTTTTCATTTTTCTGAAAAATTTATGTCACTAAGAAAAATTAAGAGTATACAAATAGTACGTTTATTTTGCCATTGAATTTTTCTCCACAACGAGTTCACCAAATGGAAGGAGCAATGTGGATCCTTCGATAAGGTGAATGTTAGTTTGCCTAATATTTATTTTTTCGTTTACAATATTTTATTTAGTTAAAATTAATCATAATTAATTTTTATCTTGTCTTTCACACTGAATCATTTCCTTCATAAATGTTACACAATGTTAAAATCACGGACTCATGGTTGAGTACCACTTTACCTTTCACACTTAACTCACTCTCGGTGCTCTCTAATAATGAGAAAAGTATTAATGATTGATAATAGTGAATGAGAGAGATTTTAAATTAGATATATTTTATAAGAGAGAAGCATGGATGATCGATTAATATAGCCAATAGTAAATATTTATTTCATAAACACTGAAAAATAAAAGTTATTGAAACTTTCTAAAATATTAACTTCGAACTGTTTACGAAATAAATATTTACTTGTATCTTTTTAAGTCTAAAATTATAATGAAACTCTAATATCACTTAACTATCTAAGCTTTAATTCTGTTCAATTAATATGAACTCTTATGTGTTATTGGTTAAGACAAAGAGCACAAAGAGTGTTTGTTTTTGGGCTTAACGCTCAATTCACTGTTCAATTAAATACAATTGAACAGTGAGTTTAACACCGATTACGATTTTGAGGAAAAGAAAGATTAAGTCGGAAAAAAAATGAATTCTCTTTAACATAACATTCAATGCTGCAAGTCGTAATTAAAAGCCGGCCTTGATCATTGGCTAGAGTGGTGAACTTTGACACCCGGCATTTAACATCTTGAACGGTGACAATCTTTTCTGTGCTCTAAGTGCAATATATGTATATGTAGTGTGTTGGAATTAATTAATTTTCTTAAGTTACATGCATGCATGTTACATTGTGCAAAACTTGGAATAATGATCACTTAATAATAGCTAAGTTTAATAGGGACTAGTTTTTTCAGTTAAGTCAGTTAGTTACTTGGTTATAAATTCATAACGAATTGATCAAAATTGAATGTTTTGCTGTTAATATTTATTTTTTTAGTTTTGTTAATAACAATTTATGGAACTATCAATAAGAGATAAAAGGTGGTGTATGTATAATTGTATATTTATAAAAAGTAGTTACAGTTTGCAGCACACAAAACTCGTAAAACTGCAAGTAGCTACACGAATTATTTCCTCGTATACAGTTATTAATTAATACGGTAATAACTAATACTGATGATTGATATACTCTTCTGATATGTTGTATAATAAGTGTTAAGTTTTATCTGTACTTTATACTCCATCAAAGTAAAGCTAAACTGCGTTTAGATTCAAAACAATTCAATCGAATATTCCATTAATGTCTTTTTCAACGCTGACTTTTCTGGTCTACCAAATTAGTTTCACCAGATAAACCTTTCGTTCCAAACACCTTCGCTTTAGCCAGTTGTGTAATTGTGATTCCCAACAATTATTAGCGTGAAATATAAATTCGATTGCAGGAAATAAAAAAATCTCAATTAAATTTTAATATTATCTCGATATAATAGAACAGTTTTGAGATATTTAATTCAATAATTTAAATCATTTGATCTGGTGGTATTCTAATAACATTAGGAGCTGTTTTAGGAAACATCTTTGAAATTCTATTTACACTTTAAAGGTCTTTTGTAATCTATATTATATAATATATAATATATTATTTATATATATACTAAAGGACAATAAGAAGTTATTTTATAATTTGCCATGTAGACAAAATGACACGTGTCAACTTCTCATAATTTAAAAATAAATAATTAATTACATATTAGAATTAGATAATATTTGAATATAATATTAATTAATTAAATATTTTATAAATCCTATTCAAACACTAATTCAAAAATAATATTAAATTATTAAACTTATTAATATTAATAATATTAATATTATATGAATAAATATTATATTATAAATATTTTATTATTTAAATTATTGTACATCGCATGGGTTAATAACTAGTATATAAATATATATATAGGGTGGGGAAGCAAATCTTAACTCTTGATTTCATCATAAATGAATTTTAAAAATCACAAATAATTTCAAAATTTAACATCCATCACAAATGAATGTTAAAAACATTCATTTATGAAAAAATCAAGGGCTAAGATTTGCTTCTCTTCTTCCCCAAAATTTGAAGCTTCCCAATGGATCATTTCCCTATATATATAGATATGGATGATCTATAGGAAGGGGTAATCCTGGGGGAAGTTAATCTGGGCCTTCCGTTAACATTTTTCGTAATGAATGATAAATAAAATTTATCTCGAAAAATGTTAAATCATAACCCTGTCCATTATTTTTAACATTCTTTGTGATGAACGTTAACTAACATTCACCGTGATGAATGTCAATAGACGACCCAAATTAGCTTTCATTTTCTCACAGGATTATCCATTCATTGTAGATCAACTCCCTATATATATATATTGTATTATGTATGAATAAGGAATAAATTGTCTAAATTAAAATAAATTATCAATATATATCAGAAATAAATTTTTTTATCGGAAATGTACCGTAGTATTATAAAAAAGAAATGCAAAATGATAGAATATTCTCTATCAATAATACACATAAAATATTAGTCCGTCGTTTATATATATCCAACTGAATCAGCAATCACGTAAGAAACAACAGTGCTTTATCCCTCTAATACAAGTGGATGTGTGTACATAATTGATGTTAATCTTAAAAATAATTTAGATATAAGATCTTTAAGCATTTTAGGTTGTAATTAACAATATTCAATTGGACTTGAAATGAAAAGAGATATTTTGAAATAGTTTTTGTTGTTTCAAGTGTTACGAGTAATTTTTTTATTTTTTTTCTTCTTCTGACGGTTACCTACTTAGTTTGGCTTGAAAATAGTTTTTGATAAGATCTTTATTTTTATTTTTCATTATTGTTCTAGGTTTTCTGTATCATCGTTCTCTCTTTAGAACAAATCATTCATCTTTTTATGAATGATTTCTTGTGAGCGAGTATATTTTGAGTCTGTAATAAGGATTCGATTTTGTTTTTGGTCAATTGACATGTTGAGTTTATTCAATGTATTATTTAGTTTATTTGTGATTTTTCTTGATCGATTGTGGTTTGGTGATTGAATCGGGTTATTTGAGGTTTTGTGACAATAACCTTCAAAGTGATAGTCTAATGGTAGAGGTCAGTAATCTCCAAAATGTACTCAAGTTCATTTTAGAGATTGCTCTTGAACGTATAATACAGTTGCGCCAAGATGGATGAATTTTACAAGAAAACAATTATGCTTCATGTTTTGGCAGACACTCTCGTTAGTGGCATGCTGATTCAGTTTAGAATACATGCTCTTTCATTCAACATATTAACTTCTACAAGAATAAATGATAATATAATAAGAAAAGTCATTCAAAAGAACACAATGTTACTTTATGTGCTCGCCTTATAAAGATTTTGGGTCCGAGAGTTGGGCAAATCGCTAGGCTTTTCATAGAAATGTTGTTTGCTTTGTCTCTTGTCACATTTTGAAAGTTATGATACGTTTAAAGTTGGGAACTTTTATAGTTTTATGCTTCGTTGCCATGTTTCCATGTCTGAATCTTTATATGAATATTTTTTGATTACTCAATTACCTAACAAATTCTACACTAAGAAATACTAATACCACCTAATTTAGTTGGCACTCTGTATCCAAACTTGATATCCATTTTTAGTGTCGTTTTTCTATGATTCTTACAATATTAAAATTACTTCTTACACCATCAAAAACATTATATTTACAACGTTATCCTTCCTTTATAAAACATAGAAGAAAAGAAATAGAAGGTAAAGTTGTAAATTTAAATGACATTTGTCGGGTAAGAATCACATCCATTTTCTCTTAGTTTACTTTTATACTTTGTAATTTCACATTTGTTTAAACTGAAACTTGAATGCGTCATTTTTTTTTTATCATCAAGTTACCTAATACCATTAAATCGTAGACTATTTGGTTACAATTTTTTCAACTTTCGTAATCGATTCAAGGGTTAAGTACATCAAAATGTATCAAAGTTAGGTCTCCAATCCATAATGTGTATTGGAATATTCTGGTTTTTACTGGGTGTAATAAATTTGTTATTCATATGTATTGTATGTAGATTATATTTTTTTAGTGATGCGTCGTATTTTTAAGATGCCACGTGTCATCTTTATAAGTTGACTCGTTACCAAAATACATACAGTAACAATAAGTTGGACGTTTTTTATGCGCAATGAAAATTCGAATAATTCAAAATACACTATAAATGTCAAATGTTAATTTGATACATTTCGAGATACTTGACCCTTATTTCTATTTAAAAAAGGGCCATATCTGGCGATGGTATTTCATGTTCTCGAATATGCTACTAAAAGCATATATCATTCAGAACAACATAGCCTGCCCACCACTATATATGTATGGTGCTCATATCAGTACTGTATCATTGACAACAATTCATCCTAAATTGCTAGATGCGTAACTGATCGACAAGTAATTGTCAAATTTGAATTTTCTTTTGATAACTTTGAATTATATAATATTCAATCATGATTCCCACTTAATTGACAATGATCATGAAGGTTCAAGAATTCTGTTTTAGTTGTACTTTTTCACATTGAATTACCTTAAACAACAGTTACTGTGAAGAACAGAAACAGTAAGCTCTTACACATGGCGAACGTAAATGATTTTCAAGAACAAAGCAGTGGACATTACTTTTTATATACTTTGTATTAATTTGTATTAAAAGTTATCAATTTTAGTATCACATAAACATATTGTTGGCAATTTTAGTATAATTGGACTTGCTTGGTACCAATGGGCATTTTACATAAAGTTATAGAAGAAGTCAGTAAGTACCAAGTGCACGTTCATTTAAATCATCTTAGACCACCACTAAACAATAGGTGTTAGAGAACAACGTCCCTTGTATGGATCTAGGGTGCGAGCCCCCTATAGAATTTATCATACTTGACGTGTTACATGTTTTTCCACCGGAATGAACAATAATAACAGAAAAATGGGTGTGTCTTTTCATTAATCGTTGCACCCGCTTGCCGAAGAGTGTGTAACTTGGTTTTAGACAACTGTTTTCTTACAGCCATAACGTCTTTTGATATACAATAAGGACTTGGTCTTCATTTGAACACACGAAACATAACATAATCTCTTTTTTACTTATTTTCTTTGTCAAATTATATGTTTGATATTTATCTTACCCCAATACCGGTCTTGTAAACCGAAAAGAGTCGAAATACTTTATTGAAATTGACTGCACGATTCAAATTATCATCGAACCTTATTTCAATTTTCTAACACATATTTTCAGGATATAACTAATCTTTTATTCAAATTAATGGGCGATGCTAAGAATTTAGAGTAATTATAATCAGAATTGGAAATAGTGTTTTTGATAGTATAAGGTTTTAATCTTTAACCAAGCAAGCTTGGATGACTTGCTTAACCATTCAAATCGTGTTGATTTCTTGTTAATACCTTTTTATCCTATCTAGTACTTGTGAAAAAACTTATGTTATATAAAACCCGCCAACTAGAAATATATTATAAAAAGTGGAAACTACCTATAATTTATGTTAATTTATCACATGTTTATAAAAAAGCCATCACTAGTATTTCCATGAACTTTCTGTTTATTTTACTTTTGTTTATTAAAAGGTAGCACTTCAAATAAGCGATACAATACTTTTTCCTAAGGTCCCAATCATTCTATGCAAACATTATATTCTCAAAAGCCAATGCTTGGAGCACATGAATAATAGAATTTATTTATTGGTTCCATAAAGAAACTTACAACGGATGATAATTCCTACCACGATATTTAGATAGTTGCTAAATAAACATAAATAGATTAGAGTTAGGGTGTTGATGCGTTAATACGACCAATTTACTGAAGTATACAATTATTACTATTTCATTATTTCTATTTTTATGATTTTTTGAGAATTTTTTGTTGAATTTGAGATAGATTAGATGAATGTGAATTTTATCCTTATGTTCGAAACAAGTATAATTAAAAAATTTTATAAAATAAATAATTGAGAGTAATAAATAAGAAAAAATTAAGAAATTTAATGATTTTTAATAGTTATTTTTTACAATTAAATAATCTATTTAAGACAATAAAAATAATATATGAATAAATAAAAATTAGAGGAAAAAAATATCATATTACCAAAAGAGCATCTCTAATGGCTAACGGTAAATGAGAGGTTTTCATTAAGAGGTTTAAAATAAAAAACAAGACCTTTTTCTCTTATGCTTAAACACCTTTAAAAGCTCAAAAATCATTAAATAGTTAAAGTAATAAAAGAAGATCATAAAAACATTTTTCTTTCAAACATATTCATATTCATATCCTACAACTTATTTAATAATTTTAATGATTTTGAGTTTTTAAAAGAATTTGACACCATTACAGGCGATATTTTTCCATTAAATATGCTCTTATAATTAATACTCTAAATAACTTTTTCTTTCATTTTTTTTTAAAAGCTAAACTTTTCAGCTAATTACACATAAATCTATTTATTTATTTTATTGTATGTATTATATTTTGTAGAAAAAGAAATTATGCCTTGAAATTTATATTCCAGTTGTCTTATAATTATTTGTTTATCTTACTATTCTAATGTTTTTTTAAAATACTTGTCAACTTTTGAATAAATTAATGTGTGCCCTTAATTAAATTTCTCAAATGTTAATTAAATATTACACAAAAATTAAAGAAGACGTTGAATTATAATAATTGGTCTGAACTGTGACTGATCATTTATTTCTAAAAATATGTATTTCTAATTTTTGGATAAATGATTTAAGGGGAATGTTTATCAGTTTATGTAAACAAATTCCAACATCCTACATTCTGTACATTCAAGAATTGGGTATTATGTAGTTATAGTGACGAGTTATGTTTAGTCACGGTTTACTTTTGGATGCCACAACGACTAGTCAAAGGTCAAAAGTTATTGAGTGGATAATTCTCAAGTAACAAGATTACATGTAGTCATTTATGTATAATCGTCCAACATTTATTTATTTTTATTTTATTTTGGGATTTTAATGTTGATCTTAATTTTTTATTTGTTTTTGTTGAGATATAAGAAACATGTCGATTCCATGTCAGCATCTTTACTTATTAAAAGCTAAAGATATAATATGACGTATTAATATATGAGAAATTCATACACGCATCAAAATGAAACTCGTAAGACAATATTTGTAAAATTAAATGTATAAATTACATTCTATTTATTAACACGTCACTTATAGCACTATTTTATGAAGTAAAAAAGAATTATTACAAATAAAGCGTTCACATTCATTTTACTTTTCAAAGCTAAACTTTGATTAAATATAAACAATTAAACTTGCTCCTTTAATTAATTTAACGAACAACATTAATAACTAATATTTTTAATCCTCTATCTACGCTGACCCAACATTTGTAATCAATTAAAAATAAATAAAATAGGAATTAAAAAGGCATAAGTGTAGAGATGGATTAGATTTAGATTTAGATATTGATTTAAGTTAAATTGATTTATCTATAAATAGAGAAACCCAATGCCTATTTCTTTTCTTAAATCAAAACACATAGCCCAGCCACAGGGCACTTGTTGCTTATCACTCCTCATTCTCTGGAGCCCCAATTTCTTTTGTTTCAGTTACAAACATCTTTAACAAAAATTATCGTGAGAATATCTTATGGAATAAAGATCCCTTCAACGATTTCTTCAACTTTCGTCGATTTCAGGTAAATTTTTCTGTTTTATTTTCAGGATTCTTGAAAAATCAATGTAGGTATACATCTACATGATATTTTTCAACTTGAAAAATATCACCAACATAAAAAGTTCGAGTCTTGATCTTGATTTCATAGTCATCTGGGTGTGTCTGTTTTTTTTGCATGATTCTTGAATCAATGTGTGTGTATGATGGTGATCAAGTTGGAACCGAATACCCAGATAAAAAGTTTGAATCTTGATCTTGATGTTATCCTTATTGTGTGTGAATGAAGGAGATTAACGTGAATTTTAGGGGGAAAATTTCATGGGGTCGGTGTATGGGGAAATTTGGGGGGTGGGGGTAAAAAGGTAATTTCACAGTGCGAACCCTCAAATAGACTAATACATGCAAATTCAGCATTGGCTTCACAACAGGGTTTTGCCAAACAATCAAGACACGTATCTTCTTTTGGGTAGTTTGCCGATTGCAGATATTTTTGGGGTTTGAGAAAACAATGAATGCTAAAGGAACAGTTCATTAAAATGTCAAGAAACTGTATTTGTATACTGAATCTTGATCAAAGTTAGTCCAGACCAAATTTTAAAAAATTTATGTAAGTTAAAGACTGCATGTGGCTCTGCAATCAAAGTGGATCAAATCACATAGGTTTAGGCTTGTTTTTTTATTTTTTTGTTAGCACTAAGAAGCATGTCTTGTTGTTAATCTTGCTTACATGTGCAGTTAACTGTGGTAGAATCACATGGTTATTTCATTTCATTTGAATAAATAAATTAAATGGGAATCTAAAGTTTTTATTTTTTTTTAGTTTTTAAGAAAATCCCACCTGAAGAAAGTTATTTGTCTTTTTGTATAAATCTGAATTGGTATTACTTTGTTGTTGGTTGGTCTCTTCGGAGCACACCCAAGTTTGGTTTTAAACCTAATTACTAGCAAAGCTAGATTCAAGCACAAAATCCAAAATTGGTGACCTGTGTCAACAAAGACAGTGGGTCGTGTGTTCAAAACTGGTGGGGCCATGTTGGCTAGTAGTTGTTCTACTAGTCAACCTTTAAAACGAACTTAGCTTTGGCTGTATAGGACCCTTAATATTTGTGGCGTGTCTTGACTATGGGTCCGGGCCGGCCAGTATGGTCCTAATTAGGGAGCCAGAAAACTTAAGGTTCATAATCTAATATTTAGATGTAATAGCGGGTTCATAACTAAAGTTATACCAAAATAACAATATATTTATAAAGAAAAGAAATAATTAGTTGAGTGGGTTTAACTGATCCCACTGGAATTGGAACTGGAACTTCAAAAATAAAATTATCTTATAATAACATTTGTTGCTTAATTAAATTGATTGTTTGGAACTGGAACTTAAAGTTTGATCAAGCTCGTAAATATTTTCTCGATGCAGGTCCAAGTGCTGTGACTTGAAGTTTCCGTTTTAAAGCGATTATCGCAGTGCAAAATGGCCACCAATGCTCAATGCCCACCCCCTATGAAGGCTACTTCAGAAGGGGTGTTTCAAGGAAACAACCCACTAGATTACGCTCTCCCTCTCGTAATCGTACAAATATGCCTTGTTCTTGTTCTCACTCGTCTTCTTGCCTACCTTTTGAAACCGTTAAGGCAGCCCCGAGTCATTGCTGAAATCATTGTAAGTTTCTTTCTTCAATGTATCCCAACTAATAATCTGTTTGGAATCATTTGCTGTTCAAGCAACATTTTAATGAGTTTGTGCACAACTATTAGCTTTGACTTGGTATACTTAAATCTCGATTTTTGTGGCAAAATATTAAAAAAAAAAAATACAAAGGGGATGTAGTTTCCTTAGGTAGCTTACTTTTGACACGATCCCTTGATTAAAATAGACCAATAATGCAAGACACATAGTAATAAAATAAAGAGACATGAACAGTTTTGTGCTTTGTATCGCCTAGTCAAATGAACTTCCACATGGTGTATTGATACAATTATACTTCTTGAAAGCTTAACTAGTTACATTTTTAAAGGTGCCAGTTTTTACTCATTTACTGTGGTTGATTTGGTTCCTTGATTTCAAACGGGTCAAATATAAAAATATGGAATAGCTAAAAGGGTAAAGGGTTGAAGACGATCTGAACTCTTATTTAAAAACATAAGGTCTCCTATTGGATCCAAAGATTAACATTATAATTATTATAGTCTTCATGTAAATTGTCTCTTTAAAAACTCAAATAATAGGAAAAAATGTTTGCGGCTCAACCAGTCTAATCCAGCCCCCCTCGCCCCTCTCAGCCCGTACTAAAAAGGGACATGTTTCATTTGTACAGATTATTTATAATTTATTTACACTAACAGTTGTTACTAGGATGTTATATCGGATTCGAATGGGACCGCATATCCAACGTTTTAATCGATGTTTTATATGTTCTTCAGGGTGGAGTTTTACTCGGGCCATCTGCTCTAGGCCGTAACACAAAGTATCTTCATGCCGTATTCCCTAAAAGGAGTCTGCCGGTGTTGGACACGTTAGCAAACCTCGGGCTTCTGTTCTTTCTCTTCTTAGTCGGACTCGAGCTCGACTTGAAGTCCCTTCGCCGAACAGGGAAGAAAGCACTGTCTATAGCCGTGGCTGGAATCTCTCTTCCGTTTATTTTAGGAACAGGTGTTTCCTTTATCCTCCGCGGGACCGTCTCCAAAGGAGTCAACCAAGGCCCTTTTATCGTTTTCATGGGTGTAGCAATGTCCATCACCGCTTTCCCTGTACTAGCCCGTATTCTAGCAGAACTCAAACTCTTGACCACGGATGTTGGGAAGATGGCCATGTCAGCAGCTGCTGTTAACGATATAGCCGCATGGATTTTACTCGCTCTGGCAGTCGCACTCTCAGGCACTGGGCGGTCCCCACTTGTTGCTTTATGGGTTTTCTTGTGTGGTTCGGCTTTTATTGTTCTATGCTCATTTGTCATTCCACCGATCTTCAAATGGATGTCACGCCGGTGTCCTGAAGGTGAGCCAGTGGACGAGGTTTACGTTTGTGCGACTTTAGGCGTAGTGTTGGCTGCGGGGTTCGTGACAGATACTATTGGGATTCATGCACTTTTCGGTGCTTTTGTGGTCGGCGTTCTTATCCCTAAAGAAGGAGCTTTTGCAGGGGCGTTAGTGGAAAAGGTTGAAGATCTCGTCTCGGGACTATTTCTACCGCTTTATTTCGTATCAAGTGGTTTAAAGACCAATGTCGCATCAATCCAAGGGCTTCAGTCGTGGGGGTTACTTGTTTTGGTCATATGCACAGCGTGTTTGGGGAAGATCGCAGGAACCGTTGGAGTTTCTTTGTGGTGCAAAGTACCGTTCTCAGAGGCCCTCGCTCTCGGGCTTTTGATGAACACTAAAGGGTTAGTCGAACTCATTGTCCTTAACATCGGAAAAGACCGTGGGGTATGTATTTTCACTTAATTTTTTACATTTCTATTATTATCGCTCGTTGTTATAAATTCTAATGTTTTTTTCTTAATTTTGTTTCGTAATTTCAGGTGTTGAATGATCAAACATTCGCGATATTGGTACTGATGGCTCTTGTGACAACCTTCATCACGACACCTTCGGTTGTTGCAGTCTATAAACCAGCTAAAGCACCGACAAAATCAGAATACAAACAGCGAACAATTTATAGAAAGGGATTCTCCTCGAGTCCGTTCCGTATGTTCTTCACTTTCCATGGAATCCGAAACCTACCAACAATGATTAATCTAATTGAAGTTTCTCGTGGGACCGGAAAGAAGGAGACTCTTACTGTCCATGCTATGCACCTCATGGAGCTCACTGAGCGGTCTTCGGCTATCCTCATGGTTCACAAGGCTAGGAAAAATGGGTCCCCTTTTTGGAAGAAAAATTCCAATGCTGAATCTGACCAGATCGTGGTGGCTTTTGAAGCGTTTCAGCAGCTCAGTAAAGTCTCGATTCGACCAACTACTGCCATTTCTGCTGTATCGAGTATGCACGAAGATATTTGTAATGGGGCTGAGAGTAAAAAAGCGGCCATGATCATTCTCCCTTTTCATAAGCATTTGAGACTCGATGGTCACCTTGAGACAACCCGAGCCGAATACAGGTATGTGAAATTAGTCTCTTCTGCAACGAGTATGAAAAGTTAGTTGGTTACTTAGTTGCTTGATTTTTATTGTAACTTCAGGCACGTTAATCGCAAGGTTTTGGAGCACGCCCCATGTTCCGTTAGTATTTTCGTTGACCGTGGGCTCGGCGGCAGCTCTCACGTTTCCGCAAGTAATGTCGACTCACGTGTGACAGTTTTGTTCTTTGGGGGTCATGATGACCACGAGGCATTAGCTTATGGAGCCCGTATGGCTGAGCACCCCGGGATCAACCTAGTTGTTGTTCGGTTCATTCTAGACCGTGAACTAACCAACTCGGGTTCAATTAGTGTTGACATCGAAGATCCAAACACCATAGAAGCTCGATCAATGGACGATGAGGTGATTGAGGAGTTCAAAGAGAAGCTTTTGAAAGAAAGCTCCAATAAGTACGTTGAGAGAGTGGTCAAGAATGCTCCCGAAACAATCGACGTGATTCGTGAACATAGCCGATGCCACTTGATTTTGGTCGGGCGGATGCCCGAAGGAGAGCTGGTAGCATCAATGAGAAAAAAAAGCGAGTGCCCGGAGATGGGACCCATCGGAAACTTATTGATCTCGCCTGAGTTTTCGACCATGGCCTCGGTATTGGTGGTCCAGCAGTACCATACACAACTCTCAATGCATTCATTAGCTTCTTTGAAGGAGGATGAATTCACTACTGACCAAGGGGAATATGACTCTAACTAATTGTGCTTTTTCTCTCAATCGGGCCAGGTTGGCCCGTTTATGTTATATTTGAGACCAGTCTGGTCTTTTTGATTAAGTATCCAAATCGGGCCGGCTGTTGACTAGCATAGTGTAAATGAAAACGCGAATAAAGTGAGACGAAAATGGGTAACTGGTTACATTTGTCGGTCATCGTTCGGGGAGTCGAGTTTATGTAAATCTTCTTCTTCCTCTGTTTTGTTTACTTCTTCTAAACCTTCAAGTATACTGTAATTATGCTCAAAAAGTTGTATATTATTCTGTATTGGCTTTATTCGATGAATAAAGCAAGAGAGAAAACATCATATATCCTTTTCTTTCTTGAATCTTTTCTAATTTAGCTTCTTTTGTTTATTATCATTTTAGTTATAAATTGAACTATATATGTGCGTATCTGAGAAAACACATTAAGAATGCCTATGATTTGAATTATATACATTAATTTTTCTAAGTTTCTTATTTATTAATAAGCATTTTATAACTTTCATAAGCAGCCCCTCAATACTGTTGTTACATCTAATTTTATAGTACTATTTTACTCTAAAAATGTGTCAATGACTGATTTAATGGAAGTATAGATTAAGCATAAAAGTATCTTTCTTAGAAATGATTTTCTTTTAAAGTTTGTGTGAAGATTGAAGATGATTTTGCTTGTTAAGATTAGGGATCAATTGCCCCTAACTACTCTTGTATATAATTAACTTCACATCTATACAATCACTTTCAGATTGAACGTCATTATAAGACTTTTATCATAATCTTAGTTACATAATCAAAATTGGTTAACTATTTTAATGTCATACTTGAAAACAATGACATATTCCTCAACTTTAGGTGAACTTTATGGTCATGAAATAATATTATAATGTGATTTATTTGATTAAATAGGGAATATGAGTCTTGGATTAGTAGAACGTTGAGTTTTCAAACTTATGAATCATAAATTCATATATTGATTGGTTAGTTGTAAAAGAAAATCTAACGTGTGATCATTTTATACCTTTTTTAATGCTTTTATGGCACGTGTGAAGTTCAATTATTGACTTAAATTACATTTTGTATGGAGTACCATAATAAAATATATTACCTTTGAATGCATAAATCAAATCATATTTGTCAACTTATAAAACGCTTTTAAAATATGTTATCATTGCCATGAGCTCATAATTGTTGTACATTGACTAACGTAGTAATACTACGGTGAAGCATTTAAAAAACCCTTAACTATCGTTTACTTTTCTGTTCTTTTTTATATCTTAATTTATCTCTTATTAGACTATAAAAACCACCTACAACACTTTAATATTGACACGTCACTACTTTATCTATTAACATATCATCACTCTGTTTTATATGTTAAATTAAAATTTATATCTATAATTATATAAGTTATATTAAATAATTAATTAAAGTCTTCAGTACATAAGTTATATTAAATAAACTTAAAACATTATTTCATTGTCATTAATAAAGTATAAAAAGGACACATGTGAATTTAAAATGAGAAATGTATGCTCTTTAGAAACTAAGACATAATTTTTTAAAGCTAGTTATATAATAATCAAATCATTATTATTTTTTATTCATATTCATATCTTAATCTGAATTAGTTTTAAATATATATTTTTAAGGGAAAATTCAAATAATTTAGTTTCTTATGGTAGTAAGGGATTTTATGTATTTTTTATTTTAATATTAACTAATTTTTTTAATAAAAAATTTATATCAATATTATTAGAATCCGATATTCTTTAATATAAATTAAAAGTTTTCAAAAAAATACATATATGATATACAAATTAAATTTGTGTATCACAACGTTATAATTTTTTGTGATACACTAAAAGATATCTACAAATGATAGAAACAAATAAGAAACAATTAAAATAAAACTTATAAGTACAAAAAATAAGTAAGTAAACTTATCTCAAGAAGATTGCGTTCCGTGTTTGACGCAGTTCCCTTACAATAGATTTGTCGTCTGTTTCCAAGGTTACAACGGATGAAGCAGCTTGTATTGCCGGACTTGACTAACACTGCCCAAGATTTCATCGGTGAATACTTGTGTCATCTTTAATGAAAAGGTTGTGATTTTTTGTGTATTTTTTAATGGAGTTTAGACGTCTCTATTTATAACTTGCTTGGTCTATCTAGATTTAGTTCACCAACCGATATGAGACAAAATTCAAAAACACCAAACTATACATTACATGTTTTACTTAATGAGTGGATATCTCATTCACTTTAAGTCCAATTTGGACACAGATTATCTCGTTGTGAAGCTCTCATCAGGGAAGACGTAAATACATAAACTAATATTTATATATGTCACATACATATATAATTTATGTGTCTAAAGCTGGTGAAAGTTTATATGTTCTACCAATTTTTCAACTAAAGTTTAAGAAGTTGAATACGTGAAATAAAATTTGTAGCAAAAATGGATACCCTAGTGTGTATGAACAGACTCGTTACCTCACGGTGTACATAGTTTGGCCCAATCCAGAAATATGTCCGATCCATTTTCAATCGGGGTTATGGGTTTGGAATTTGAATCCACGAGTGACTAATATGAGCTGAACCCACTATCAAAAAAACATGGGGCTAGCTGCTATTCTGCTAACAGTCTAATACCTTTGGGAGCCATTTATAATGCTAAATGTCTAAGAATAACACAAAATTTAACATATAGCCGTAAACGTATCTACAATCAAGAATTATTATTATTGTAACTTTAATTAAATTTATATCAACGAACCATTCTTCATAAGGTATATCTGAAGGAAAATTTGTTTAAATTTGGAAATAAAAGGAGCATATCATTCTGTACAGTTTAGATAGTCGAATTTGTACTTAAATTACGAGCATTAATGTCTCCTAAGTAAAGTAGATACGATAAATATAACCTGTAGCTTTTAAGGAATTTGAATTTTTGTGACAAAAGGGTTGGTAAGTTGTGGACTTTGTATAAAGATGCCTTTTTATTTTGTTTAGCGTGAAAATTGGAGGAATAGCGTCCATTGCCCCTCTGTCTTTGCTGTTATTGTAGGTTATAACTAATTTTTAATTTGTTCATAAAATGTTAAACCACACAATTCCAAAGAAAATTGTCTATTGTTGACTAGAAAGTTTAGATAAAAATATCTAGAAATAAAGCGCCATTAGCCTATCAATACGAGAATAATTCATACATTAAAAGATTGTAAGCTCATACTTTAATTATATGTGGGTTAAGTTGTATACGTACAACTTAGTTAAATGAATATTATATTATCACTTGATACGAAAATATTAGCGGGTTATTATTTAGATAGAAATATTTTATATTAGAGTTAGTCCATCTTCGCTTTGTTACATATATATTATATCTCACATAATTATTGAATCAATCAACATCCGATTTATGAAGGAAATGTGTACAAACAAACAACTGAAAATGTATGCCATGATGGGATGATTCATAAAGTACAACCTATGGCTTTTGAGGATTTTGGATTTATGTGATAAAACTACAAAAGGGGTTTGGTAACTTTTGGAATTTGTATAAAGATGCCCTTGTATTTTGTTTTGCTTGAGAAATTGGATGTATATAGCTCATGCCAACTCTTTGTTTGTTGTTTTCGTGGGTCACAAATAATTATTAATTTGTTTATTTGATGTTAAATTACACAATTCCAAATAAAAAAATGTCGATGATTAACTAGAAGGTTTAAATAGAAATATCTTGGTTCAAGAAATGTGTTTGCAAATAAACAACTAGAAAAATAAGACATGAAACGAATATAAACCATAAACCAAATACCAATTCATAAATATCGTATTACTTACATTGACATTGAAGCTAATTATAAGATTAAAGTTCTAAAAATCATCAAACAACTATATTTTGGGGGCATTTTGTCCAAATCATGATAAATAGAAAAATTAAAAATTATTAACTTCACATTTTGAGCAAAATTCTCGGAAAGCGAACTTTGTCTCCACTATCATAAATTAAAAAAAAATGGTACGATTCATTATGATACACTAAAATTGTGCAATAAACAGATATATTATATATACATAAATAGTTGATTTTTTTATGTACTAAGTAAAACCGTAAATATCACCACCTCCGATACCATTTACATTTTAATATATTGACAACAAGGCCTATGCATGATTTGTTGGAATATCAATATATCGGGATCATAATAGTATTTCTTCAATCGTACAAAACGACACATTCTAACATCTTATTGCCATCACAATCACTAAAATAAACATGCATAATAAACATGCATGGACCTTAACATTGTAATTTCCATTTTCCAATATTATCTAAGCAATATGCCCTCGCAAACTTGTATTTTATAGCTTGTCTTCATGTACCTTGCCTAATTCCATTATTTTTTTCACAATTTGCATTCCAAGTTTGACTAAAAGATAGAATCTTTCCATGCCCTATATAAATAAAGATAGGGTTTCAAGAAAGTTCACAACCCCTAAAGCTCGATCCACATCATCTATACTATACTGATTCGGAACAAAATGAGTGTCAAAAGTATTTTGATTACACTTAATGTTCTCGTGTTCATGTTTCTTGCGGTTGCATCATCCCACAACCACAAAGGGATCAAGAAACAATACAAGCCATGCAAGAATCTTGTTTTGTTTTTCCATGATGTTATCTACAATGGCCAAAATGCAGCCAATGCAACCGCGGTTATAGTGGGTGCACCCCAATGGGGCAACCATACAATCTTGGCTGACCAATTTCATTTTGGTAATGTGGTAGTTTTTGATGACCCCATTACTTTAGACAACAATTTTCATTCCGCTCCTATTGGTCGAGCTCAAGGTCAATACATTTATGATACCAAAAATACGTTCACTGCATGGTTAGCGTTTTCATTTGTCCTCAATAGTACCGACTATCAAGGAAGTATCAATTTTATTGGGGCTGATCCGATAATGATCAAGACTAGGGATATATCAGTGGTTGGAGGGACTGGAGACTTCTTTATGCACAGAGGGGTTGCAACTATAAATACCGACGCGTTTGAAGGAGAAGTGTATTTCAGGCTCCGTGTTGATATTAATTTTTACGAGTGTTGGTAATTATAATATTATCAAATTGTAATTCATTTCCTTTCTACTTTGAACTTGAGACTTCTTTGAGCAAGAATAGAATAAAATCCATACACATTCGACATATATGTGTCACCCATATTTCGTAACCTGTTGCATAAACCCATATTATCGTGGTTGTCGTAAACAAACAATAATTTGTAGTTTGTGCTAAGATAATTTATGTTATGTTTTATCTTGAGTATTTTTTTAACTAATTATATTTAACCATCAACTAGTTCAAGCCCGATTACTATTCAAGGGTAATTAACTAATGGGCCGTATCTTTGAAACTGATTATTGGGCCTTCAAGTCCCTTTCGTTTTTATCTGATTATTTTATAGTTTTAACAATTTGTACTTTGGATTAAGAAAAGAAAGATTTAAAAGAAACGTGGAAAAATTGCCTTGTTGCCCTTCTTCAAAACTTGTTAAAAAGAATATCCAGAGGAAAAAAAATACCCCATGTTCGTAACTGTAGGTTGCAAACTGGCAGCTAGTTGCAACGTCTGGAAGACGAGTTGCGAGGTGTAGAGTTGCAAGTCAAATTATATCCCTGTCAATGACTCGGTCGTTAGACAGGTTGCATAGTCTGGGGTTTCCCGGCCAATGGGTTCCCAGGTTCGGGCTTCCTAACCAATGGCTGCGTAGTTGCGTGGTTCGAGTAGCTGGGTCGTTGTTCGATAGATCGTTCAAACTTCAACAGGCCATAAATTTGTCCATTTGAAGTCAAAATCGGTCTAAAAAGACTTCATTTTTTTTTTTTGAAAGGCAGAAATTTTATATAAAATTGACTACTAGCAAGAAGCTAGAAAGCCACAATTGTACAATTGTACAAGCACCCTCGAGATAACACCAACACTTATCACTTATACACCTAACCACTAGATCCGAACTTGGAGGGCATTAAAATGAATGAAAAAAACCTGAAATAATCCAGGAAAAAATCCCCGAACATAGGGGTTGAGCCACCGGTTTTCACCCTATATCGTTTTTGATAATAGCCCGAATGGATCTAGACCATTATACAACCACTAGCAAAGAAAATAAATAGCAACCATTACAAATGATGTATTACGAAAATCCACACCAAGCTAGCAGCTAACTCTTAAGCGACTTGTCATTCCAGATTGAATTCAAGCCAACTTTTCCACTGTAGATTCTTTCTTCCTAATCTATTTTTTACCCAAAAAAGAGAGAGGCATTGTACGTCATCTTTTAAACGCCGCCATGAGGGTGTAAAGCCTTTAAAACACACATCATTCCTAGTTTTCCAAATACACCAGCAAGCAGAGAAAATGATTGCTTGAATGATTGAGCTCCTCCAACTATTTTCTTTCTCCATTATGTTGATAAGATCACGAATGGAGAAGGCAAAGATTGGTGAAATATTGCACCAAGAACTTATAAAACTCCATAACAGGTTAGCATATTCACATGATATTAAAAGGAGAAGCCAATGCAACTTTTGTAGGTAGACGATCCATTTCCGCCCTCCACAAGAAAAAATTAACCTTACTTGGGACCCACTTGTTCCATTGAAAATGAAAATTGTTATTACTTGGGGAAGACTTATTGATGAAATTTCTGACCAAAGCCACCGAGAACACCCCTGTTGGGTCTCCCTTCCAAACCCAAGAACCGTTTTCATTGCTCATAATTTGTGATACCTCAAGGTTATAAGACAATAATTCCTTTTGCACTTTACTTATATTAACCCATGTACTCGAGAGATGTTTCCTAACCGGAATCATAGCTGAACAAGAATTGTTCATATGAATTGCTTTAATCGCTTGGCTCCACACTTTGTTTGTTTCTAAATGAAATCTCCACCACCACTTTAGCAGAAGACTAGTATTGAGATGTTTTAATGACCCAATACCAAGACCACCCTCCTCCTTTGGTGCGATTATTCTTGACCAACCCACCCAATTTATTTTTGAATTGTTTTCCATCCCTCCCCATAAGAATTTCCTTCTAATTTTTTCAAGACTTTCAATAACTTGAGATGGGGCTTTAAATACCGAAAAATAATAAACTGAGAGACTGTCAACGACTGCTTTTATGAGGACAATTCTTCCGGCCATTGAAAGGGTTTTTGCTTTCCAAGAAGACAACCTACTTTTAAAAACATCTATTACATCAACCCAACTTTTACATCTATTCATATTTGCGCCCATTTTCAAACCAAGATATTCAAACGGCATTGTTCCTACCCTACATCCAATATGATCAGCCACAGTTTTGACCAAGACATTATCCATGTTAATGCCAAAAATGTTAATTTTGTTGTTGTTAATTACCAACCCTGATACCAATGAAAAGCATCTCATAATTCTCATGATGTTTAGTACATTTGTACCCGACCATTCCCCTAACACGATTAAATCATCAGCAAACATGAAATGCGAGATGATTGGCCCCTGATTTGGTAGTCTAATTCCCCTTAATATACCAAGATCCTTAGCCTTTACAAAGATACAATTTAAAGCCTCCATTACAATAATAAAAAGAAAAGGGGATAAGGGATCCCCTTGCCTAACACCTCTTGAACAGTTAAAACTATTTGAAGGTGGCCCATTGATAAGAACAGAAGCGGAAGAAGATGAGAAAATTCCAGAAATCCACATCCTCCATTTTTGAGGAAAATTCATTTGTTGCAGGATTGAGTCAATGAAACTCCAGCTAAGTGAATCAAAAGCTTTGTTGAAATCAATTTTAAACAAAGATGCCTTATATTTAAACTTTTTAGCCCATGATATAATTTCATTAACAACTAGGGGCCCATCAAGAATGCTACGGTTTCCCAAAAAACCAGTCTGAGCCTCGGAAACCACGGATCCGATGACCTTTTTTAGTCTATTGGCCAATATTTTTGAAATCATTTTTGGTATACACCCCACCAAGGAGATTGGCCTAAATTCATCAAAAAACATTGGATCGTTTATTTTAGGGGATGAGAGTAAGGAAAGAAGTATTACATAACCTACTGATAATTCCATCCGAGTGAAAAACGTGCATCATTGACATGATATCTTCCTGTAGTAACTCCCAGTAGCGTTTAATGAATGCAAACTTGAAGCCATCTGGGCCTGGGGCTTTGTTACTTCCACACTCTCCAATTGCTAATTTGACATCCTCCTTACTAAATGGCAAAATTAAATCCCCTGCTTCTTTGATTAAGAGCATTTTAATTTTTTCCAATGACACTTTAGGTCTGGTTGACATCGGTTCCCTGAATTTTTTAGAAAAAAACTCAACTGCTTCCTTTTTGATCAAACTCGGTTTATCCATCCAATTGTTATTTACCCAAAACACCATTTATTTTATTTATCTTATTTCTAGCATTTATGCATCCATGAAAAAAAGCTGAGTTTTTGTCCCCGTCAATGGCCCACTTTATTCTAGCTTTCTTATAACACCCCTCATTCTATATAAGAATATAATATTAATAAACTCGGAAGCATGAATTTAAAAATACATTACCTTAGTATATATTAAACATTATACATAAACAGTTAACATTTTTCCATATTTACTCAATATCTAAACTGTTTAAAACTACAAAAGATGGGGTATTATAAAATTCTCCAAACAAGGTTTATTACAAAAACCATATCAGAATCTTTAAGCGCAGTCAAACATTTCCTGATCAACCATTCACCTCCTGCACCCACAATCAATCAAAATATATCCTGCATGAAGTAAAATGAGGGGTTAGCACGAAGCTAAGTGAATAGATTCATCACACTCCATTCAACTTAGCATAACTAGTTGTTTGCACCAAATAATCGTAAACACACATATTTCAATGAGGATCGGTGGCTCTTGGGATATCATAATACCCGGGGATTCCCCAAGAACACTTACCGTCAATCCGTATGGCCAATACAGAATAGACCGATAACTACTGGTTATTAAACTCATACACAGGTCTCAAACACAACCAATGAATCAAAACCTGTGTAAATCACATAATAACCAGAAGTCCAACTACACGTTGACCTCAATAACATGAATACACATTGGTTCACATATCACGTAGATTAATAATCAATAATCAAGACTAAACAGTCTAACACACATCTACGTTTACTCGTTGTAACCAAATAGTTACAACTAAATCAAATGAGGAGTTCTGAATCTACTCACCGATACCTCTGACGTCTCCACACTCATGATTCTTATATCACTGAGTCTTACGTTGATCTGAAATCGAAAATCATATACAAGTTAGAAATTCGTTCCATAATTATCATCATAGCCCATTTATCAAATCAGGTAATCCCTGAAGTCTAGGCAAACAAAAGTTCAATCAGGAATGTCATTTTCGGACCCTAGATGACCCCGAATGGCCAAAAACTGCCTAGGCTATAATACATAGTCTTGATTACTAGGTCGTTTCCGAGTGACCATGCGAATTTCAACTAAATCCGAGTTAGTGATATTTTCACAAAACCGCGTCTCAAAAACACTTTACGCATTTTCAAAATTTGCAAAACAAAATCTTAAAATTTCAGTTCGCAGTGATCTCGGTTCGCACCGCAACATTTGAGTTTGCAGGATTTGGGTTAGCAACTCGGTTCGCAGGAATTGGGTTCGGTTCGCAGGATTTGGGTTCGCAACTCGGTTCGCAGGAATTGGGTTCGCAACTCGGTTCGCAGGAATCTCAGTTCGCAGGATGAACTGAGAACTGCGAACTTCGTTGCAAAAACGAGTTTTTCAAATCAAAACCCACCAAAACTTCAGAAAACTCAATTATAAGGTTTCTAATACTTCAAGTAACATCAAACAACACCTATTAACAACATAACAAGCTTCAATTCGATTTACCCACTCAAAATCAAACTTACATCTTTTCTTCTTTCTTTTGAAAATAAAAGGATGGATAAATCTGATGCAATTAAGATATGGATGATGATGGTTCTGATGTTATGAATTCGAATTTAGAGAAGCACAAGTATGAATCTAATTTTTGGTTATGATTTCTTTGAATTGCAAGCTTATCAAAATGAGAACAAGAAGAAGACATGAAACATATATATGAATCCAAAGTCGGTTTTGCAAAGTCGGTTTAAAATTAAGTGGTATAATTTTATATCCGTCCTAAATCTTTTGTCTAGAACTTAAATACCATTTGCGAGAAATATTATTTTATTGTACCATCATCTATAATAATTTAAAACAACCAACATTTCACTAGTCACAATAAGTCAAAGGACTTATTTATCTACGTTTCACAATGAAACACATAATATTAAATAATTTCTAAAACAATTAGATAATCAATTAAAATAATAGAAATTACCAGACCGCAGGAGAGGATGTTACATTTCTGTTTAAGATCTTGCCTGAGATCATCTTTAATAGACATTAACTCTTTTTTTGCATTGCATTTCTCATAAATCTCATTTTCTGAAAGATCTCTAACTTCGGCTGCCAACTCAATATCATTCACAAGTTTTTCCAGTTCCAACACACGCTTACTAGATTCTCGCTTATTTTTGCCAACCCAGATTTTAATTTCCTCTTTTATGTTTTTGAGCTTGTGATGCAATTTATAATCAGGCCTACCAGTTGGAACTTCTTTAATAAAGGCCTCTAAAACTATCTCATTTAAACCTTCCTTATGTAACCAGGAGGAGAAAAACTTCAAAGGTTTGGGACCAAAGTTTTTCCTTTGATACTTAAGACAAGAGGATGGTGATCTGACCATTTCCTAGGAAAAGCCATAAAAGACGCATTAGGCCATTTGTCCAGGAAAGAAGAGCAGATCAAAATTCGGTCAATTTTACTCATTTTTGAACCAATTTTCAACGAATAAGTATACTTGAACCCTCCCATATTATATTCAGACAAGCTTGCTTCTTCAATAAAATTGTTGAACAACAACGCACCTTGTTTGTTGAAAGATGAATTCCTTCTTTCTTCAGGATTTCTAACCTCATTAAAATCACCTACCATGATCCATAAACCTGGGACAGAATCTTTCATAAGGCCCAATTGATCCCATAACTTCTTTTTTTCTTTTACGGGTTGAGGAGCATATACATTAGCAACATTTATTATATCCGACGAGCCCACAATTGTCCCAAAAACAATCAAAGCGTTTCTCAATTTAATCGTATAAGTGCATTTGAATTTTGTTGAATCCCAGATGCTAATGATGCCCCCAGATCTTCCTTGTGCACCTACATCAGCAAAATCAAATGGACTTTTGCCCCAAAGATTAGTTAACGTTATTTCGGATATATGATTATGATGTGATTCCTGAATACAAAGAAAATCAATCTTGTTTACAGAAATCAACTCGTGAACCCAATCTACTTTCCTGGTTTCGCTTAAACCCCTAATGTTAATGGACAGAAAATCCATTAGTTACCATTATGTGCTCCTTCACCAATGATAATTTCCCTGACCTTACCTTCAAAT
The DNA here is from genome assembly GCA_963921325.1 of Logfia minima. Taxonomy (NCBI): domain Eukaryota; kingdom Viridiplantae; phylum Streptophyta; class Magnoliopsida; order Asterales; family Asteraceae; genus Logfia; species Logfia minima. Next base: position 35,217,651 of record OY992769.1, read on the forward strand.
CCGTTTAGATTGATTCCAACGCAACTTCCAACTGCTACTGTGTCCTGAATTTCTTTATCCAACTCGTTCAAGGTGGAGGAACTTTTCCCTTTTCCGGATTCTTTCTCTTTATTTTCCTTCTCCATATCTCCAAAATTATTTGGGGTTCGATTCAAATCCACACTATCAATTCTTGAATCTTCTGATCTTCGGTCACAACTCCCAGAATCGCCATCCTCTTTCCTAGTGTTGCTATAAGTATGAAAGTCAGCCGATTGAATCCCCATGGAAGTGGATGATACCCTGATTTTCTTATTTTTAATAACTTTAATTCCCCCATCCTCCATATCGCATACCATCTTTTTTGCCCTATCACTCGGTTTCTTTTTGTGAGGATATCTTTTCTGCCTTTTCCCTTTTTTATTATCGTTCTTACCCCAATTGAATATTAAGTCATGAAGGTTAAATGGATCAGAGTCCACACAGTTATTCTGACTTGAATTATCCAAGAAACCAAAGTTAGGCCCAGGTGATGAAATATTTTGCGGAAATGGCCCAAACACTTGAGGGCCCAAAGAATGTGAATTCACACAGTTTAACGAAGCCATCATGTGGGCCCATGATCATGCATAGTATTTCCATTATTGTGTCACATTTCTGAACCGTTTTCCTCGAGACCCATCTTCTCCATTACTGCTTGTTTGTTTACCGAGACGACTTTCTCACTTCCCACCTCTTGGAATTCCCTGACCGTTTGTGATCCCACTGGCCGGAATCCTTCTCCAAGCTCAGAACCGATGGTCTTTGAATTTTCCGAGGACTTAGAACTTATCGGTGAGTTTGAAGAAAAAACAGTATGATGCTTAAGATGAGGGTTCATAAACTTTGGAAGCCATTGTTCCTTGCTTTCTGAGATATGAACGTAGAAAGAGGCTCCTTTCCATCTAACCTTGCAAAATGGTTTGACATGTTCCCCAGCTTTCAATACAATACCGATTTGTTTTGATGATAAGTCCGCATCATCCAATTCAGCTTCACAAAGAAACACTACTCTTCCTAAAGAGCATCCAATTTGGTTAAAAACATCCGTGTCTCAAGCATGTGGAGGCACACCATGGATATTAATCCATGAAAACCTCTCCATGTCAAACTTCTGACCCTTCCATAGTGTTAGAGAGCTGAAATTTTTTTCCCACGCATCCTTTTTTTAAAGGAAGGTAATTGCTTTTTCGGATGATTCAAATGTAATCAACACTTTAAAACCGCCAATGTATCTTATCTCTAATCGAGACCCTTCCAAGCGATCTAGATGTTTATACAAATCGTTTAGCCGATCAACGCTTTTTACTTCGCCTATTAATGACTTTTCTATGCAATACGACATCAACTTAGAATTCCCATTGGTTATGATCTCATTACTGTTAACCTCACTGCTGCAATGTCCAATTAATATGTCTTTGAATGAGTGAGATGTTCTCTTTACCTGATTCCACTGACTTTTGTGTTCACCTGATATACGTGTATCTTGAAACCCCATCTCCTTGTTTAATTTGTTTACTTTGTTACCTTTAACGTCAAACCTGGCTAAATTTGCCGATAATTTAGCTCCCGCGATTTTTATGTTTCCTAATGCTATTTCCGTTTGTTCAATATCCGTGACTCTTCTAAAGCATACAAATGCGAATCTATCTCCATCTCGATCTTTTTTATTTGGAATGAAAACATCCGCCAACGAACCCAAGTTTCTGCACTCTGTCCATAGTTGCTTGTTTGTGATTCCATCTGTAATTTCATATTGAATGGAAAAAAAAAATATATATATATAGGTAAAAAAAACCATGTATTAAATGAATATATATGATGTGTAACATCCACATCAGTTAAAATCGGTCAAAAATGTTAATTTTTTTTGGTAATTTCACTTCTAATTGAAATTTTTGACAACTTAAATTTTTTATAGGGATTATTTCATGGGAATGCAATTAACGTTAACTCGATTTTTATAGTGTGTATTACTTCATATTGAGTATTGCGTGTATCAAACGTTCAATTTTCATCTATTATGTGTATTTGACGAGTTATTACTTGTAACTGTTGACGTGACATCTGTTTTTAATGACGTATTAGATGACACAGAGAGTTATACAATTTGTATGTTAGATATAAATACTAAATCAAAATTGAAAGTTCAATATACATAATAGATCAAAATGAAATTAAACACATACTATATAAAAATCAAACTAAATTAAATGTATTTCTTACGCACTGATTCCTTTCTTACATGAGTAAGCAAAATTGGAATCAAACACACCATAATCATTACGCTGAGACGGCTACACCAAATCCGTTCTCATTATTGGAACACCCTAAACTACAACATGTAAATTACTTTAAGTAATCAGAAACTCATGATCAAAATATAAGAAGATCAAATTTCCTCTCTTACATGTAAATGAGCCGAGTTATTATATGAACTCTAATCTTAACCTGAAAGCCCAAGTAATAGTCAATTTGGGTAAAACTCGACATCACACTCTTGAAAACCTTTTTTTATTTTATTTTTAAAAGAAAGCTTAACTTTATTAATAATAAACTAGCAATGAGTCAGAAAAGGTAACAATCACAAATGAGAAATTAAAATTAAATTTTGTAACCACATATATAGTCCAACTAATACTATCAACTTAATTTGTTCCTATTAGAAACCAACTAAACGACATAAAAACTATTGTTTCAAAAATATTTTCTTTCTGCATCGACCTCGCTTGAAATACTATGATGTTCATATAATTCCATAACATCCATATTGTGGTCATTATAATCACCTCCAACACTCTTGAAAACCTTTATGAGCTTACAACTTAAACTAATAGCGGTTAAAAGACTCACTTAAGATTAAACTAATAAAAAACTTAAACTAATAATAACTTTTATTTCTTCTTCTCGGAGTCGTTACAATTACATAATAGCAGTTAAAAGACTCACTTAAGGTTAATTTCATAATCTATACTAATATATTACAAGAATTTGGTCAACATATTGAAACTCAATAAACTACCCACAACTCTTGCCCATCAAACAATATATATCTCTTACGTATGAACACTCTATATAAAATACAAGTATCATAATTTATTTTTTCTAAAATCACTAAATGAACGAATGGCAAGATGTGATGTGCTAACTAAAGGTCTCAAGTTTGAAGCTCACGAAGTGAACATTTTGGAGATAATCGGTGAAAGAGAAAGAAACGATCATATGAATACTCCAATTATAACACATCTAAGTCATAAAAAAATTTGTCATCTCTCTATAACTATAGAGGAAAAACCTTCTGCCTTTACATTTACATATCTTTTTATCAACCTCTTACTTCATCATCACCACTAGTCCACTACCCTTATTCACCACTATCAACCCACACATCGTTAAAGTACGGTACTGCTAGCTTTTATTAATTTGAATTCATGTTTGTCTTCCCGCCCATTAAACTAAAACTATTCGCTAGACTCTATTAAAACTTAAAGGCTACAATTTCGATAATCATTTTTTACGATCACTAAAGTGAAGGTGATATATCTATATAGAAAAAGTATCCATAAGGAAGCTCCTAACTTACATCTACTGCACATTATATATATATATATATTAATTAACAACTATACAATATATACATATCGCATCCTCTAAAACTTGAATTCACAATCTATAGATTAGAGGATTCTTCACGTATGGTTGGAAATGGGACATTAAGATAAAGCCCAGAAGAACACGTTATCACTCCACCAACTCCCAAGGACAAGTTTACACCAACTTATCTTCTTTCTTTCATTTTGCATAGATATCAACACAACCTCATCATAAATTATTTAGAAAGCTCATAATATTTATCTATTTTTATTTTAAATGAGACCTAAACATAAAAGGTTTTTGATTCTTAGGTAAAGACATAGAAAGCGGATTTAATTTGTTAACGGATAAATATTGTAATAACGTTTGTATGAAATCATTTTTCAATCCTATGAAATGCTTAACTGTCACAAATAGTCAAAATTCGATCTAGGATAATAAAAAATATATGTTTTATGCTTTAGGCACAAAAATATAAGTCCAAGCAGAGTTCTTATTTCGTGTCTATGTGTTTTATATTTATAACATCACAATTTATACAGCAACAGTTTTCATCTGCTGACCTAATTAAGTTAGACCGCAACAAGGGGCGCAATCCTCTTAAATCCAGCAATTCGTTTATACTTGTGCTACATTTTGAACATCGTAGAATTGTCATTGGTCCATTCTTAACAAGTAAAAATTTATTTGTAGCACTTCTAGAGTTTTGTAACACTCTGTTCCATATCGTTATTAGATAATAAATTTGAATTCTTTATAAGTCTAAAAAAGTGGGCTACTAGTATCTTTCTATCATGGTTTTTAGTTGAACCTGAATGATACCCGAGTTGTCTATTATTTTCGACTTTGGGGGACATTACTTATCATATAAGAGCTATAGCCTCCGGGGTGCGATTTACACGTTGCTTGTTCATCTCCTGGGGTATGGATCCCGATTATTCTTTATGTTTTGACCTGACATTTAAGTGGGAGAGTTTGTTACACTCTGTCCCACCTTGGTATGAGATAAGAAATTTGAGTCACTTATGAATCTAAAATAGTAAGGTAGTAGTCTCATTTCATTGTGATCTTTAGTTGGACATTGAAAACTATCTGAGCAATTCATTGCTTTCAATTTTAGAGGATGTTACTTAAATATTTATTTAGTATTTATAGGAGCTTTCTAGCTTTTTTGACACTAATCCTTTCGCTAACCTTTTGCCCCTTACACTATTGGAAAGTTTAAATTAACATCGTTCAATAGAATAAGGTAATTCGCATATTCTCAAATATTAAATAACATATCAATTGGCATTTTGATTTGTAATGGTCCGACAAAGATTCAACTATATGTTGTTAAGTAACATGTTTTTTAGCAACTTGCCCGAGTAGGACCCCTAGGTTGTGCATTCACCACTATTCCACTTGAAATTTCTTAGTAACTTCTTAACTCTTATAAATATTACTTTATCTTACTTATTGATCAATTGAATTTGATTCTAGCTTATTTAAATGTATACATTTTATACTATGAGTAATTAACAAAAGTTACTAACTACCACCCAGTTAATCTAGGGAAAATAGTCAATACAATAACGTAAGCGTCACTAATTACCAATAAAAGGAATATGAACATTGACTTCACTCAAAAAAAGACATTAATTTTAATTTTAAGCCATAAAAAAATTATTTTATCCTTAAAGTTAAATTAAAGAAAACGTAATCATTGTCAAAAAAAAAAATTGGTTAAATATGCTGGTTACATATGAGGTCGAAGACACATGCCATCGTTTCATGAGAATATATATACCTTTTAGAGTGGATAACAATGTTCACGTTCACTTCACTGAAAATAATCACATTTATGGGTTATTTTCCCAATACATGAGATACAAATGACATGTCATTTATTAAATTTATTTTAAATATGAATTTATGGTTTCTTTTTTAAGTAGAGTTTTTCAGGCAACGTGACAGAGAATGTCGGGGATTATGCTTTCCATCCCCATCCCCGAATCTCAATATCCAACGGGGATCACAATTGCAATCCCATCCTCATCCCCGATGAAAAACGGGGACCTCCATCGGAGAATCGAGGATTCTTTTTCTTATATACAATAGCTATTGTAAACATCCAATAAAGTATAATAAGCATTAAAATTGAATATAGGAAATTAAAAATACATAATTGCATAAATAATTTTGCATACAAACTTCAATACAAGCAAAATCAAAAGTATCACTATAAGTCAAATTGTGGTAGCTAAAAAGAGAATTCAAATCATCCCATAACAAAAGCAAATATTGAAAGTTTTTAACAGATTACAACTAAGGTTTAATCTTTAAAACTTGATACATTGGTTGCTTCATGACCATTTATCAAAATCTTTTACGAGAACAACTAAATCAAGCTCCTGCATGAACAATATCACATAAATGATAGCACTTATCATACTAAAAAGTAGATAGATAACCATTAACCATGCTATATCTTACTGGTTGGTGTTAACTTAACATTTGGGTATTTGTTCTAACATGATCATATTACTAATTAGCTAAGTATTTGGTCTTCTTAACTAAGTATTTGTTCTTATTGTTCAATAACTATGAAGTCATTACTTATTGGAAAGCTAACATAGCTAAGTATAGTTGGTTCTATGTATAATTGCAAGTTATTTGTTAGGCAAAATCAGTCAAATATTGGTACGAAATATCAAATAAATTATTGGGCCTCTAATATATAATTATATTTAAACTTAAAACATTTTGGGTACGGGTTTGGGTACGGCTTCGGGTATCAAGAGGGTATTACCATCCCCGCCCCTATTCCCATTTTTGATATTGGGGATTCTTCGTCCCCATCCCCGGTCAACTCGAGGATTCCCCGATCATAAAGGGTTTGATTATCGGGTCCTCATCGGGTACGAGCTTTTTTGCCATCCCTATTTTTAAAGTGAGAGCAATGTTCATGGGGCATTTACCGAGAATTAGTGACACTTTGTTATTTTTATTTTATTTGCCCATTGGTTTATCTTCGTTTGACATTAAGAGTTGATTAATTCTAAATAGAAAAAATGAACGTAAATTGACATCTATCTATAGTACTCGTACCATAAAGTTGAATTTTTATTACAGATAATGGTATCATAGTCAAGTTGAGCTTATATCATAAAACAATGGCATAAGATCAAGTCATTTTATAAATATTTTTCTGAAGAATTAACCATACATTGGATACAATATTGTTTAATTTGTAATAGATAGCTGGAAATTACAGTTTTTTGAACTTGATAACTATTGCCTTATGACAATGATGGATAAAAATTTGAGTTGAGTTTATGTTATAAAATAATGGCATAAAGTCAAAATTAAATCAATGCATGAATAAATATTAGACACGTAAAAGTTAAAAGTAGTGACTTGGTAAAGTAAAAGAATGAAAAAGAATTTCTACGAAGTAAACAAAGACATCCATGTTCAAACTCGTAGTGCTGAGTGGATGGACCGGGCCAAGTGGACGGATCGGGCCCATTACGAGCATTTCGTCAAAAACTTATAACTCTTAACAAATTAATGAGTTAGCAATTTGAGATGTCATTTCTCCAACTCATATATTACTCTCACTGTTACATAACTAATTTTATATCATCCTAACTATGGAAACTAATCAAGTAATAATCATATTATAACTCTTCAGTGTAAAATTTTGTTTACTTTCTTACTAGCTTGTTTTAATATATTTCGGTTCTTTTCTTTCGGATGATGGCTATGTCGAAACTCAAGAGGGAGTTTCTTTTGCTATTAAAAAAGAATGTATTTTAACCAAAAGATCTTCGATTGCGTAACTCATTGATTAATAAGCTATAAATTCAAGTATTATTAGGAATAATATATACATAATACTTACGATCAGTCGATCACCCACGCGGTATTTGAGATAAAATGTGTGTTTGGCGTTCTAGATAAATAAATAAATAAGCATTTATAAAACAATTCTTTTATAAGATAAAGTATTTTATGCGTTATTTAATAGTAAAAAGTTAAATAGCAATAATTGATAAGATTACCATTTGAATTATCCATCATAGTAGGGTACCCGCGCTATGCAACAGAAATAAATATAAAATATGGTAGTTGTTGGGTACTTATCATTTCTTGAAAATTATGGAGTTGAGAATAGTCGAATAACAACAAGTTTGTTCATTGTTTTCATGATGATTTTAGAAAGATGTAGCATTATTCTTACAAAATATTTGAGAATTCAAACTGTGTGTTAGAAAATTCACAAATTGTTATCTTCTTCATATTTCATATTAAGCAAAAGCTTCGTGAATCTATCTTAAGTATATCAAAGCTAAATATAAAAAATTTCTTATATATAAAATATATCGTATGCAAAATTGATTTATATATGTATCAAACAAAGCATTTTTTAACGCTTTTATAAAATAGATTCATTTACAAAACATAATCTCATTTAATACATTAAACTTTTATAAACTAAATAAATGAAAATCAATAATATAGAAAACATTGATAAGAAGTAGAATGTTCCAATATTTATCAATATTTGTTTGATATTTATACAAAAGAGTTCACATGAAATAAAATTAAGAGAGAAAGAGATAGTGCATTAGTTAATTTCTATTTTTATAAATTTAATTTTTTTTTTAAAATAGTGTGAAATATATTATAAAGGTTATAAATTATAAATATCATTCATTCATCATTTAACATATTATTTAGATAATTTTCTTTTTTATTACATCAATCATTTTAACACATTAACTGCAACCAAATCTTAAATATATTTTAAGTTTATAACTTTAGATCTACATATCATTTTCCATAAAAGCTTAATCCCTTGTCACTTTCCGTCTACTAGTTTTAAGATTTTAACAAGAACTGGTGTATTACTAAAGCTTGCTAAATTATACGGTATTCGTTAGATTTAAAATCTAACAAAGATCAGTTTATTAACAGGTATATAGGTTTTAGCTTTATCTTTTTTTTCCTTTTTCTTAATAACTTCTTATTATTTTTCTTTTTGTAGTACCTTTTTCCGCTTAACAACGATATTAAAGTTATAAGGTACGTCCATAACTCTTAAGAGATTCTGAATTTATAACTTAAGATTTGATTGTAGATGTCAACAAGATACTAGAGGATGGAGTAGGGAATACTAAATACACAGAGCTTAGGTTAAATTAATGGATTAAAATGTGTAATAAAATTGTTAAATATTGAACAAATCGAACCCGGTTGGTTGTCACACCATTTATCCATGTTTTGCGTTTTGATTTTATAATTAAGCATGTTGGAGGTCGTGCTACTATATTTTGCCTTTTGATTTATCTAATAATTCGTCTTAGTAGAAATAGCACAACTTTCCTCATTTTCACATAAAATAATGAAACATTATCCGAGATGTCATCTTTGAGGATGAATTATATTGGATCCAAAGGATCCCTAGTTAAGATTGCCGATCGAAATAAATGATCGATCTCAATTTAATTATTCATTTATTTACTTTAGTTTGTCTTAAAATAATTATCAACTTCCAATTTCAATTAAACATATAATATTTGAGTATATATATATGTTATATAATATATATATATATATATGAAAGTGTATCGATAAAAAATGTAATAGTTACAGTTTTAATACACCTATCGTATAATTGAGAGATGTGTAGTGTTCGCTAGTTCTATACATAACATAACAATAATATATAGGCTTCAGCTGGCCCAACAGAAGGCCCTTATTTAGATTTTAGAAGTTGGGCTTAAGACAGGCCTATTTAAATTTGTTTAACAATAATGGGCTGCACCCGGTGGTGGAACTTGAAGTCTTGAACATCTTTTTTGGGGCCAGACGCATTTGATTCATAAAATGTAGTTTTACATATATGTAGGCATGTAGCTTGGCCTTGAGATTCGCTCATTTCAAACTTTATGTGTAAAGTTTAACTTTGGCCCATCAGAAATTTTACGGCCTCATTTAATAGATATTGTGATTGTGATTGTGATGTGATTGTTTTCTCTTGAACATAACTTTTGATCGTTAACAACGTTATGATGATTATTTAGTTCTAGAAATTAATGTTTATGGACAAATTTGGTTTTATGCTTGATTGTACATTTGGACTAAAATAAATTATAAAGTGACTGATTAGCCATTTTGAATTTTAATATTTTGCACTTGCAACACTTATATTTGGTGTATTTGAATTTTTTTAGCACCTCTATTTATATGTATTTAGGCCTCTTCATTCGTGACTCGAATCGACCGTTCAGTTTTAGCCATCAGTCACTAGTCAGTTTTTATTTCTAGACCCTACACATTATTTAACTTACATATTTAAAACACAATAAGTAAAAACATTACATTAATTAAAAAAAAACATTACATGTCATAAAAAAATTACAAGAATAAAAATATTACATTTATTGGAAGAAAATACCATTAATATTGAGGAAATTTTGGTGGGAGTTACGCAACGTGTTCGATTAGAGCATTGCGAATTTTTTAAAAAATTTAACGGTTTGACGAATGACTCGTTGGAATGAAATTTTAATTTTTTGTTTCAAAACGGATAAAGAAAAACTGAAGCTCAGTCGGAATACCAAAGGTTTCAACCGACGGACCTGTGCCATTGGTGTCGGTTTTGTCAGTTGAAACCGATGGTCAACCGACACCACCGTTGGAAGTGCCATTATGTATAAGTAATAGAATAACTATAACTATTAAATTAATATTTAGAGGAAAGATTAAATGAGAATTAAGATTTTGTGAGAATAGAATAATCAATCTCAACCCCTTCATTTTTATAAAGATAACAAAACCCCTACATTTTTTACAATTGAATATCTCAAAAACAATAAGTCAAAATATTATAAAAATCGCACCATAAAATAACAGTGTTTTTTTCTCTTTAATTAGACATCTCACATGGCACACTTTCGACGAACTTTTGTTCCATTTTTTAATGGGTTTTGAAAAAGACTTTCACATGTGATAGTCGATGGTATCACATATGATAGTTTCCGGTATCATATATGATAGTTTGGCAGTTTTATATGTGATAGTCGTTGTCAAAACCAACCAAAAAATGAAAAAAAGAAGTTCGTCGAAAGTATAAAAAACGAGGGTTTTTGTGGTGTAATTTTTATGTTTTTTGACTAGCGATTTTTGAGATATTTAATTTTAAAAAATGTAAAGAGAAAGTGAAAATTTGCCAAATGAAACTCTTCTATTGATTCTTTCATTCTCATTTGAACTCTCATACATATATATAAGAGAAAAGAACTAAATAATAATCACACGCGATTATATCTCCAATCACATGTGATTTTAAATAATAATCATATATGAATTATCATATACTGGTAAGCTAATCATCAAAGATCAATTTTTAATTGAAAATCACATGTGATTATATGTTAAATCATATATGATTAAATATCAAACTAGCAATCACATGTGATTTTTGCTGAAAACAATTGTAATTTTTAAAAAATTTATTTATAATATTCATGTGAATATATATTAAGTTGTAATCACGTGTTAATTAAAGTATACAATGAATAAATAATCGTGTACCAATTTTTGCTTTTTATCATAAATCACATGTGATTATATTTTTAAGACTCGCCACAAAAAGAAAAATTAAAAAAAAAAATTCGTCGGAAGTATAGCTTGTGAAATCTCTAATTAAAGATAAAATGACGTTGATTTCGAATATGTAATTTTTATAATTTATTGACGTACGATTTGTGAGATATTTAATTTTAAAGAAAAATGTGAAAATGAGTTTTGTAATAAAATGAATCAATCTTATTGATTCTCCCATTTTTTACTTTTTTAACATTCTTATTTAAACCCACCTCCTATATATTAATTCAAAAGAAAAAAAAGTATTAAAATTGAAAAAACAGTGGGAGTTGACGTCTCATATGCTGTTAACTCTATCCAAGGTAATTAACCAACTTTCCTCCCTTAACCCAATTAGGTTTCGCCCTGGGCTACACCGGTTTATATTTTTATGAAGTCCTAAAAGGGAAAGGGGAAACACAACAACTTAGATAACATGATAGAAAGCAAAGACTCAGAAGGAAACCACAACCAAAGTATTAACAAAAAAATAATTACCTTATAATATACTTCTATTTTACATTGAAGAGTAGAAATCAAAATATATATATAATTTACATAACTGTTAAAATGATTATTTTTTTATTTACTGAATAGTAATCTCAGTTACAGTATAAATGTATAATAAGAGATAATGCAAAATGCAAACCTGGCCGGTAGCAACCTGATCTCGAATAAAATGTATGTCAATCTCGATATGCTTCGTGCTTTGATGTTGCACATGATTATAATAGAGGTAAACAACATTAACATTATCACAATACACCAAGGTAGCAGTGTGAAAAGTGGAGTATGAAGCTCGTGAAGATGGTTCTGCAACCAGGACGTTTAAGCAACAGCGTTGGCAACACATCGATACTCTACTTCCGCACTGGAACGAGAAACAATAAACTGCCTCTTATAAGACTATGATAGTACGTTATTGGCAAGGAAGACACGGTACCCAGAGGTAGACCGGCGAGTGGTAGGGCAACCAGCCCAGTTGGCATCCGAATAGGAAACGAGTGATGACGTCAAACAGGAATACAACTGAAGACCATGATGCAGAGTACCCTGAACATAACGCAAGATCCAAGTTGAGAGCTTCAAGGTGTGGCTCCCGATGATCATGCATAAAAAGACATATATGTTGAATCACATAAGAGATATCTGGCTTGGTAAATGTGAGATAATGAAGTCCACCCGTAAGGCTTCGGTAGAGTGTCAGATAAGAGACCAAAGCACCATCGGCACAAAGCTTCATCTATGTGTCAACTCGTGTACGGAAAGTATGACAATTAAGTATTTCAACCCACTCAAGAATCTAGGATGCATATTTCTTTTAAGAGAGAAACATGTCGGAGTCAGTACACGTAATCGAATACCTAGGAAAAGATTCAGATGACCAAGATCAGTCATCGAGAATTCCTGATGTAGAGATGATATGATCTGCTATAGAAATGTTGTCGAGGAAGCCGTCAGCACAATGTCGTCAACATACAACAAAAGATAAGCAATGTCTGAACCATGACGAAAAATATACAGAGATGAATTGCATTTGATGTCATTGTTACCAATACGAGTAGTATAACTTGCAAACTACTAAAACCATGCCATGAGGGCTTGTTTGAGGCCGTACAACAATCGCTGCAACAGACAAACATGATCAGGTTGTGGGTCCTAGAAACCGGGAAGCTAATGCATATAAATCGTCTAAAATAGGGAGCCATGTAAAAATGTGTTCTTTCATCAAGCTGGTGCATAGTCCATGGTCTAAAGACCTCAAGACAGAGGACAATGCGAATGGAAGTCAGTTTAATAACCGAGCTAAAAGTCTCATCACAATCAACACTGACCTACTGGCTGCAACCATTAACACTAAGGAGAGTCTCGTAACGGCCAATAGATCCATATGCAAAATATTTGTGAACTACATGAATAGAATAATGTTCGCGTCAAATGGCTGCGGCACAATGGTCAAAATATTATTTTTAATAAATACGTTATATTTTTCAAGTATAGCACCGTTCCAATCTAGGTCGTTAAAAGTATGTGTGTAAGATTTAGGTAGAGGAGAGATAGTGGATGCATTAAAGTTATAACATGATATTTTAACTATCGAATTACCGACAATACAATACAAGGCCGTAGGTTAATGCATAAATATAAGTAATATATATGAAAATATCTTTTAAAATTACGGAAAATATAAAGTCGTAAGTTAATGCGTAAAAAATATATTTAAAAATATCATTTAAATTACCGTTTTTTATATCACTGTAACTTTAGTGTTTTCTTTTTATGAACGTATAAATAAATAAATATGTCTATGGCAATAAGTGTTAAAATCATATACTGCAACGAAGTACGGTTTTCTTAACCCTTGTATAAATTCAGTAGGCGCCACTATATTACTTTTCATCAATAGTAAATATAAGATGTGATAGGCCACGTGAAAGTCTCATACACCTTCAGTTCCACTTATTTAGGTCTGATCTGTGTTTTTATTGAAAGCAAGAAAAAGAAAATGATATAAATGATAAAAGAAAAAAATAAAAATATTTTTATATTTTTAAGTTGAAAAGAATAGAAATAAAATTTATATTTTTTGTGCTCTCGAGTTGAAAATAATTGAAAAGAACTGACATTTTATAACTTATTTGATCTTTAATTCTTTTTTTTTTTCTCATTTTTGGAGAGAAAAATTGAAATGAAAAGAAAGTAAAATCCTCCTCTCACTTCTGTTCTATTCTCTCTGTAAACAAAACTATAAAACACAATAAGATTTGTATTTATTTCCACTTCTCTTCTCGTCTTCCGAAAGAATTACTTGGAATCAGGCTCTTAATCTTTTGGTCAAACTTTACCTCGCCCAATTTTTTTGTTTGTGATAAATTGAAAGTTCGAACTGTGCAAGAATATAGAGTATACTTTTTATAAAAATTATTTGCTATTCTTCTTTTATATTTTTTTATTTTATTTATATGTTAATTTGACTAAATATGTGTTATCCCATTTATTATTTGTACAAATATACTTAAATGCATTTATAGTATTATATAAATGTTATTTAAACTTTAAATAAATCAACATCGATCTAACAATCCAAAGCTTAGGTACAATTTGAACATGGAAACTTGAATTTTTTCCTGATGCTTTCAAACAGTATGTGAACTTAATAGTTCGGTTACTTTACTAAACAAATAAATGCAATTTTCACAACATTAAAAACCCAACGTGCAATTTGTCGTCCTACAGTTTTAACTTACTTTTCTAGAACCACTATAAAAAGAAATATATAGCAAAGTAACTATATAAGTTGATGTAAGTAATTTCTTTCTCGAATACATATTTATTTCATTTTAGACTTTAACGTTGAGGTTGATGCATATGTAACCGATATGAGATTAGTGAACTAGAACTGCTACGAAGTGCGGGTGTCATTATTTTTGTTTGTATAAATTTTGTTCGTTATTTAACTTCCTAAAAATATGCTAATTTAGTTTAAATGTTCATATTGCTATTTTGAGTTGTCTTAAATAAGTATTCACTTTCATACTACAATTAATCAAAAGAGACTTTTATAAGTAAGAATGTTATTTGATTGGTAAAAGGTGAAATTATTAGGCATTTGTAAAAGTGTTTACGTGGTCGAAGTATATACTTTGACTGATACGAAGAGAGTAGGGTTTTTTATTTTTATTTATTTATTTATACTCATGGTTCAAAATTTTGTCGAAATGTATAACGTTAATGAAATCAATAGTTTCCTAGTTGATTAATGTTTGATGATTATTTTAGTTTGACAACCTTTGAAAAAGTTTTGTAGTCTTAATTTCATATTGCCTAATTGAAAAATAAATAAAGAAGAAATTCTTATACATATGCATTTAAAAAGATAAATGGGTATTTTAGATGGAGAAAAGAATTAAACAGTAAATGAAAAATAGTTAAGGTTAATGGTGGAGAAGTTTATGTAAAAGGACAACGTTATCTTTGATTATCTAATGAAAAATTTAAATCTTCATGATAAATTGGTCTCTAAAATATCATGATAAATTGAGGATATAGTTTGCCCTTTAATTATATGTAGTATGTAGTAATATTATTATTACTATTGTTATCATTATTATTATTCACAGAAGCTACATATCACGTAGTATACGGAAGTAACACATATATATCGCTTCCGATGAAACTCGTATGTATAGGGTTGATACGTTTCTCACGTACTGGTAAGTTATAAGCGTTTTAGAAAAATGAACGTTACAAAATTTTATTGTTTCGGGCATTGTGACGTGATGAAATAAAGGTGTCATATGTCTAGGAAGAAATAGTACGGAGTCCATAATATCACCTCGTTATTGTATTATAATTTAAGTGTAATTATGTGTTTAACATGAAACATAATATAGTGAAAATGATGATATTTTATTCCAGTAGTCTATATAACAAAAATCATTTTGTTGTTGTTGATATTATGCAAATTTTTAAGTCATGATTAATTTACATTATTTAGGCAATATCATGAGAGTTTTGTTAATTGAGATAATAGATAATAATAATTAAAAATATATTTAAATATTTAGTCACAATTTTAAATGAATTTAACAAAAAACTATAATATTAATAAGTCTAATAACTTGAATTTAAAAAGGTATAAGAATTTGACAATGATATTCGTAAGACTAATGTTTATAATAATGCAATAATAAAAATAATATAAGTTTTAAGGGTAAACAATGGCATTACAAATATATTACAAATTCCAACAATAATTTGAAATATCTTTCATATAAACCACCAACTTACATCTTTGAATTCGTAAATAAATGTGCATGAATATAACAATTATAATAGTATGAGTAATTATGAAAATCTTTGTTACAAAAAGTTTAAAGTTGAAGGTTAAGTCCTTATACCCTCATAGCTACAATGCCTAATTGAGTCGGGTACACTTCTCACATTATGAATAAACAGTCAATTGTGAACTAGTCTAAATTGTCGATTATCAATATTTAGTTACAAAAATCATAAATGGTGGTGTTAAACTCAGTTAAGTGCATGCCATAGATAAATGACATATAATAATAAATTGAGCAGACGCGCAGAAGGTGGAGAGAGAGGTGAGGGAAATGGAGATGAAGAAAATGAACGGAAGGAGAATAGTTAGGAAGTAAAAGAGGAAAGAATAAAATTGGATACAAAGTGAAGGAAGTGTAGGTGAAAATTTATGTTATATATTTTTTTAACTTTAATTTATATATTCAAACTAATTACAAAAATATTACACATTATTAACCGTTAACTTAGTTTAATCTTTAATTTAATAATTTACATTAATTTTTTCAATTTTTCTCTTCAGATAACCCCTTTTCTTCTCATCCTAGATCTAATAAATTTGAAAATGTTATGTTATTTTACTCCGTATAAAGTTGAGTTTAAATTATAAATTTTGGTATTAAACTCAATTAAGTTTACGTCATAAAATAATGGCGTAAGGTCAAAATTCAATGCATTAGTATTTCCAAAAGTCATGATGGTAATAAATCACATTTGATCCATATAAATGCATCGTACATTCGAGACTCAATGCTAATATATTATTTATCTCAAGTTTTAAACTTACGCGTGCGTGCTTAACCTAGTTATTAATTGAATGAAAAAAGTAGCTATTAGATTTCGTTACATTACGCACGTGGTGATATAAGGTGATGCATCATCATAAATTTATTAATGACATTTTAATTATTTAAAGAGTAAGGATCATTAAATGCTAATTAAATTAGAGTATTGATTTAATAAATCTTTTAACTTCCTTAAAGTTGATAATTAATTGGGATTATGATTTTCTCGATATTTTTTTCTCTCACTAAGTACATCATATTTTAATTTTAATTTAATCACAATTCAGTTCATTAGTTAGAGTAAAAAGAGTGATCATTTTATAATCACTTAAAAAGGTTGTCACCTCAGCGCTACATCATTTTTATATGTATTCATCACATTATTTTCACATTAAAATTGGATCCACATTTAAACACTTTTTACTTTTATAAATAAAGTATACACACACAACATAAATAAAATAATAATAAAAGTGACTATCACTCAAAGTGATTGTCATCTTTTTGAAAGCCACCAAGTTGAAGGGAGAGTGATCACATCAAAATGATTCTTGATCACTTTGTGCCACTTCCTTTGCTCTTAATGTTGCTTGGGATTATGAGGTTTTGGTTAATGGATGAATAATCTAATTAGATGTGATCTATCGATCTCTTCAATTTGAAATCCACGTGAAATTGCAATTTGATTTGATCGTAAAGAAGGTCACTGTTTTTTTTTTCTCACAGTTGAAAGTGATTGTATAACTGTCTCTGCCCAAAGAGACTTTTGCATCACTCCATCAAGGATTAATTTGATATCAATGCTAACTTTAACTAAGATGTCAAGGTATTAAGGTTACTCAGGTCGTTCAAATATAAGCCCCAACATCTTTTTCCATGCAATTTTCTCCACTTTCTATTAAAAAAAATAGATTATACGGATCATTCCGTAGTTTACACTAAATTACACAAGATGTTTTCAGAATTCTTTTTTAATGTCAACTCTCCTTGTAGTTGCAAATGATTTCACAAATTGTCCTTTATATTAACGACAATTAGTATAGTATGTTAAAGGATCGCGAGTGTAATATTTAAAATCACAAGGATTATTTGCGTAATTTTTATTTTTTAGATACTAAATTCATTTAATATTCTTTTTTAATTGTTTAATTAATTTATTTTTTAGTAAACTTTAACATTAGATTTGAAATAGATTAATTAAACTATCGATTTGAAAATATTAATTGAAAAGTTTACTCAAAAATAGATTAATTAAACAATTAAAAAGAATATTAAATGAATTTAATATTTGAAAAATAAAAATTAGTCCTCACAATTTACGATATTTCACTTGTGATATTTTGATGGACTAAACTATCGATTGTTGATGTAAAGAATTATTTGTAAAATAATTTGCAATTACATGGATGGTTGCAAATTAGTGCACACCCTATTTGCGAAATAAAGGTTGTTGAGTTCATAAACATACTCTATAATTCAGTGCAAACCACGTATAATCATCGTAACTTCTTCTTTCAGATATAAGTGTTATTCCGATTCTATACATCTGTCGCAACCAGAGCTAGCAATTTGATGGCGGCTTTTCTCCAACATTATTTCTATTTCTATCATTATTGCATAAGAACAAAATGTTTTTCCACAATAGCTAGCAATTTGATGGCGGCTTTCTCCAACTTTGTATTTATCACTATTACACAAAGAATTCTATACCATAATAACTAAGAAAAATAATGGTCTATAACACTTCAATGTAAGGTATTTTTATTTAGATGTCACGGTCATATCCCAATCAACTCAAGCAATGCACACGTTTGTTCGGTTTAAAGCTGATAAAAAGGAACATGCTTAACTATAAAATTTTTATGATACTGGTAGTGTTTGTGGTTTTAAAACTCGTTGTGTCTAGACAAACATGATTTGTTATAAACCTCAAATATTTCTTATTCATGACTGATATAAGATTTTTCTAAAACTTTATACTATTGTTATACTAGTAACTTATTAACCAATAAATAATGGAATCAAGTCTTATTTAAAGCAATATTTACGTACTCCGTATAGTAGTAATAGTACTACAGTTGCATAGAACAAGGAATTAGAGTTTGTATTTTTCTCTCTACGCTAAAATAATAAAAAAAACAATTATGCATGTAGTAATACTAAAAGTTAAATAGAAATTGATAATGCAATTGGAATGACAAGTGGGCGGATATGGGGCAAAATGTATCATCTTCATACTCTAACCTATTATCAAATCAATTTCCAAACCTTCTCAATTTTTATTGGGGCTGAAAGTTTTATCAAACCCGACTAAATTTCCATTTAATATTAGTGATCCTTAAAATCCCATTCAATTTTTAAATATTGTTAATATTAATATTTCTAATTTCAATAGTCTCTTAATTGACACGACGATAAATAATTATATATAGAAATATATATAATTAATTTGTATTAAACCAACACAAATGATGAAATAAATATATAATCAATAATAATATGCTTCAAACCTGAAAATTCCAAAGTTCGAAAAAGCTCATTGAATACGTGACTTTTTGTCATCTCTATAATGCAACCATTTATATGCATGCTCCTAATTGATCAATCAATTACCCTATATATGGAGTTGAAGTGGTAGAAGGGAAACCACAAATTTCTTCTTCCGTATCTCTCTTTCTATTCCTTGATATTTGTACTTCAATTTCAACACTCAAATTTTCAAATGAAAATACCAAAAACTTTTGTTTTCTTCTTATTTCTCTTCTTTTTTGTTTCCTCAGCCCGTACTGGAAAGAAAAAAGCATACAAACCATGCAAACACTTAGTCTTATATTTTCATGATGTTATTTATGATGGGACAAACCTTGCTAATGCAACTGCCGTTATTGTAGGTGCACCAGAATGGGGAAACCGTACAATTTTAGCGGACAAGCTCCATTTTGGGAACTTAGCGGTTTTTGATGATCCAATCACTTTAGACAATAACTTCAATTCGGTTCCTGTGGGCCGTGCTCAAGGGATGTATTTCTATGACTCCAAGCTTACGTTTTCTGCATGGCTAGGGTTTACGTTCGTGATGAATAGTACACAACATCAAGGAAGTATGAACTTCATTGGGGCTGACCCGCTTCTAGTGAAGCATAGGGATATCACGGTGGTTGGTGGGACCGGAGATTTCTTCATGCATAGGGGGATTGCGACTATTACGACTGATGCTTTTGAAGGGAATGTGTATTTTAGGCTTCATGTCGATATCAAATTCTACGAGTGTTGGTAATCATAGAAATCGAGCAGGTATATGGTTAAATGACACTGGAATTGAACTTGTTTTATCCAAGAGTGATGGAGAATAAACGGAGTAAAGATGGAAAATAAAACAATTTTTGTTGTATGAATTTGGTACGATTGCGTACTTAAGTATGTTATGTCAATAACATACATGTTTGTTGGAGTTATAATGAATTTTCTTTGTTATTATGATTAAATTATGTGTCATACGAGTACCCTTTCTATTGGCCTTTTTCTTTATCTTATATCTATATATATATATATATAAAAGAACGATCTATAGAGATAGCTTCAAATCTTGAGGAATGAGAGAAGCAAATTTTAGCCTTTGATTCTTTATAAAAAAATTGTTTTTAAAATTCATTTGTGATGAATGTTACATTTTGAATAACATTAATCACATAAGAATGTTAACAAGATTTATTTATGATGAAATTAAACATTGAGATTTACTTTCCTTTTTTTCTAATTTTTTTCTTACCTCTTGATCCTTAAATGTTTAAGACGGTAGAACTTCATATTGTGTTTTGAGTTGTATATAGTATAAGAGTAACATTGTTATATTACATATTAATCTAGAATTCCGGTACTTACCTATAAAATACACAATATCTCCGCTCAAGAATAAGCTTGGAGTGTAGAACTGTACGCGCTCTTAGTCGTGAAAATATGACCAACAAGTCGTGTATAATTAAGCACTTTTTAGTTTTAGTGAAGTGGGCCAATTAAGTGGATGGATTGGGCCCATCACAACCGTTTCATAATTACGTTGGCCTAAGACCCTAAGTTATTAGTTTGGAAATTTTCTCATCCATAAGTACTTAATCTTTTTAGAAATGCAAACATATATCCATGAAATAGGGGCATGTGGTCAAAGGACATTGTAATCAAACAATCTTTGTTGTATGGATTTGATATGATTGCATAATTAAGTATGTTATGTCAATAACAAACAGGTGTTGCTAGAAATCTAAAACTACAATGGATATTGTTTTTTTCTTTTGTTATTGTCGTTAAATTATTTGTCACGGGAGTTTATTTGTTTGTTATTTTACTTTTTTCTTTCTTTTATTTTTTATCTTTCTCTCTATTAGCAGTGAAATGAATAACAATAGGGCAACTCTCATAAAAAGGTAATATAAAATATTAGAAGCTTGATAAAAAAAAATATAAGATGATGATACGCAAAAATATAATTAGATGTTGTATTTTGTTACAAAAGAAACACGATCTTAATAAAATATAACATGTAATTATGTAATTATACAAATCATTTTATATTTCACTTATCAAACTTTTTATTATTTGCATCAATGACGCATACGGATTGTTCATTCATATACCAAATCTAATGAAGTTGATTCATTTACATGAACCCGATAACCGGTGATCGGATAGATAACCGGTTATTTGTCCGGATAAGCGCCACGTATGCTCCAACTCAACGATTACTTTCCACGTAATTTAAAAGTTTATTAAGAGTATTGAAGTTTGCAAAAATGTTCAATTTTATCTACAATAATTAGTACCATATTATGTTAAACTAGCATATTACCCGCGCAATGCGACGGTAATAACTAATTTATTTAATTTTGTATATTTGAATAGCAATATGATATTTTCTATTATTGTTTAATAGATATTTATTTAATTGGTTAAATAACATGTCATATGCTTTACAAATAAGTATAGATATGTTTCATCGATTATGTTTAAGTGATCTTTTCATTTTTTTTTATGTAACACATAATTTTATTAACAATTTTGTAAATAGATAATATAAGTTCAAAAATGTAATATTATTACAAAAATGCTAATAAGTAATTTTGGAATAAAAAGTTCCCTATTTAAAGTGATTTTTATTTATGAGTTTAAAAGGGTAAATGAGTAATTTTAATTATCATTTAAGAGTTAAGACTCAACAATTTGGACATGCTTTATATGTAGTATAGATATAGATGTTTAGTAATCATCATAAAATATTGTTTGCTTGGTTTAATTCGTCAAGAAAATTAGTATTACTCACTATTAAGCTCTAAAAATGTGAGGCCCCCAGAAAATTATAGGTTATTTGTGATTGAACATCTTGCACATATGTAAATTCAACCCTGAAAATTACCCAACAGATCTTGAGTTTTCACTAATTTAAATGCAAAGTGCAAACATGAACTTTACTCACTGATGAATTTTTAAAACTAATGGGAAGAGGGACTAAACTTTGTTTAAAAAACAAAATTAATAAACAAACGGTGCGATAGTTGAAAATTACATAGATCAACTATGCAATTAACTCTTATAATTTTACGAATGAATGTAACTTTGTTTTTGTATTCTTGATCGCCACGAAAGAAGTTGAATTAAATTTATTTGGATGAGTTCTTTGTATATGGGAATTCACTGAAATATGCAAAATTTTAAAGATCGCACATGTTGATAAGTCTAAAGTGTTTAGAAAGGTGAAAGGTTGATTCGATAGTCAATTGAACTTTTAAAGCTCTCACGCATTTCGCACGCTCTAATTAAATCTCATTAATTTGATTACTATGATATAAACAAGAGCTCTTAAAAACTATAAACTTTTAGCAAGTAAAGTTTTCGTTGATAGTACTCGAATAAACAATTGAGTCCATCCTATCATCTAACGCTTTCTCCAAGTTCACAAAAGGCAATAATATATAGAACAACTCAACAACCTTTAGTTAAAGAAGACCAATCAAACAAAAAGCAAACTTTAGTTGTGCATAGAATAAACTTAACTCAAAATAAACAAATAATTCTTGATAAAAAAACATGTTACAACATTGGATGATTCGAAAAAATGGCATTTTTTACGCCTTCTTAAGAAAAACAGATAAAATTTTCATCATTCGCAAAACAAACAAGATAATAAGGCAGCATTAACAAAATCTCGAAAGAAGCTTTCTTGATTACCAGCATTCATAAAACTTAATATCGACACGAAGCCTAAAGTAAACCTCCCCTTCAAACGCATCAGTCATCAAGGTAGCCACGCCTCTAGTCATGAAAAAATCACCGGTCCCACCAATAACCGAAATGTCTCTTGTTTTGTTCATCAACGGATCAGCTCCAGCAAAGTTAATTGTACCTACATGTGCACTTGAGTTAAACACGAATGAGAATCCAAGCCAAGATGTAAAAATGTCTTGTTTGTCATAAATATAGAATCCTTGAGCTCGTCCCACGGGTGGTGAATGTAAATTGTTGTCTAAAGTAATGGGATCATCAAATACAACCACGTTCCCAAAGTGGTTCTTATTCGCCAAAATTGTGTGATTGCCCCAAGCCGGTGCACCTACAATGACCGAAGTTGCATTCTTCTTGTTGTGACCGTTGTAAATAATGTCATGGAAGTAAAGCACCATTTCTTTACAAGGACGACGAGGACGAATGCTTTTTCTTGGTGAAGAAAAACATCCTAAAATGAGCAATGAGAAGATTGTAATTTGGAAAAGAGTTGAAATTTGATGCTTAGATTTCATTTTGTAAAGAAGAGAAAGATGGTTATGTAGAAGTTTGTGTAGACAAGTGTAGTTAAGGTCTCCTTATATAAGGTCTCAATAAATATTATTTAATTGCTGGAACCTTTAATTAGACTTGTGTGACTTAAAGTCTAAGATTATATGTCATGATTCGTTGCACTAAACAATGGGGTCCATTGCCAATTTACAGAAGTGTTGCAACTATCCATTACACAAGTAGTAAAAAAGTTTTAGCTATATTTTATGTATATTTATTAAAATTGACCTTAATAATCACATATTAATATGGATTACAATCGTCTACGGGATTTTAATACACGAGATTAACATAAACGAGACATGTAAACTATCTATATCAAATATACCCCGTATATTAAAATTCGAATCAAACAATTCTGTAAATAAAGAAAAGATTTTTAAAGAGTTTAGTGTCGTGACAATAATACCAAAATATCAAATTGGCTTAGTCGTCGTTAGTTAAGGAGTTGAACATAGATGTAAATTAAGTAAATCAACGGGCAGTCTCGTAACTATTGAAAATGTCAATAAAAATAAAAATAAAATCTTTGTTTTTACATTCTTTATATTTTTGAATTTTTTAAGATTTTTAATTAATTGTGATTTCTTCCACCGTTACATTTTAACATCGTACAAACTTTTTTAATCGTCATACCAAACTTACCAAATACACATTCCATCATTGACTAACCCTATCGCCTTAAATGCAGTATCAATTTCCTTTGCATGCGAATATATATTACTCTAGTCAAGAATAACTTACGGAGTAGCAGATGATCAAGAATTAAAATGGAATCTCCCCACTAAGTAAAACACAATTTCGTGTGGTGTTTTTTCTCGTTTTGATTATTTAATTATTTTATTAAAAGTTCTATTATATTATTTATCGTATAACTTAAAATTCCATATTTAGGTCTGTGACAAATATTTTGATATATAAACTTATTTTTATTTAAAAACTACCATATTTATATACGAAATTTGGAAATTAAATTAGGTTTATCAGTATATGCTATATATACACAACAATTAAAGAACAATTAGCAGAAACTTTGAAGGAGGTTACAACATATAAAATGAAACCATAGCTAACTAAACGTATTTAATAAGAGTCTGGATATAATGCTCAATAAGAAGAAAATTACCAGAATAATGATATAGAGAAAGAATTAACTAGATGAAAATTACGTCAAACATTTGACCACAATCAATTAATTACTTTTTAACTAAATTATGCATCAAATAATCATTCGGACTTATCTCTCATGAAGCAATTAGTATCTAGTAAGACTTGACAGTGTAACTTCTATGTTACAATTAACAATAAAGTTTAATTACATATTATGATAACTTTATATAATGATTACCCAAACATTTTTGTGTTACTTATTTGGAGAGGCATGATTGATTAAAAGGGAAGAATTGAATAGGTTTAGCCAACTACTGTTTAGGCTGAGGTTAACAACTCATATCTATTGTGAATTGAATTAGGTCAGCCTACTTATTTTAACTACTTTTTGTCGTTTGAAATTGTGTTGCTTCTTCACATTTTATTTTCATTTTAAATGTTAGAACGCATCAAGTGTCGGTTAGATATGTCTCTAGGTCTGTTAACCCCAAAAATAATAATTATATATGATAATTGTCACGTTCCAAAATACACCTAACTAATATTTCAATAGATGAATAACTATATGGCGAAAGTTTTACCATTGTAATTACAAATCCTAAATTAAAATCAGTTCAACAACAAGCTTTTCAAAACTTTCTAAACCTTCTCAATCTCTTTTCAATTCAACATCGATCTCTAGTTTAGGCTTACTAACATGTCACAACATTCTGAGATGCATGCCAAGTTAGCTAACGTTAGTGAGTTTATTATTTATCTCTACACAAAATACTCTTCAAACTAAACGTAATGTCATGTCAATTTAAAATACTCTAAACAACATTAAAATAACATTCAATAACATGCAATCTAACTCTTTCTTTACTTCTGTTAATTGTCGTGTAATAACAACATCTATCATTGGTCGTTTGATGATGACCTCTTCTCTAATATCAGGGTATTTAATAAACTCCTACAATTTATATCATAACAAATAGCATTACTCTTAAATTATTCTAGCACGCATAAATATAAATAATTAAATAATCTATTGTGAAACAAAAACATAATAAACAAATATGTAAAATACATTTACAAAAAATTTCTACTAGCATATACCCAGTTTAAAAAATCTTATAAGAACTCACTTCGTAAACTCTAACTATCTCTTCGCTTCTTACTCACAAAAATCTCCTACAACTTCGATACAAAATTTTCTAACTTTAATATAAAAGAAAACTATCCAATCTGTACTTATAAACTCTCTTCGATTGGTTGAGTGTCTCACAAACTAGTAACAATTTATGAAGCCAAAAGTAGTCTCTTTAAATGACTCTTTTACAATTTAAAATATAATGCAGTATCCCCAGTAACTCTTGACCAACATTCAACTCTTTCTGGAAGATATTTATGTACGAATTGCTTTGCATTATAACTAAACCAATAGTCTTAAAAAGATTATTTTCTCTTTTATTTTTAAACTCCAAGATCTACTGCTTCTTCTCTTTTCACAACCAATGTCAAGACATAACGTAAAAGTACTTTATTTTAGTTCTCTTCGCTTTAATTAAGCCAACACCAGTAAAACATGATTTACTTCTTCTTATTCGGCTTTCTGCCATCATTAACAAAAACAGAAACCATGAATTTGGCTATCGAACTTAACAGATAGATTGCAAGCGTCTTTCTCTATATATTTTAACGATGTAACCTTCTAGTATCAAAACAAGATCACCGAAAACATGTTATTAACTCTTTAAGAAACCTGACTCTACCTTCTCAATGATGATTATATGTATACATAACTCGAAACTCAGCCAATCAATTTCTATTGTTTTATCGATACGTAAAAGATAACTAATCTGAATCGGACTAAGAAGTATACCTTCAAACTGAACTGAATTCTAATCGTAACTCGACATTGAAACTATCTCGTGACTACACAACCTCTACTTGCCGCCGCCTCTCTTGAATCTGCTAGGGTTCTGATCATTTCCTTCTTTTCTCCAAAATGATTAATGAACGAGACGTTCGTATTTTATGGGTGAGTTCCGCAAAGATCTACGGGGATATACACGATTTGAAACCGTTTCCATATCTTTTACGTGGTCAATTATCTACATCTCTATTTTCCAAATAAATTATCCTTTTATTAGCCTCTTATTTCACTCTCTTGACATTGTCAACCCCTCCATAAAAATAAAAAAAAAATATTATCCAATGGCAATAACAATAATTTAAAGATAATTAGTTTAAATTTTCGGGTGTTACAGTAATCGAGTTTAAGCTACAAACTATTATAAACTAAAGAGTGGCGGTAACGTTTAAGAGAGATAGTAAGCACGGTCGGTTTAATTTTTTTATAGCTAGTAGGCGTGCTTAATGTATTTACTTTAGTCATAAAACACATGCTAAGATCATACGGATTGCACGATTTTTTTTCGGTATTCAACACATTTAACGCTGGTCTGGCAATTCTCGACTGACGTTAAAGGAAGTTGAGAGAAAACGATGTGTTAAAAGGCTTTTCCATTTGTTTATTTTGTTTTTATCCTTTGACGATCATTGGTCCAAAATTATACTGTGATTTCTTTTCGCATCAAATTTAATATTGAATTATTTTTCTCAAAAATTATATTCGTTGTTAAACTCAGTGTTAAACGCAACACCGAAAATGATATTGTTCATCCTTCTCATTCTCTAAGTTTAATAGTTTATGACATAATTCCAATATCCTTTACATATAAGCATTGGTATTTTGAGTTGAAATTGTAAACTTGTGCCAAAACAAGATTGTTAAAAGATATGCATTTGTGGCACATTATGTGCCTTTGAAGGGACATGATAAAACAACCATGCACACATTTCAAATGTGTTGGTTACCCACTTTGGCACTCTTTTCTTATTCAATATTGCAAATTGTCAACTTGATGATTTTTAGATAGTGCGACATAAAAGTATAAGGAAACGCTTTACAAAATAAAAATAAAGGAATTATGTATATATATATATATTATATAATGCCCAGAAGAGGGTGGTTGAATGACCTCACAGATCAAATACAAATTTAAAAACTAAGAACTCAGAATACGAAAGAGGAATTCACGAACTTATTTATTATTCAAATCGAAACTACTTAAACCCTAATCTCATAAACGTTTAAATACCTTGAGAAGGAAGATAAAATGAAGCCCATCCAAAGGGATCAAGACAACAAAGTTCTAACAAAACTTGATATTCAAAATTAGAAACGTAAATAATTAATATGCATTTTCGGCTCTAAACGATTCTAAATGAACGAAAAATGTCAGGGCTCATGCGAATTTTGACTCAACCCGACATCAAAGTTAAATCCGTCAAAGTTGAGGAAGATTGAGTTGTTGATGATGTTATCCCTAGTAGAAATGTATATTTCATCAACAGTATGCACCAACTCATCTCAGTGACTACTTTACAGTAAGAAATGTACTTCAATATTTACAAAATTATCCCAACACAAAACATTCCCATGTACGTCTCCAGCTATGTAAAACCACAGTCCATTGAACTATCAACCAAATCAGTAGCTTGTACAGGACTTAGGACTCACTATAGATTTCAAATCTTCTAAAAAAGCTTATGTTAATTCTTCCATGGACACACTTGAAAATTAGAATGGGATACATCTTACATCTAGGTTTAAGACATAGCTGTGAAAATGGGGGAATAAGTGACAATAAATTTAGATTTTTCCCTTCGGTTTGTAAAAATATGAGGATGTTCTATTTAGAAATTGGAGAAACCATGGAAAGAGCGAGTGAGATGCAAACTTGCAGATGGAAAGAGAAAGAAAGGGGAAAGAGATAATGTTTCTAATAAGCATCGTTTGCTTGTATGGTACAAGTTGAGCATGCATATCAACATACTTTTTCAAAAAAATCATTTTTTTGGTATAAAACTTAAAAGTCCGAGTAGCTTTTCATTTTTATTCGGTTATTTATTTTAGTTTTCTTTACTTTTTCTTTTGTTAACAAACCGATGGTTGGTCGGTCGGTATATATTGAGGATGAATAAAGAAACTGATTAATCGATCTATAACTAGTTAACAGACTTAATCTATTTACAGTAATCGATTCAAACCATCAACTGATAGTTCGATTTTGATTTTCTAGCAACTGAAGTTAATTGAGTGATAACTAAACCATTTAAATGAACATACTCATCTTTTATAATTATATGTAAATTTTAAATATTATTTATATAAATTTCATAACGTCAAAGAGCACCTTAAGATCTTTTCTAATATCAAGAGAGATCAAGATGTTACATCCTTGTTCATATTAGTGATAAGGAATTATTTTATTAAATCACATTAACTTATCAAATCAGACATGATTGATACAACATTGTATGTGTCTTTTCTTCACATCTATGAGAGATCGTCAATCGGTCATTTTCACCAATTACGTGAAAGTTCGAATTGAAGATAGCTCATGTGACATTCAGTAGCGTAGTCGCATATGATTCAAAATGTTTTAGGGCCAAGGTCCACTCTAAACTTTTTGTTACATAGTAATAAGTATATACGATTTAGTAAAATTTTAATGAACGTATTGTTTGTGGCCCACTCTAAAATGTTAAATTATAAAGTACATTAGCTCATCCATTTAAAAATTTAAAACTGTATAATAACTAATTGGTCGGAGTCCTTATTAATTGTAAATTATTATATCTTGAATTTTTTATTTTTTTTTTAAATACAGTTTACCCCAACTAATTGGTTCAAAATCAAGAAAATTCAGTACATCGGTATGATATTTGGCAACCCGCAAGAGAAATGGACATACAACCTTTGCATGCATTTCAAACCATCAAAATCGATTTTAACCTACTACACAAACCGGACACCAACGGCCAACTAAACAAGATGATCTTATGAACTTTACTGGGAAAGAAGGGAATTGAAAGAAACTGGAACTATAGACGCACAATAAATGCATACGCTAATTCCACTTGACAATTTATCAATTTCATATTGTTGTTTGATTCCATGAAAACCAACGGTTAACCACTTAACCGACCAGATTAACCGACTAAAAACCAAGTAACCGTCCCACATTAACCGAAACCAATCAGTTTCGGTTAGAATGTTTGAATAAAAAACACAATTTATACTTAGAATGTTAGGAACAGACTAATTAACATTCAAGCTAATTGTACCTTTTGTGATTATAAGTACCTCAGACCAAACAAATGTTCTAGTCAAAAGAGCTTTAGCATCGGGTATGTTTATACTGAAATCAGTGTGATCCTGTCACATCAACACCAGAATAAAAATCACATTAAATTGAGTAATCTGTGTTATCTCTTTCATCGTTTAACCCTTTATTTTCTTCACATTTTAAATATTATGATATTAGTTTTTTATAAGAACAATACAAGACCTTGATATCAGCAAGTATAAATTCAAAAAGTTAATAACCCATATAATTAAAATAAGTTACAAAAGGTTTGACACTCATTGACCAACCTTTATCCTACCGACCAATACCGTTGGGTTGCAACTTCCCATAGTTGATCTACTCATTGCGTTAATATTAAAAAAAAAAAAAAAAAAAAAACTTTAAGTTTTCTTTCTAAAGTAGAAAGTTTCCGTAGTTGGTATTAATAAAAATAAGGCTATAATGTATTGATGTGAGCTTAATGATTCCAAAAATTAAAACCAGTTTGCTCACAAGACGCAATAGTAATTAAAATATATATGAAAATATGTGAAAGGATCGGTTCACGACTCCATGTTGATTAATCTGTTTCAACAACTTCGAAAAAGTTTCAAGTCTAGTATGTGATAACAATTAAAACTTAAAACGTAATATTTATCTAGATATAGATAAAGTTATAGATGCTCGACATGGTTGACGACCATGATAGTGAATAAAGAAAGGCGCATAGGAGTAGAAAGGTGATAATTGGCTTGTGAAATCATCAAGCTATTGAGGGGACCTGCACTCTAGTGCTTAAATGTTAAGTCATTCAAATCATCGAGAATATGTCAGAAATTGACAAGACCACATAGAATGGGGGTGTCGGTGTTTACCGGTTGCCGACGGATGGGGTTTTGAAGTAACATCTCGTTCCGGACATTATTCGATCTTTTTTGTCATTTTAACGATTATAATCCTGTTTGAAAAAATTAAATTCCAACGGCTCATTTATTATTAATTTCAATCTATACATATCACACTTCAAACACAATTTTAAACATATCAAAACACCCATTCTCATCTACAAACATACTTTAAAAACTCTATAATTCACAACAATATCATACAATCCTTCTTCCGACGACAAAACAACATTGCAAGTCCTCATTCAAACTTATAATTATCGTAATGAAGTTCAAATTCCTCAAGAAGAAGTCGAAAGTTCCAAACGGTCACGTACACGTCGGTACATATATCATGATCCGGTTGGTACACGCCAAATGTTAATGAACGATTAATTTTGTAAAAACTCAAAATACCACGAGGAGTATTTCAAACGTCGCTTCCGTATAAGGGAACACTATTCCTCTAAATTGTTGAAGGTACAACTAATTACTCTATCGTCCCTATACCCAAATATTGTGGTGTTCCGGTTTTAGAAAACGACATCCGCCCTACGCCAATCGGCATACGACACAACATCATATACATTTGATGAATATCTGTCAATATCGGAAAGAACGTTTCATAAAGCTCTACAAAATTTTACATGTGTGCATAATTGACTGATATTCAAAAATAAAGTCTAGGACATTGTTTCCACTCTTAACTTTTTCAACAATAAATTTTTTTCATAATATTATTCATAACACTGTAAACTCAAGGTCACCATTCCATAAGCTCCAAGCAAGCAGACCTATAATATGAAAGAAATTTTAAATTATGTTAAAAAGTTATATTTCTTAAATATAAGTTACATCTTAAAGACATATAAAATAATAATAATAACAAAAAAAAAACGTCTCCCGCACCTAGAATTTCTACCTCCACCCTGATTGATAGTAAAATCACCTCCAAGGACTACTTGAAAATTTAATATCTCTGAGTTTGGACGTAAAAAACCACTCCAAATATACTCGAAAATTCAATGTTTTATAAACTTATTTTTGGATTAGACCGGTTATACTGGTTGTTGACTTTTTGACTTTTTTTTAATTTTATTTTACTTTTATCAAAATTGATTGAGAGTTAATGTTTAATTACACTAAATTTGACTATAAATTTTACGAGTTTTAAATTAGATTTTCTATAATAAATTATAAGCGGTCAAAGTGAATTAAAAAGTCAAATAAAAAAACTGTGACTTGAACTTATACACTCAAACATTAACTACAGTTATAAATTATGATATTTGAAACGAAACATATAATATCTGTGAACTTATTAAGAAAACTATTAGAAAAATAAAATATTCATTTACAAACTAGTAATAAATAATCATAAATACAACACTATCACAAAAATATGGATAGATTAGTTGATAATCAAACAATTCGACAAATATAAAGTTTAAGGTTCGAAACATGATATTGTCATTTTTTGTGTTTTAGTTTCCTTTAACTTGTTCAAGATTGGGTTTTTTTTGTAATGAGAGATCGGAGAGAAGATACAGGGCATAAATAGAGAAATTGACTAAGAGGGGAAAGGCATATTCGTCAATTTATTAGTACGTAAGGATTCATCAGTTAAATTTAATGAAAAAGGACAAATTTTGGAAATAAATGATAACCTTAGGGACGGGTGCTGTAATTAGAAGAGTTGGAGAGAAAAAATACAAAACATGACAACCACAAGGATAGTAAAGTCATCTTCAAAGGGAACTCCAAAATTTCAGATTTGAAGTTTGGAGGTAAAAAACCATCTCCAAATATACTCCAAAATTGTACTATATAGGCTTATTATCGATGTACTTTTCAAAGATGTTCTTTTCAATTATTGTATTATTTTTATTTTTATGTCTAATGTCTATTCATCTCATTGAAGTAAAAAATATATATTTTTGAGTTATTGTACTATATAAAAATATTCATTTATTTCATTATATTATTTTTTTATTCATTTAAGTAACTACATTTTTAAACAAGATACTCAAGTCATTAAACTTTTAAAAAAAATTATTTAAAAATATTTTTATATGCTTTGTGGATATTATGTTAATTATGATTGTGTATAAATGTTTTACAACTTTAAATCAAGTTGTAAACAAACCAAATGAACATAAATGATGTTTGAATAAATGATGTTTGTTCGCTTACGTTTGTTCGTTTTTGTTTGTAGTCTTCAAAAACGAACATCAACAAATTTATTTTTCCACAAATGAACAAGAACAAAATTATTCATTTTATTTTAAGCGTTCATAGTCATTCACTTATGCCGTTAAACTTATATGAACAAAGACAACCAAACATCATTTGAGTCATTTGGTTCGTTTACAACTCCACACACGTAAAATGTTCAAATATTTATCCACTACCATTAATTAAAATACTTGATTTAAAGTTAAAAAAATATTTATACACAATCATGATTATTTGCATATATATAAACGAATCATATAATAATATTTTTGAAAAGCTACTTTGAAAAAGTTTAATTACTTAAATATCATATTTTAAAACTTTAATTACTTTGTTATGAAAAAAAAAATAGTATAATGAAATAATTGAATATTTTTATATAGTACAGTAATTTAAAATTGTAAATTTTTTAGTATATGAATAGGTAAAGAAAATACAACGATTTAAATGAACATTTTTGAAAAGTACAATAACTCTTGAGTGCATTAACCCTACTATATATTAGAGTATTGACAACTTTATTTTAAATATGAAGTATTATTACTATTATTCATTTTACTCTGAAATTATAATTGTACTCTATATGTAAGGTTTGTGATTGAACATGGTTAATGATGACCTAATATTTGGAACGTATACAAAAAACATCAGAAGGTTAGATTAAAATGTGCAATGTAAAGTATTTCATTGTGACAACAATTATAAAGGAAAAACGATTTGTAAAACCAAAAAAAAAAAAGAAAAGGAAATGAAGTTGGAAAAAGTTTCAGAAATAACATTGTACAGTGAACTGGTGATGCCAATATTTGGGCCTGCTAGTTGGGTCGTTACTACATATATGGGATGTTGTTACGTACTTACGTTGATGCCAACTTTTGGGCCTGCTTCTGTTGTATAATATTACGCCCAACACAATACAGGGCCATCTTATTTGTATCATACTGTTATGTACCATTCATGATGCACAAGGTACAAGTAGGAGTAATTTATTATTATTATTTTTTTAAAAGAGACAGAAATGAAAAAAGATGGGGTGGGAAAGTAACGGTCTGAGTCACTTGCAAGGTTTTGCTTATCCACATAAACCTAACACCATTTTTCTTTTTAAGAAAAAAAATAAAAATAAAAGAATTCTGTATTTTCGCTGGGTTTGAGAAATGCGAAGCATGACGACTCTATGTTCTTCATCAGATAGCAGTCTGCTGTTAATGCGAACGAAAATTAACTCCTTTTCTTCTCATACTTTTCACTCCCGCGTTTTCTCCGGGTATTATTCTATATCTTGCGAACTGTTAATTTTTCGCGAACATCGATTTGTTTGTTTGTGAATTGTGATGGTTACGTACTTAAGTATGAGAATTAATTGAGCTGATGATTTAGGAAGAATGAAGAAATGCAATTATCATGTGGGAATTTGGATAGTAGATAACAAGTTGTGTAATAAACAACTGAAATAGATGTTTGCCATTTAAATGAAATACATTTTGATGTAATTACACACCTCTTTCGCTTGTTATCTAATTGCTCGTGTAACGCTTTGAGCATTTGAATGAAATGCGATTTTGATGTTTATCAGTGGATAAGTACACTGCGTATTTTTTTGTTGCAGGCAACATTTCATCAAATTAAATGATAGGCGACGTTTGAGACAATTTCAACGCTCAAGATCCCATTTCCACGTTTGCTTCTCTTTTTACTAAACATTTTTTAAATATTATTTGTTTTCGTAGGATATGTGTTTGGTTAACATTCTGACAAAATCTATTTTGGGATTTTTAGGTACTTCGTTCTGATGGTGACAATGCGATAAAACTGACCCACAATTTTGAGGATTGGGAATGCAGTACTTCAGAGAAATCATATTTAATAACTAAATTGACACCAAATACATCACTTCCTTTTAAAAACTTAACAATTGATTCATCATGGAACAGTTGCCTAAAGTTTATGCTATTTTTTGGGATTTTAACATTTCAAGACGCTCAAAATGCGCTTGCTGGTTCAGATGTTGCTAGTTTAGTGCAGTCTAGCTCATTTTTTGGAGATTTCAGTGATTTAAGCACAGGTTTTGCTTCAGTTAGTATAATCCCCCTACAACTTATGACAGAATTGAAACTTTCACTATGTTTTTTTTTTTCTTATGGTGTCGTTATATCAATCATGCTTGTTATCTTCTGACAAAAATATATGAACTTGAACTCTTTCATGAACAAATATTGACATAATTTTGTTTTCCAGGCATTTTTGTTAATATTTTTCTCTGAGCTAGGGGACAAAACGTTCTTCATTGCGGTATTAATGAATGAAATCTTAACTATTTTTCTTCTCTTTTAGATATAATGTTTTCTCATATTTGGGAGATTACAAACTATTTCACATTTTGCAGGCACTTTTGGCAGCTCGAAACTCTGCTGCAGTTGTCTTCCTGGGGACGTTTGGTGCACTTGGGTGAGTGTAATACAGCCTTTTATTTAATGTGTCATAAATATATTAAAATGTCGTAAAACCTTACTATTATAAGAGTAACAATATATTTGTCATACAAAAGTATCATCGCTTTTGCATATGAATGGCAAGTGCTTTGAGTAATTAAGCATTAATCTTGTGACAATATTTATGCTCGTGTACTATGCTTAGATAACAGGAAAATAGTTCTAACATGTTTTTATCTATTTTCTCTTGATCAGGATAATGACTATCATATCTGTTGTTCTTGGGCGAACATTTCACTATGTAGATGAAGTCCTTCCCTTCAGGTCTAAGCTCATCAATTGTTGGTTCTTTTCCTCATTGATCCTAGTTATTAATGGTAAAAGTTCATTCTTATCATTTTAATGTAAAAAATGCACACCAGATTCGGTGACATGGACCTGCCAATTGATGATATTGCTGCAGCATTGCTTCTGGTAACATACTAACATATGACATCAATGAGTATCTAAAGTGTATCAGTTGTAGGGTTTTTTTATGTTTTATTGTTATGCATCTTAATTGAATTAATTGTAGGTTTATTTTGGTGTTTCAACTTTGCTTGATGCCTCTTCTGGTGATGGTCTTAAAGCAGAAGAAGAACAAAAGGAGGTAAATATTTGATTTGCTAGAACTTAATTAAAAGGATATTATCTTTGACTTTTGAGGTTTGACTTATAATTTTTTCAGAATCATTTGTTATGTTGGTTGTCACAAATGTTGACTTAAACTTCTTCCAGGCTGAGATAGCAGTGTCTGAAGTTTTGGGCAACGGAGCCGGGATTTTGGCTGCAGCAAGTACAGTTATTAGCACTTTCCTCTTAGTCTTTGTAGCTGAATGGGGAGATAAATCATTTTTCTCTACAATTGGTAAGTAGCTGGTCTTAAGATTTTGTCTCAAATTATAAATTTATATGGAGTATAAAAGATCTTCTTCACAAATTGTATGTTCATGTAATTGCACTCCTCGCACCCTTGTATAATTCAAGTTATTTTTCTGGTTTAGCTCTTGCTGCAGCCTCTTCACCTCTTGGAGTCATTGGAGGTGCTCTAGCTGGTCATGGACTTGCAACTCTGGTAAGATGGGTCATTTGGGTAATGGGTCATCTGTTTAGTAAGGGCCAAAGAGCATCTCACTCGGGCTAGGTTGATCCGCATATACTTTCTTGTTCATTTTTGAAGAATAAAACGTTATATATAAATATTTGTTAGTATGATAACAACAAAATATTACCACAATAGTTATCAAAATTTTGGAAAAAATTCAATTAAGAGGTTGTATGCTGCGATAGAATTTGGGACCTGGACGACTTTCAACCCGATTGGCGCATTCCCATATAGCTTAATTATTTGATTCGATCCTCTTGACCCGTTTGTTTGCAAACACAGCCCAAATCCCATAAAATGCAACACTTCTGTCCCATAAGTTTTCAAGTTATAGTCATCATTTTAAAAGTGGTCGTACGTACTAAGGTTTGCATGAGTCCTCTTGTTTGTTATTACTGAAGAGTATTTTAAGTTAAAAGTGAAGACGGTTTCTGAAACTGTGCAAATTTCACCAGACTGAATGTATAGTTGTAAGTTGTAAATAAACCACAAATCATAAGTAAAACGTTGATCTTTTTCAACAATGATATTTATTTTGCTCTTAATAATGTCCCCTGTTGATGTATACGAGACTTTGATTTCCATGTTTGAACATTTTTCTTGTTTCTTTTAAAACTATATATTGTTTGAATATTTCATATATAATGACACTAATGTTTGCAATGACTATGTGTAGCTGGCTGTCCTTGGAGGCTCATTACTAGGAACTTTCTTGTCGGAAAAGGTTAGTGATTTCAATATCATATTTTATCAACATTTTCTCAGATATTAACTTAACCCTTTTGTCATATATCATACTAATATTATATGTGCTGCCAAAAGTAAAAGCACAATGGTTTGGATGTAATTAAATATAATACTAGTTTCAGAAACAGGTATATTCTAACAAAAAGACAACATAAACAGGCAAGATTGCATGTATCTAGACTAGGAAATTAATGTTACCTACTTATCTTTTTTATCAAACGATCTGGTGGAGTTAGTTGTTACATTTGGACAGAAAATTGTTGGATCTTTTAGTACGAGTAATATAATTCATGTTGGTGTTATTATAGATGACAATTTAGGTCCTAAACTAGTCCAAGTAATCGAAGTGTATCATACTTTACCAATAAGTACCCTTTCATGACGATAGAACAGGATAAACATTTGAAATAGAATCAATCTTATGTTAGTTATTTCATAATCACCCGATGTTTAATGTCACACCTCAAGTGTTTCGGAATCCTTCATACACATGAACATTTATATTTGTATTTCATATCTTGATCCATCTTGTACATGAAAAGTTAGTTTTGATTTTTACCTTTTTATTGTTAATGTTTTATTTTATTTTATTTTTATTTTTTTTGCAGGTGATTGCATATGTTGGAGGTGTTCTTTTCCTTGTGTTTGCAGCAGTGACTGTAGTTGAGATTGTGAGTTAGACCAAATTCTTTTTCTTTCAGTTATTATGAGATAATATTACAGGAGACCTAATGGGCTGTTTGTTTCAAATAATTCTTTGAAATTCCTTGGAATTGGGATTTGAATTCCTACCAAATCTTGTTTGGTTGGATATTCTAAACATTCCACCAAATTCCTTTAGGTACAAAGAAATCATGACACTACTGTCAAACCACCACCGTCGCACCCACACGATCATGACACTACTGTCGAACCACCACCGTCGCACCCACACGATCATGACACTACCGTAACTAAAAAGCTCTTAAAAAAGAAATCTCAATTAGGTTTCTAGGGTTTTTGTTCTTCCTTCTCATCTTCGATTTGGGTTTCTAGGGTTTTTGATTTCTAGATTTTTCTTCCGTCTATTTTAATTTGATTTGATTGTGATTCAAGATGGTATGTTTTCTTTTTATTAAACTAGGTGACGAAGAATACTGTTCCGTAGGTAGACAAATTACTTTTCAACAAATTTAAAAAAAAAAAAAATTGTAACAAAATATTCAAAAATTAAATATATTATAATATGTCATTGCAAACTCGATGCAATTCGATGGTGGAGTTGCAAGTGTCGAATTTTAAGTTCTTAATGGACAGATTGCGAGTTATTGAGTCTTTTATTTAGTCTAGAAGTTTAAGTTTCACTAATTTTTTAGTTTAGTTAGGTTTTTTTTTTTTTTTTTTTTTTTTTTTTTTTTTTTTTTTTTTTTTTTTTTTTGATATTAAACATTATCTACATTAAATAGTAATTCTAAAAAACATCTCAAACACATCATATAATATAATTGTCTATAGATATAGAGAACTTTAAGTTAAAATTAAATGTCATATATTAATTAGTTTATGTTTTAATAATATTTGTATTAATGAGAATTTAATAATTAATAATTAGGAATATGTTAATTCTTTTTATGAATTAAAAAAGAAAAATACTCTTAGTAATTATATGAGCAAAATAGTAAAATTTATCTTGAAAAAATATTGAAATGTATTGTATATTTATATAGATGAGCATGACAATATATGTTAAGAAGATTAAGAAAAACAAATTGTGCATTCAATTTAATTGTAATGTATCTAATATAAATTTAAATAGCTAAACATATAATTAACAAGTTTTAATAGAATAATTATGAACATGATATAAATAGAATTGTGTTTAAAAAAGATTTATAAATATTTAAAACTTACAAAAGTTGATAAGTTTATAAAAAGGAAATATTTATAAAAAAAGTAGGTAAAAATTAAAG
This sequence comes from Logfia minima, assembly GCA_963921325.1. NCBI lineage: Eukaryota > Viridiplantae > Streptophyta > Magnoliopsida > Asterales > Asteraceae > Logfia > Logfia minima. Next base: position 35,257,010 of record OY992769.1, read on the forward strand.
GATAATTTTGTCATTTATCATTATTAAATTTCAATTCCATTCACCAGTGTTTTAAAAACCGGTTCGACCGGGCCGGTCCGACCGGTTGAACCGGAATTTGGAGGTTTTCCGGCTCAAAATAAACCGGTTTTCAGGCAAAGTTGACCAAGTCAAGAACCGGCGGTTCGACCGGTTTTCGGGCGGTCCGACCGGTTTTTCGGGTGAGGTTGGACCGGTTTTTGACCAAATTGACTTTTTTTTTTTTGCAAACTTTGAAAGTTCATATTTTTTCACTCGAAAACTTTGATTGTTTCATTCTTTTTGAAAAAATCGGCTTCCTTGACTTTCAATTTTGTTAAATTATATTTTATTTTTACTTTTAAATGTAATTTAACCACTCATATATTGCTTCAAATTTCAAATTCATAAAATTTAAAGTCAATATGAAGTGTAATTAAACATTAACACTCAATCAATTTTAAAAAAAAATTAAAAAATAGTAAAAAAGTCAAAAAGTCAACAACCGGTCCGACCAGCCGGTTCAACCGGTTCGACCGGTCCGACCGGAACCGATAAGATGACCGGTTCGATCAAAAAACCGGTTTTTAAAACATTGCCATTCACAAATTCCTACTAACCAGATACAATACCAATTCTTTTAAATTTGAATTCTTTTAGATTTCGATTCTTTCAAATTTTCATTCCTTTATTAGGTTTCAATTCCTTAAAAGATATTATACGAAACAAACACTCGCGAAGGTTCAACTTTTTAAATAGTTCATTGTTTTGGCGGTTATACAAGTGTTCAAAATCTCCAATGTAAATTCATACATTTATATACGATTAATTTTTTTCGTCCTGCACAAATCTAGCTCGATTTTAACTTTCCGTTATGAAAACTTCACACGTTTTAACTCTTTAGAATGTCAAATCATGTACCCTTAAGCACCTATTATTTACACATGTTGTGTCAAATGGCATTCGTAAACACCATTTATTGCTTATTAAGTTACATATATACCGTTAACAGAAATACACCTAAGTTCTTTTTATCACACTATCTACGGTTTAATAAAAACAATAATATCATTATGGTCTTGTTAAAAATACTATTCTCACAGTGGATGGCAACCCAATGACATTCAAGATCTAGTGATACTTATAATCTATTTGGGTGATTTAAATATTATCAATTTGTTTATGAAAATAAGAAAAATACACGATTTTATTACCAATAATTAATCCAATTATGTCCCTATCACTTGTCCATTCAGCTTGTCGAGTAGCCATGACTATTTGGCCAAGTACAGTCAAAATATCAGAAAAATAACTATAAATAATAATAAAAAACATTTTACCATAATATTATTTTTTTCCTTATTGTTTTATCATTTTACAATGGAGTTTATATCATTTGTAAGTGTTATACCTTTATTTTATATGAAGTGTTTTTTCAAAATTTTATTGTATATGTTAAATATGTCAATTTCATTTATTGTATGTAAATTTTTTTTTTTAGTCATGTCTTTTTCGTCAATGAGAAAAATAAAAATGTACATACAGTAGACGAAATGGAGATGTTCAATATATATAATAGACCAAATGAAAGTACGTCATATACGATAGTAAAAAATGTAAAATATAATACATTTTAGAACAATAAACCCTTTAAAAAATACTTCTAACTACGGTTTATTTATATAAAAATTAACAGACAATAAAAAATGTTATACGTCATGCAAAATCTATTTATTGTTTACTTTCTTTTTCTCTTTAGTTTTTTCTTTATATAATCCGTTAAAAAAACAAATTAGAGTATGAAGTCGTTGTATGATTTATTTAATAACTTCAATTTTAAATCTCAAAACTTAAAAGCGTAGTAAAAGTTATCGATATCTAACTCACGACTTTAAGTTTACTCATAAGACATCATGAAACTATCGCTCGTATACCATTTGTAATACCTTAACGTCCAAAGTTGTTATATGACCGAAAACTTTGGATCTTAATTAACGAGAAATGTTACACTTCTAAGGATTTACAAAATATATATACGAAACAATGTGGGCATATAAACGTGGACCTATTAAAAGAAACTTTATTTATTATTCTCCCCCTTTATAATAGTTGGTACGCATCAATCAATTTCTATATAATGCTATCAATATTCAAGTTACAAATGCTGATTTTGGTTTGCTACTTATTTATATTCATTTCAATTATATATTAAATTAAATTACATTATAATATTCTTGTCAATTAAAAAAAAAAAAGGTACTCCGCATGAAATTTTGATGTGTGATATACAACCTATGACTTGCAAATCGTCAATAATTGGTTAATTTTGTGATAAGTTATTTTAATATTATGTTATCCTCACAATTTTCCACATATATATGTGTAGCTTTACCTTTACATACGTGCCAAGAGAGGGACAACACAATATATGTCAATATACCGATTATTCGTCGCATATTCTCTAGGACCTAAATCTCTAAATAAATATAAAACTCATCTTGTCCCCTACAAACTTTTTGATCATATTTTATCTCGTTAATCGTATGAAATATGACTACATAGATATTATATATTCCCACTATGCGCGAAATAAATTTTGAAATGGGATTTTCGTCTTTTAATAATGCGAACAGTGACCTTTGTTTGACATGTTTGTCTATTACCGAAAAGACAAAAATACCCTTACAGTATCAAATTTATAAAGGTTACTTAAAGGAATTATCTGCTTGTTGTGTGTACGGGGAAACGTGCATGATAGAGGGAGAAGGTGCTTGCATTAACACCCTAGTTAAAAGGACGTCATGTGTTAAATTTTAGAATCACAAAGAATCACAAGGATGCACAGTGAAACTAAAACGGAATTAAGAAGATCCGTAATTTTTTCACTACTTCAATTTTTATTGTCAATGTTTCTTTTTGTAATGTCACAAAATAATTGTTTACTTTCAATTCAATCAATCAAAAAGTATTTAAGTGGAGAATAATAAAATTTTATTAGTTAGGTGTATAATTATTGCATTTTTTTTATACCTATGTAAATTTATAGTGAAGTATTAAATTGAAACAAATAAGTCATTAAATATGATATATTATCATTTTAAAATCGATACTTTTTAATACAGGTGAAATAGTAGAACAACTAACATTTTTAAATAGAATTCTAATCATTTGAAGTATATTTAAATATAGGTGAAATAGTAGAACAACTAACATTTTTTTTTCTTCTGTGGAAGATGCTTAATACACCTAACAACTTATGATCAAACTATACCTAATAAAATTATTGGAACTCATCTTAAGTTTATTGGCAAAGATAAGTAGTGAAAACCACATATCAATTGTTGTATGAAATATGCATTATCTGTAATGTGTGTAATATTTTAGTATAGTAAATTGTATTATTTTATTGTAATTTTTTTTTAAGAATATATTTGTACTAAAATAAATTACCTCAATGTGTTACACTAAATATTAATACTAAATCTTTTTTAATTGATTTAGCATACACAATTTAATGATATAATATTATACTTTTTATATAATCATTAAATTTTCGTAATAAATGTAACGACAACTATTATACTTAATAATTTCAAAAATATAAATATCAATTTTAAAAAAATTATGGAATTTTTTAATAAATATGATAGCAAACGACATATTTAGTAATATTAAAAATACATCATATTAATACATCTTAATTATATATGTATATTATTTAATGTGAATAGTGTCCAGTGAAATATTTAGTGTTGCATCAAATTTAGTGCATAATTAAATACTATTTTGTCACTGTAATAAAATAGTACAATGTTTAATGCTAATATTGGAGTGCATCTTTTACACTTTTACACTATTTCATTGTAAAAAAAACTATACATTTCATGTTAATATCGAATATGCTCTTTAGGTCTTTAAGTTAGTCGTATAGAGCAATACTATTTATTATTATAATTATTAATATTATATTATTGTTATAAAAATTGGGTTTTGTTTCGTACAATTCAAGTGATGCCATCGTTTTTATAATATAAAAAACTATCTTGATGCATCTCATAACTTAGCCTTTAATAATGAAACGGCATATTCTTGTTTAATTCATTATATTACATTAATTAAAATACATCATAGTGCTATTTAATCTGCCTTTCTATTACATACATGTAATTACCTTTTAAATGTGAAAAAGAATAGCTGTATTTGATGCCTGGACCTTTATATAGCGTCTCAATAAAGCGAAATTTTAGCCTGAGACGTATTATACGACACGTCTTCTATTATAAACAAAACATTCATGTTTTTTTTTTTTTTTTTAATTAAATAAATAAACATTATAGAGTCAAACAACCTAAATTGGTTAACTCTGATTAATACTATAATTTTTTGTTTAGAATTTTTTTTATTAGATCGTATAATAATTAATTACGTTTAAATAGTGTTTAGATAGATTAAACGAACTCATTTGGTCTGTTTGATTTGCTTTGTCGTACCATTTTTATGGTCACGGATTTATATATTGCGATGTTGATGTCTTTTCTTTTATTTTTTCTGTTTTCTTTTTACTTTTTCTTTAAATAACATATTTATATTTATATTTATCTATCTATCTATATTTTTATTAAAAGACCTCTATTTTTAAAAAAGAGTAAAAAAAATAACTCCATCACACATTATATGTTAAGTATCCCGTTATTTAACTCATTAAAATTATACTAAAACTTAAATCAACTCAATTCTATAAGAAATTGTCACATTCACTATATGATTTTGGATCCGTTTGATAAAGAAAAAGAATCTAACATTGTTAATTTACAAATGTATAGATGATTGATAAAATAAATTTATAATATCTTCGGATGTTTCTTCTATTTAGAACTCACTTGTTCTCAAGTCATATATGTGACTGTCTTGTATTTTCCTTCTGTTTTGTCTTTTAACATTGTTGTTGTGCTTAAGGCCAAATTAATCATGAGTTATCACTTTCACACTAAAGGCTCCAAATATCGGTATTTCGTGGTCTTATGTTTGAGCTACATGCTCATTTAATAGCTTAGTATCGTATTATGATCTAGAACTAAAATTGGACTTCTATTAGCGTCGAACTTGAACTCATATACAAACGTGTTTTATATAACCACATTCAGAGTTTGACTTGAAGCTTAAGATGAACCATATTGTTATATTTCATTATTTATGTTAAGCATGTTTATCACATTAATTATATAAAGTTATATATTCTGATTCATATGGGAGGGTGGGCAATGCAAATCAAATAACAACCATTGCAATGGAATATGTGAAAAGAGAAAATGTGGTATCTTAGACTACCATTTTAGATCATCCATTCCATGGTCATGGTGGTCAAAAGAAGAAGCTCACAATATAAAGTTTAAAGCTTAAAAGTCAAATCTAATATATTGTATTCTATTAAAACTGTATAGCTTAAGATAGCATACTAGTAAACTTAGCTTTAGTGAATATCTTAACTAGTTTCAATGATTATATATGTGTACATATATATATAATCACAGGCCGTAACTTTTAGGCCAATTATCTATACAGCTGATGTTGTTTTAGTGTTCTGAGTGTTAGTCGGAGATAGCTCAGTTAGTTTCAGATTATAGCTCTTCACAAAAACAGTCACATTTTTCAATATTGTGATATTTTGTAGTGTATGCCGAGCATATTTTCTTGACGGCATAATGTAAGAGATTGATTGTTATCGACAATTATCAATGTTCTTAGTCAAATTACATAAATAACACTCCTTTTTATTTAATTTTCATTTTACATAAATAAAAAATGTGTTGCTATTTATAAAAGCTAGTAAGTTACTCACGTCATGCGGCGGGGTATCTCATAAATATTTATATCATCTATGTGGTGGGCGAAATGATCAACATTACCATCGGTGACCGCAACATCGTAGATGTGGCTTATTGAGTTCATCTTAAAGGTTTAATTAATTTTGTTTTGTGAATAGAATGACTATTATATTGTACTTTGTAAAGGTGATGGTGCTTGTTATCAAATACTAAATATGGACGTTATTCATACACTATTGAAATGTACTATGAGTGAACATTATATAAATGAATTATTTATAAAAGATTAAAATCATTTCGAGTCAAATATAGATTGGTTGTTTAAAATAAAATAAAAAAGAGAATTATATTGTTTTGTTTTCTCTTGAAAAGTAATATGGAAAGTAAATGATATTGACTTTAAAGTCAGAATATGTGTGCTTCATTGGAGTCATAGTCATATGATGGAAGGTAAAGACCGTAAAGTAAGGCAGTGTCCGCAGGAAACTGTGTAGGGTGAGAAGTAGAGTATCAAAATAAACAAACATACGAATCGATTCACATGTGGACCCCACAGCGGTAGGACCCACAGATTATTGAAAATAGAGATAAGACTGGGACCCACAATGGCACAACGAGCGGTGACGAGCCGCCCCCAATCCACCGACTCAAACTATTACCGAATCAAATCTCAATAACCGCTTTACGTACTACGGGACACCTATGCTCACTTCTCACTTTTCGACAACTATGTACAGTCATTTAAGCATAATGTACAAGTAGTTGTTGAAATTTTGTTCTGGAATTGGACATTAGTGTTCTGTAGAAAGGGATTCCTTTCTTAATTATTTTCCAATCTCGTGTCTCCACGTATGTCCGTTCACCTTATTGAAGTAGCAGTCTTGGTCTCACACAACTTGTTAATTTAACTTTGATTTTTAAATAATTGTACTGTAGAAAAGGACAAATATTCTAATTATATTTAGTTGTATGATCATACTTGGATTATTATAATTTACAAATTATAAATTCATAATAATACATAATTTGCTCGGTTTGTACGAATGTGAAACATTCAACTTGATTTGTCGATTAAGAAAATGATGATTAAATGTTAAGGAAATTGTTATAATATTAGTAGAAAAATAATATTATCGAACTGTTATCTCATAATTTTTAAATTTAAATTAGTAACGATTAATATTAAATAGGGTAAGTTAGTTGCCAAGTCTGAACTACTATTTTGAAAGTTTAAATGGTATTATGCAATGCAACAATGTTACATTTTTGTACTAGATGTGTATATCACATTTTTATTTTGCTTACTTACTACATCAATTATTTCATATCAGTATGGATGTTGTGCGGTAGATATGACGCGGTGTAATTGTATTTATGTATTGTTATAAAGATTTGAATTTATACAAAGTAGTTAATCAAACAACCGTTTTAACTATAATTTACCAACGGATCTTTAGTTTGAAAAATTCGAGTGGCTTATTAACTACGATATTCTGAATTCAAGTACCATTTGAGACATGCGCGTAGCCTAACATGTGTATGGTCCTTACCTTTAGACTAAAATTTTCTGTTAATTATATTATTTGATAAAAATGTAACTGGTTATTTAAAAATATTTGAGCATACACATTGTGTAAAGAGAAAAAAATCAAAAATTTATGTTAGTTGAATTTTTTTCCCAATTAAGATACTTTTTCTCAAGTTTCACAAATAATATATTTTGTGAAATATCGTTTCTTAATGTCAATTGATAGAAGTAACCTATATTAAATTATTTTCTATAAGTGAATATGATTGATATTTAAAACTAGAATAGGAGTAAAAATAACTATAATTTACATGGTTAAAGTATTTCGAATGTGTGCGTAATTTGTATATTTTACATTAAAAATAATGTAAAAACATAAATGTAAAATATATATATTTTAAATATTAGCACTAAACTTCACACCATTTTAATGTATAGAATAATAAATATTGGATAACATGATTGTTCATTTTTGTATTCAAATTATTATTATTGTCATTATTTTATTTTTATTATATATAAGTAAAGTAATAATTAATTTAATACTCGTATTAAATATTAGTAATTCCTTTGCCCTTTACGGAGATAATTAAATACTGATTTGGGTGTTCTTTGGTGTGGCCTTCAAGCCCCAACTACCCTATTTGGTCGGATCATGTATATAGACTTGTTATTATGCTAGGTACCTTCATGAATCAGACTATTTTCACTTTTCACAAAACAAGTAAATTGTTGACATCATGATATATAATTCAACACATCTATATCTTGCTAAACTTTTTTGTAAGATGTTTTATACGTAATTTATAACTTTACATATCGCTAACCACTTAAGCAAGTAATAATAGTAATAATATAGGTGTAATTTGACAATAATATGATAATATACTTCCTCCACTCAATTATAGGTGTCATATTTGAATATTTATATATTTAAAAAAATGTGATTCTTATACTATATCTTAATAATATGCATCAAAATTTAATCATTTAAAAAAATGTCATATTTGAATTAGTTTTGCAATTCAGAAAGAGCTAGCGGTGCAACTTGTCACTCGTTTGCCTTCTATCTCTATGTAATGCTATATCTTAATATTATGCATCAAGATTTAATCGTTTAAAAATTGTTATACTGTTCGCTAATAAACTTTTTGTTTTTAGTAGTGAAGCTTTTTAATTGTTTGTAATATGAAAGTGAATATTTATTTTAAACAATTTAAAATAATCATATAAAAATTTAAAATAGGACGAAGAAAGTTTTATTTTATGAAAAGTAAAGACACGATTTTTTTTATATACTTTGAAGACTATAAAAGAAAAAAAGGTTAAAGAACAATACAACATGCTGTTTAACCTACTCTCTCTATATCTATCGTGCGCCACTCATTTTTTTAAAATTTAATTTAATCATTATGATGAGTTAAATTTCCACACGCACTTTCTCTGTGTGTATATATACGACGTACAAATCTCATTTTTGCCCTGTATCGTTAGCCGGCACCTCAAAAGCCCTAAAAATCTTTTTCTCTCTCTACCGAAATCAGATTGATTTCGAGGTAAATATAAAATTCCGCGCGTTAAATTGCTCGTTTCTCGTTATTTATGATTCAATTTTACGTTTTATTGGTTCTTAATTTGTTATTATGTTCTATTTTTCTATTAATCGAGTTGATTTGGCGTAAAGGCCGTCGATTTGTTTGTTATATTTGTGTTATCGTGGTTTAATTGTTGTGATTGGATTGATATCGGTTGTATATAATTGAAAATTTAGGTTTTTGATTGTTTAATTTGTTAAAATTGAGTTTATAGTATTAATCATCTGATTTTTTTGTTGATAGGTTAATTGCTGCAATTCGTTTCGTCGGAGAAGAAGAACGAAAAGCGAATTTGTGGTAAATTTTTTGATTTTGAGCTTAAATTTGTTATCTTTAAACAAATGTTGCTTGAATACTATTTATTATATATATACTGGTAGCCTTTTGTGCTGTTTTTCAGGTCATGCATCATTTGCTTGTACCATTAGTTACCTCTGCCGTAGAAAAACATAAATTGTTTTTATTTGTTTAATTTGATGGTTTTTGTTATTTTAATTATTCATTTTGGAAGATGGTGATGGGGCTTCGTAGAATAGGTCTTCATGGATTGCTTATTTTATATCGATTTCTATTGATGACTTTGATTTCTGTTTTCATGACCTGTTTGACAAAAACTTTGATTTTTGTCAACTTGGCTGCTTTTTTGATCAGATCCAGAGTTTTGATATCTACAATTTCTTTATCCGTTCGCATAAATCGCATAAATACCTAATACTCGTGTCATGTATTTGCAAGTTAAATTGGTTTGCATTGTAAGAACCTTTTGCTTCCATCATAATATATCATATATGTATTGTAATAAGTATGTAGAAGATTGTGCTAAAGCGTATAACTTTATTCATTTAGATTATTTCGTATCTGTATACTACACAAGTTTTAAGATTTGTATTTTGTTAGTATCTTCATTTGCTAAATCTCTTTTATGACTTGAATGAATGAAACAGGATGAACAATTCAAGAAGCTGCAGCAGATCATTCTTGTGGAACTTCTATCAGTTACAATAGTTGACTGATATTGTTCTGGATTAAAATATAATCAAATGGATCGACGTGATACTTCAGGTTTTGTCAGCGGGGGGTGCGATGTACTTTTCGACTGACCCTAGTATTTTAGCTGAGAAATACCTAACCCTAGTTCAATAATTTGGGAGTACCTTAATCTAGTTTTGTAGATATTATTTATAGCTCGGAAGTTAGTTAACCTGTACTTTTGCTAAAAAGGTTTGATTCAAATTAAAATAAGAGACTTGCGTATAACTTCAATGGATTCCCGGTTCTGTAATATTGGTTTTGCTGCAAATCATGTGCCGGATGCGTTTAGAAACCTGAGCAACACCACGGACACCACTTTGCGATTGGATTTCCCAGTTTCTTTGACCCCTTTTCACCCTCCCTCAAAAGGTATTAAAAGGAAATGGAGCTCAGTCAACGTGTCAACGGATTTGCAATCTGGGTTGCCATTAAACCTCTGGCTAGGTCACTCACCAAGCTCGTCAGATAGCAAGGGGAGTTCAGCCACTGGGTGCACCACCATGTCTTCTGCTAAAGAGACTGATGAAGAGTCCTCAATGGATCTAGAGTTGGATTTCAGTCTCCATCTTGGTGGTGAGAAGACACCTGTTAGAAAAAAAGTTACTACCTTTAATAAGCCATCAATGGTTGATCTCGAGTTAAGTCTCTTCTCCGTGCCAGCAGAGTCTGATGTCACAACTGCTCAGCTGAGCCCGCCAGTTGTTGGCGGTGACTTCCATATGGACGATGGAAATTCATCTCCTATCTTGCAGAATTCACTGAACAAAATGAATCCTTCATCCAGCATTATTACTATTCCAACGAGTTCAGTCACATGTTCGTCTGGGATCACTGAGCCACATCAGCAAAGAACTGGTAGTACAAAGATATGCCAGTTTGAGGGATGTGGAAAGGGAGCTAGAGGTGCTTCTGGCCTTTGCATTGCACATGGCGGTGGTCGGAGATGTCAAAAACCCGGCTGCCATAAAGGAGCTGAGGGTCGAACTGCTTACTGTAAAGCTCATGGTGGTGGTCGAAGATGCGAGTTCTTGGGTTGCACCAAGAGTTCAGAAGGTCGGACCGATTACTGTATAGCTCATGGTGGAGGTCGTAGATGCAGCCATGACAGTTGCACCCGTGCAGCAAGAGGGAAATCAGGGTTGTGCATACGTCATGGCGGTGGTAAGAGATGTCAGATGGAGAATTGCACCAAAAGTGCAGAAGGCCTCTCGGGTCTCTGCATCTCTCATGGTGGCGGCCGAAGATGTCAGTTTCCAGCATGTACTAAAGGTGCTCAAGGAAGCACCATGTTCTGTAAGGCACATGGTGGCGGCAAAAGGTGCACGTTTGAAGGTTGCACCAAGGGTGCAGAAGGTAGTACGCCATTCTGCAAAGGTCACGGTGGTGGTAAACGATGCGCATATGAAGGTGGTGGTGTTTGTCCAAAGAGCGTCCATGGTGGAACCCTATTCTGTGTGGCACATGGTGGTGGTAAAAGATGTGTGGTACCCGGTTGTACACGAAGTGCAAGGGGACGCACTGACTGTTGTGTTCGTCATGGTGGTGGTAAGAGATGCCAATTTGAAGGGTGCGGGAAAAGCGCTCAAGGTAGTACTGACTTCTGCAAGGCCCATGGTGGTGGAAAGAGATGCTCGTGGGGCCATCCCGGTTCAGAGTTCGGAATCAATGATCATATTTGTAATGCATTCGCTAGGGGCAAGTCCGGGTTATGTACATCTCATGGAGCTTTGATTCAGGATAAAAGGGTCCATGGTGGTGCCACTTTGGGAACTCTGGTTCATGAAACACCACCAGCCCAACCTCAAAATTTGAAAGAAATGCTCTTCCCCGCACATACTAATGCCGGGTTTACTGATTCGGGTTTCAAACCTTTTGGGGTCCAGGCTCAGCAGGGGGATAAGGTGCCTGGGTCAAGACGGTCAACTACTGCAGAAGGACGGGTTCATGGTGGAAGTTTGATTGCTTTGCTAGCGGCAGGAAGATCTGGTGGTTCATCAAATTCAGAGAAAGTTATCGCAATGCCTCAGAAATGGATATAAAACGGTTCGTAGGGCTATGAATGTTGTTGTAGATTGCTAGTATTTGTTTTTGAAGTTTGTTTAGGCAAAAGAAACTATGAGATTGTGGTCATGTATGAATAAGTGAAAATTATCTAAGTAGTTAGTTTTCTGAGTGTGGGTCATTTCCAATTTCCTTGTACATATGTCCTCATTGCACAAGGTTTTTTGTGAATATGTCCTCTGTTACGTTCCTTTAGATTTTTCAACTTTTTTTTTTTTTTTTTTTGGCTATATATTTTTACTTGGAATATTAATCTTGTTAAGTTAGAAAAGAAGGAAGACACTCACTTTTATATGTAAAACCTCTCTCTAATTGGGAGGTGATTAGTCTATATCATATGTGTTTACCCCACATATTTACACAAGTGGTTATAATTAGCTTCAGTAATTCTATCATTGTATGTTTTCATATTCTAGAAATCTTCTTTACTGAAAATACAAATTTCAAAATAGTAAAAACTTGAAAAATAAATCAATTGTGCTGGTAAAACATGGTTGCAGCATCAAGCAGGCAAGCAGCAATGTATTATGCGTTTTTTTTCTTTTCTTTTTTCTCTTTTTCTAAATCACTGTCAATCGGTTTTTTGTGTAGGAGCATAATCGAGTAGAGTCGATACATTTTCAAGTTCGAGCTCAACTCGATTAGAAAACTCGAAGCTCGAAACTCGACTCGACTGATTAACCGATGTTTTCAAACTCGGCTCGACTCAACTCGATTAGTAATGTTAAAATATTAATATTTAATAATTTCAAGCTCGACTTGACTCGATCATTAATACTAAAATATTAATATTAAATAATTTATAATTAATATTAATCGACTTGATATTTCCAAGCTTAAGTCGACTCGACTTGACATTTTAATGCTCAACTTGTCTCGAAATTTATTTAAAAATTTGGTAAGTATGTTATTATACATATAAGTGAAGGGTAAAAATGTAATATAATGCAAGCTCGGTTAGGCTCGTGAGCCTCTCGAGCCGAGTATTTTAATACTCGAGCTCGACTCAAAACTCTACTCGAGTAGCTCAAGCTCGACTCGACTTATACCGAATCAATCTTGAATATATTTCGAATAGATCCTGAGTAACTAACGAATTATGTCATCTCATTTACACCTCTAGTCTTGGGTAGTGTCTATTCATTTTTTCAGCCTACGGATAAGGGAAATAAGGAATGATTCCATTTCATTGGATCGAAATTTTACAAGTAACTTGACATTGGCTACAAAGTTAGCAAAACTTCAACTTTGATTGTTTAAAACTTTAAATTATTTTGTTTCTTATTTTTTATATCCAACATCAAGAATTGAAACTGTTTAGCAACCTTTGATGTACTTCTTGGCCCAATTTATTTGTTTAGTACATATATTCACATGCACAACATGTTTCTTGCATTTTCATGATATACACATTAATTTCATGACAAATATTATATAATAGTACATTATATCATAATTTTACAAACGGCCACGTTATAATTTACGTGTGTTATTAATACTCCGTATAATCGAGGCCATAGTTGTTGTAGATCAAACGAAGAAAAAATAATAATTATAATTTAATTATTCAATTATTCATCTGAAAAGAAAGTCAAAACAAAACGCAATCTTTGCCTCCATTATCATTTTATTTTTCAAAAATCTAAACAAATTATTAAAGTACCCTGAAACATAATAAATGGCTTAATGCAAGTAATTGTTTTACCTTGTTATATATGTTATCCTCTGAAAGAGAAATGTCAAAAATGGTATTTCAATTCGTGGTTGAAGTTATTGTACTATAGGTCTATATAATATCAAATGACTTTTGATCTATCAGTATCTCAGTAATTCATCAATTTATAAATTATCTATAAATTATGAGCTTTAGTTCCGTATGAGACAACATGTATATAGAATATATAGTTGTACATGTTAGATAATATATTACGTTAGGTGGCTTAAGTCCGATTGTACCTTTAGGGCACATTGGTGTTTCTAAGTTTACTTTGTATTTAATAAATATTGTATCATAATAAAGTTATTTCTACATGGTTTCTATTATTCAACGTGTATGGTATTAGAGCTTTAAGTACAAACTGTTCAAAGACTACTATCCTCCAGTCATTGACTAATTGTCGGTGATCTGGAGGGATCCCATCAATTTATTTTCTTTCGCTTTATTATTTTTGTTTTATTAGTCTTTGTTCTATCTATTCATAAATCCTTTCCACTATTCAAAAGTACATGTATAATATGTGGGGTGACTTTATATTATTCATTTAAGACAAAATTATACTTAAAACGGGTAAACGAAAAGGGTTTTCTCTATTCTGGTTACCTGGGGAGTGCGAGTCTTTTTTGACTCAAATATATGCAGTCTAACTGGGCTATGTCCATGATTCTTTTCGAGCATTTCGCCTGTCACTCAAGATGCTTACATTGGCTGATTCGAAACTAACACCCTTTTATGAGTAGATCAGAATGTCTATTTGAAACATATGTATTAGTCGGGGTATTGTATATGGTGAGACGGGTAAAATATGTGCTGATCATAAAAAAATTTAATTGATTAGATAACCCTTTTTGTCCTATATAAACCCCACAAATCCTAACCTAGTTGCATCCATTCATATACCTTCTCATCTCACATACATTACAAAGAGATGGCTTCAAAGACCAATACTCTACTAGCTCTCATCATCTTATTACTCAACCTTGTTCTGATCGTACGTTGCTCTAAACCCCAAGGCCTTTTAAATTAAACTAACATGTTGTCTCTATGATAAATTAAACTAGTAAAAAGTCACATATTTATATCGACAATTTATGTATCCTTGTCATATCCTCAGTATTTGAACCCTCAACTATATGATATTAAGACTAACTAAATATCACTAGCTCAATAGCCCTTTGTTAATCGGCTAACAGATGTAAATAATTTGGTTTACAATTTTAAGTTTACTGAAATCTATATAGCCAACATTTCTTTTATACGATCAGAATTAGGTAGGGTCACACCTTATAACTAAAATTTATAAATTCCTGGAAAGCTATTTCAATTGAAAGTCGCATACAACTAGTAACTTTTGTTTAATATTTTGAATCAACTTACGTGGGACAAAATTTTTCTTTCCCAATACATTAATTATTAAATTAAAAATCAAAACAAGAAGTTAAAAGAGAGTTAATATTAATTGATTTAACATCAAATAATAGAAAAGAGAAACGTAAAAAGTAAATGTTGTATTGAAAAAAAAAAATAATTTTAATGTCAGAAGTGGGATTTGAACCCACGCCCTCTCTCGAAGACCAGAACTTGAGTCTGGCGCCTTAGACCACTCGGCCATCCTGACCTACTTGTAACATTAAAATATAAATGATTTTATAATATGTGAATAATAACTTTTAAATAACCTCAACATAAGCATTAACTACCTAAACAAGTTTTGTCATATAACATTCATTTATACTTGACTATCAAGATATAAAAAAACATCTATAACATTGTGATACTGATTAATCGGTTTGGATCCAAATCTATTTTGACATGTTACTCATCTTGACATATTGCTCTATATATCTATTAGCAATATAAAAGTATATTCAACATATAAACCAAATACTATATTATGTATTAAGTTTGATGTAAGTAATTTTTTTTTTTTAAAATATGCTTTAAATCAAATATGATTGATTTCAATGTGTACCCTAAATTCCACACTAAACTATTCAACATTTATATATTGATATTTAAACTATTTTATAGTAAAACTTACTTCAATTACTATTTTATCTATATATTTTAGAATTAATTAAATGATACTGAAATAAATAAGTAATATCGTTATAACGATAAATTTCACATGTTTAATAACAAATATAATTATAAGGATAAATTTATTAAAATTCAATGATGAGTATTACGTCTTTAGTTATTTCACTAATGAACATTTGACCTAGTTATATAAGAGGAACCAATTAATCTAGAGGCTGTGACTTGTGAGTTCGAGTATCATCGGAGACGATGCATATATATGTGTAATTGTGAATGGTATAACATATTAAAAAGAATGATACATTGAATATAATATATGTTTAAAGTTTCATTAGATACAATTGTATAATGTATACAAACAAAATTTGGTATATGATTTGAGTCTAACTGTATACAAAACATAACGTATTCAAACGAATGATACAAGTGAATATGTTTATTTTTTAAGGTTTTGATCTCACATAATAAAATTATTCAAATCAAAAAGGTTAAAATGAAAATTAAAAAAATTTAATGTAAGATTTGGTGTTGTACCAAATTTAGTGCAAAATCTTTAAAAATTTAGTATACACGATAATTTGCACCAAATATTTGTTGGGGATGATTTTTACACCAAAATACCAAATTTAGTATTTTGGTGCATACATTGAAGATGGCCTGAGTATCTCCAAAAAAAGTTTTTTTTGGAGTTTTTTTACATAAAAATACCCTTTGAAAAGCTCAATTCCATTGGATTTCATAACTCAATTTAACAAAAGGTTTATCAAAATTAAGCTATTGCTCAATGATTCAATTAAGTTATTTCTATTTGTTAATTTAAAAGAAAAACTTTAAAAAAACTCAGTCTATTAAAATGTACAGCTTTATATTTTATAGAAACAAGTAAATATGATGCGGTTTTGCAAAAAGTCAATCAATTATGAATGCTCTTAAAGTACAACAAAATTCAAAAACTGTTTACTGCACATGACCATCTATGTATGATGCATAAAACTGTAGTCCTAAAGTTGCAAAAACAACTACTAAAAAATGTAGTACAAACGAATTCGAATAACAAAGCATCTAACTACAAATGAAGTACATCTACGATGCATAAAACTATTATCCTAAAATTTCAAAAACAACTACCCATACCATTCTGCAAGATATTACCACCTAGTTTACAAGTCGTTTCATAGTTTTTGAAAGCCCTAAACAAAAGAACGTTAATCATCGATATGAGACCCTTAACATTAAGCTTAATTATAGTTGTGAATTGTAATATAAAAATTGACTAATTTTTGTGTGGCTCAATAATCTTAACTAGACACAATCACATCCATTTTTTCCCCTTCATTTACTTACTTATCAATAAAAGATGATATTGGGAAAAAAAAACAAAAACAATTACCAGGATAAATGATAAAGCCATCGACCATTTTAAACATGCCAATTATGAGAAAAAGCCATCGACCCATGAATCGTCCATGACACAGTTTTAAAGTGTAAGGATTTTGGACTTGTGCAGGTTGAGCAGCCACAAAGGGCCCATAATTGTTTGGGGCCCAAATTTTGTTGTTTGTGAATTGTGGTTGCCAGCGTAGGTTCCTAGCCCACATTCTCCTTCCCTTCATTTACTTACTTATTAATTAAGAATAAAACCATTTATCAGATAACATTTACGTACTATATACACATACTGACATACACACATATCTTTTAGGCTCTGGTCGGGGTCGACTATCATCTAACTGTCTAATATCTTGTAGACTTTTCACCTCAACTAGCATCGCTTTAACCTTTCATCAACCATAACATTTTAGCATCGATAGACTTTTCACAGAAGTAATACATCATCCATTTCCCCATAGAGCAAACATCCGTAAAAGACCGGATAACAGAAGCAAAATAACTGTTCAAAATTTTTAGCAAGTATGTATCTTGCAAACAGCCCACAAAAGATAAGGATCTTCTAAATATGCACTTAAAACTGATAGCAGGATGATCGGTTCTTCAATGACAACAAGTAACACCATTCCTTAATACCATCCCAACCCTGTTTTTGAATCCACCATGAACATCTGTAACAAGAACCACAATACCAGAAATTATAGAAATCGTTTTCAAACCCCTGTTGTACCAGAGAAAAATCAATCAGAAATGGAGAAAAATTCAACCAAATTCTCACTTTCTCGAAAAAATGAACAGTTAACAGTTAGTCCCTTACTCGTTTCAATATATACCAACAGTCTTGTAAGCCCAAAATCGTACCTTTTTGGAAAGTTGTAACTAACAATGTACGAGTTTTTAAAGTTTATACATACGTGACCTCATAAAACCAAAGGAATGAGTCGCGCCAGACTCAAGAACGGAATGCACGTATAATGCTAAGAATCCTATAAAACAAAACACTACTGCAGTTTTCCAAATCTTGATATTTTTAAACTATCATCATCAATCTTTCATAACCAAGAACGAGTAGCACCAAACTTCACCAAACGCATGTATAAGGCTAAGAAATTGATAAACAAAACACTACTATAGTCCAAGTCTTGATCTTTTTAAACTTTCACCATCAATCTTTAATAAACATTCAACCTTTCATATGTCTTGAATAATTTGGATCACAATTTTGAAAAACTTCCCAATTGGAAATTGAAAGAATCAAGTGTGAATGAAGTGGCGTAAATGATTCTGACTAGAAATCCAAGAGCATCTCAACCTGCAAAATACCAAGGTTTTCATTAGAATTTAAATGAAAAGTGTAACAATAAATCAATAATAAAAGTAGATGAGTACTTAAAATCACCTTTGATAACTTAAACGTTCACACCATCATGGTTACCTTTATCTCTTTGTTTTGAAAAGGGCGTGTTGCAAATTTTGCGAACATCCCTTTCCTCCACTTCTTTTGCGTGTAATATCCTATCATGTTTATTGTTGTGACGTCGTAATCTTATTAAACCCTCGCATATTTCACATTGTTATAATTCTAATGAATACAAAGAAGACAAATTGAAAGCAAAAGCTTCTAGTTTTATGAAACAAACTACCAACCTAAACTACTTTTTCAAATCCTAAAGAAACTCAAAGTACTAATACATATATAACACGTCAAACTCAAGAGATAACAAAAATACCGAAACACCCTTAGAGTTTAAGTCACTTTCCTAATAATGTCCACCGTTGCTTGAACTCCTCTAAATTGTATAGAACAACTTCTCGATATTTGGAATCAAATGGATCTTGTTTCACACGAAACATATAATCCTCACCAAATTTCAAATTAAATTCAAAATTAAATTGTGCCAACAAAACAAACAACGGATTTCTAAACACCGATTCAAACTAAAATCGAAAGGACCTGATAATAATCAAGTCTCCAAACACTAAATTGACCTACAAATCTCAAATATCAAATTCAAATTCTAATGGATCACTTATTTGATAAGGATTACGACCCAACTTTCCAAATTCGAATTCAAATTCAAACGCGATCCACAAACTAATAACCTATATATAATCATATTCCAAAACCAAAAGATCTCTACAACATAACCAAACAATAACCGAAACGAAATTCAACACGAAACCCATATCTGCATAGCAACTTCGACAAGGTATATCTCTCTATCTGAATCTCCAATCCAGTATCCCTCCGGTAAGATTGTAAATATATGTGTCTAGTAGCTACAATTATAATTAAACGACAATCCAACTGTTAATGAACTTGATACACCAATTCTCCCATAGCTTTGCAGATGGTGACAAACGAAAACAACATGTCCTTCAACTGATCGTTGCGGGTTTATCAAAACTCCAATTTCAAATCCGAAAGGTCAAAACCTAGATATTTGTGTGTAGGACTTACATTAACGTATTAATGTTAATTGACTATATCAGTTTTTTTATTGCCCCTTTTTAATCATTATAACAATTTATAATCATTTGAGTAAGAGTTGCCCAACTTTTATTACATGTTATGTTTTGGGAAAAGAGATATCCATTTGTCAACTAGTCAAACATACAAGGTTATTATCGAACATATTTAAATCAATGTTTCCTAAATGGACATAGGGGTTGGTTATCGTAAAATAAACCTTAACGTAAAATAAATAAGACACTATATCAACCGTCGGATGAGATTTAATGAAATTAATTTTTCAAAATAGTCAAAGACTCATTAAATATTTCTGAAGGGCAAAAGAGTCATTCAAAGTTCCAGTGGTGCATAATCAAAAATTAAAGTTTTGATGGTGTACAGTCAGACTTTAAAGTTCGGGTGGTGCATGGTCGGAATTTTGGTGGTGCGCAGTAAGAATTTCGATGTTGCACATTAAATGTTCCGGTGATGCACACTGAATTTTCCTATGATACAGATTTCATACCATTTAAAAATTGTAAGCTTCACATATTTGATGCACTAAGAATACAAATACGATGATGCACTGAGCAATACATGATCCACATCAGAATTTCGATGGTCCACGATCAGAATTTAGGTAGTGCACAATAAATTTTTCGGTGGTGCATAATCAAAATGTTGGTTTGCTGATTGTGTTTATGGTTATGGAGATTAGGGTGATGGGGGAGAGGAGAGGAAAAGGAGAGACTAGGGGAGGGGGAGGAGAAGAGGTTATTAGTTAAAAAAGTGGAGAAGTTTTAATTGAATTAAATGGTCATAATTATGCAAACAAAATTACTAATTCACCTTTTGATTAAAATGTTATTTTAATTGTTTTACAATAAGAATTATTGTATATGAACCAAGTTTAATAAATAGTCGATTTATATTAAGGTTATATAACCTTGTATTGCTTATATTTTACATTCCATAAGCACACAAAGAGATTAGCCCACTAATTCAACTAATGGATGAATTTTTAGGAGACTGGAAATTTCATCAGAACCTCCATTGATCTTAATTACACTAAATCTTGATAGGAACTTGGTGTGTGTATTTGGCATTAACATTATTGTGTTTGGGTTTCAGTTCCAGAACTTTGTGCTTCACTAGTAAACTAGTGAATAAAAGGATCCATGCAAGCTTGAGGATCTCAGGAAGACTATATCCAAATGAATGACTCAGCGTAACTACTGACCTATTGTTGCTTCAAAAAAAATATATATATATATATATAGGGTGGGGATCAAGAGGGAAGCAAATAAATTAGGGAAGGAGGGAAGCAAATCTCAATCCTTGATTTCATCATAAATGAATTTTAAAAAATCACAAATAATTTTAAAAATTAACATTCATCACAAATGAATGTTAAAGACATTTATTTATGAAAAAATCAAGGGCTAAAATTTGTTTCCCTCCTTCCCCAAGATTTGGAGCTTCCCTGTATACTCTTTTATTGTTACTTATCAATATGTTGCAGAGTTCTGATTTTGAATCGAAAGCCATTGATATAGCAGCAAAATAACTTATTTCAGTTGCCACAAACGGAGAAGGAAAGTCCATTGGCATAGTTTATCTTTCTTTCCAAGTTTCTAATCTAGTTAGAGGAGGCAAGATGTGCACGCCTGATGGGTTGGGTAATAGGTCAATTTAGTTCGTGTATAAAATTGTTTGTTTAGCAGACCTGTAAATTGTTCTTTGTTCATTTTTTTTTTATAATACTTAAGGGTGTTGCCTTTGAAAGTAGGAATCACCATGGGTATGAGATTTAAATGAGAATGGGAATGAGTTTCCAAATCCACCACTCTTGATGGGTTTAAAGTATGCCTAAACTAGTGGGTTTGATTTACATTTACTAAACTGAATCCCATTCACCAAACAGTTTTATTGGGAATGGAAGTTATTCCTTCATTTCCATACCCGTAAATCATACACCCGGTAGTTAATGAATTATGATCACCAAAGAAATACTATCACAATAATAATTTAAATCAATGGATAAAACAATTTAGGAAGCTGTCAGTATTAACAATAAACTCTGTTCATTCTGTGTTATCGTTCATTGATAAGTAAATGAGCCGCAATATCCCCCTTTAATGCTAGTTTATAGTGTGCTTAAAATTTTAATCAAAGTCCCTTGAATGCTGTTTTCTAAAAGACCAATTTCTGATATTGTGGACTACTTGTTCTATCACCAATTGGTTTTAGAGTGTAATCCTATTGGACTTATATGATGGGCATTTTGTAGGATAAATATAAGTCCTAACAGAAAGTTCCTGCTTTGACCAACCACCCAACCCACCCAATTTGCCACTTGTTATCATTATAATTGGAAAATTACCATCTCCATGAGAAGGCATGGTGAGAGGAGACGGAAGATGCTTTTTCACAATGGAAGTGATGTCATTGGCTGATACTTCGACGCCTTAAAAGAAATATTTCATTGGTTTCTTAGTGAAGATGGAAGACGTTACGGTAAAGATTAGTAAGACTTATGTACATGGGATAAAGAACATTATTGAACTAACCTCTCCTCATATGTCAATATTTGTCTACATATATTTTCTGAAGCAACTATTTGAATACGAAGATCAATCACAAGCACATCAAAGTGACATAATCTTGATTCAAGGTTCATCAGAATGGCAGACTTGGTGGAGGCACTATCTGGCAGTACCTGCTTTACTGAAAGATGGGCATAGGGTTTGCACGCAACACTTTTTTAACGGATCAGATTAGGTTGACCCGAAACATTTGTTTTCCAGAAATTTTTAATTTTTATATATAAATAGTTAGTGTCAAATATGATTACAGAAGTCATATTATTTCAATTAACGTTATAGTTGTTTGAATAAAATGAGTTAGGAGGTCTTGTGCATTAAAAGTATACTTTGGGCGCCTTTGGTGGTTGAATTTAAAGAATTGAAGATGTATGATAAGCATGGAAGAAGATTTGAAGGTTGATAAACGTGGATAAGTAAATTGAGGAAAACTACAAATATACTTAACCATGAATGGCATTTTGAAACTGTAAGCTATACTCTTATAAGCATATATATGCAGTACATACCGCTAGACATACGATAATGATAAACGATGAGATGGTAAATAACATTGATACGCAGACATGTTGTGGTTGTTTAGTGGTGGATTATTTTACTGGTTCGTGTATGTTTGTTAGCTATGGAGCAATTTATCTATCCATTAATATACACCTTCTCGTTTACTAAAAACATCATGACTTCTTTTATCTTAATAAGAGATCACTAACCAAAGTTCCTAACCCTCCATGCCAACCTTAAATAAATGAAAATAACTGAAAAGCAATGAGGATCCCTATCCGAAGGAATTCTTGTCTTTCATTCATGTAGAATTTGAGTTATCTTTGGTCGTTACCTTTGCATTTTGTGTATTACATAACATCCTAAAGCACATCCGGCCGGTGTTGAAAGTTTGGATTTTTCTCCTGAATCCATATGTGAAACCCTGCCTTCATTACTCTCCCGAGGAGAAACACTAGTATTTATAGATAAACCCTACATTCTAAAAGCTTTCTATTTGGTGTAGGAATGTTACTAGTTGTGGGATGAACCTCACGTGGACCAATAAGATGGTATTTGCATGGCCATCATGCATGCTAACTGGGTAAAAAGTTGTACATGTACCTTTGGACCAAGAAGTTTAACCGACAAACATAATAGAATGATCACCAGAATAACAATATTCCTTTTGCACAACCATGTCATACTTTATTTGGTCATGTCGTACTTATCAAGCTTGAACGAGCCAGGGGCTAGGCCAATGAAATCCAGGGTGAAGTCTAACGAGTGTACTCTTTGGATTAGTAGCTATCAGTTCCGAAGTGAGAGTTCTGGTTTAATTATTTGGATGTGAGCTCGAAATTCGGGTGTGACTGATGACACATCGTTACCCATGTAAATAGAGAAAAAAGAATTCAAAAGCTAGAAACCAGAAGGAGAGCGATGCATAGTTCCGCCTCATTAGCATTCATGATCGTAAATTTGTTTCTGGACAAGTTTGTGAGCCGATATCCTCCACCAAGGTTGCCAATCAGGCGTAGTACCTTGTATAGTTGTATACCGATAATTGTGTAGTGTGCAATTTTTTTATTTTTCTATTCCTTTGTCATTTCCATTTTGTGTTGTTTAGAAACTTTTTTTTTGCCTTTGTCACGTTGTTTGTCGATGGGGTGTTTTGGGTTCATTGGGTTCAAGTTATGCAAAGGGTAAATCTAGACATTATTCATTCTAATCGGTTTAATAACTTGAAATATATCTAACCCTTATATAAGAAGTTCGAGTTCGAAAAGTTTGAGTTCAAACTTATTCAGACGAATTTCAAAAAATGTTTAAATTCGATTCAAATCAAATTTCTAACCAGTGAATCTCAAGCATGGTTTTGAAACCCGGGTCGGGCCGGCCGGTCCGACCGGTCGGACCGCGACCCGGCATACTCTCCGAGCGATAAGAACCGGGCGAATACGGGAGTCAACGATAGTCAAACTCGGCCGGTTTTCCGGTCGAACCGGATTAACCCGGTGACCCGGACCGCTCTTGACCCGGTTTTATATATTTTTTTATTTTTTTTTAATTCCTAAACACCAGAACTATGAGTGAGATTTCTTTTTCTTTTTTTTAAAATACGACGGCGGATTCCTTTTCTTGAACCGGAACTGGCGGAGAGTGACGACGACAAGGTGGTGCGCAGGTGCAGCAGCGATGGCGTGGTGTGAGAGCGGTGATGTGAACAACAGTGGTGTGCGCAACGGTGGTGTGGTGTTTGCAGTGGTGGTGGGGTGTGAGAGCGGTGGTTGCGTGTTGGGTGGATATAGGTTGTAAAGAAATCTGGTCAAAAGTAGCCGCTGCTCGCTGGGAATTTAGGGATACAAGGAAGAAGATGAAGCTTAGGTTTTAGGGAATCAAATGCTGCGTCAGGGGATTTTGCCATTTAGAGGATTTAGGGATTTAGGAGTCTTGGGCCAAAAAGCTTATTGGGCCGAAAATAACAAAATGGGCCGAAAACAAGATGGTGATATGCTGGAGCCTGGGAATAAGATAGCTTGCACGTTAATAACAGTAATACGGTTGGACCGGCCGTTTGAACCGGTCCGACCGGTTTCGGAAGCTTGCCGGGTCAGATAA
The DNA here is from genome assembly GCA_963921325.1 of Logfia minima. Taxonomy (NCBI): domain Eukaryota; kingdom Viridiplantae; phylum Streptophyta; class Magnoliopsida; order Asterales; family Asteraceae; genus Logfia; species Logfia minima. The sequence goes on from OY992769.1 coordinate 35,281,850, forward strand.
AAATACGGGTTTCAAAACATTGATCTCAAGTAACTCACAGTGACTTCACGCATTTTCACCTAGACCTGGAGCAAGTTGTAGGTGACCCATAAAATCCCAAATAGAATACAACTTAAATTAATGGGGTAGCTAACTACAGTGAACCGAATATATCAAATTTGTTAATAAAAAGGTATCATAAAAATGAATCTTAATGTAACTATAATCAACGCAAATTATAAACTTTGTAGTTTTACTCCATATTCTATTTTCTTTAAAGGATAAGGTGTGGAATGAGTACAAAAAAAAAGTACTAAAAAGCGATATTCTTTTGTAGCAATTGGATAAAGTAGCGGCGCTCTGACAAAGTATTTTATAAACTGATACATATTGTACTGCGTTTGGTGTGCCCGCAGTATTGGTCACTCATTCAATGTATTTATATTTGTTGATTAGAAACTTAATGTTATACATATGAAAGTATTTGTTTGGTTGTGTGACGAAGACATTGTGGTTAAGTGTGAATTTTGAAACGTGTAATATTTTCATATATATATAATATAATATATACTTATTTTAGAGTAGAGATTGAATTTCAATAGTAATACTACACTTGTACTCCATTTAGTTTACGATAAGTGTTTGAAATAAGTGGCCTTCTAAAGGTAATTAAGTATGTGACAAACATGTATCAAATGAGAGTTCGGATGATTATCATCTAATTACGATCTTAATCTAATTTTACAATTTTGATTGTGTAAACACGAAGACAGCCGGGCCCACGTAAGATTTTGTTTGATGTTTAACAACCTTGGTATATATAACCCGTAAATGCATAAGATATTTTGGTAGGTTATTAACTAGCTAGTAAAAGATGGAATGAGTGAGAGAGAGACCCATGTGAGCAACTCGTGAAGTTTAAAGAAAAGGTCCACGTACACCTTCGCCATTAGTTTTCCATCTATTGGGAATTGAACCCTCCACACCAACATTTTCCCACATTAAAACACCCGGATAAATTATTCATACCACCTTTCCTCTTCCTCTACCGCCACCGGAGACTGCAATATTAGAATCCGGTTCTTAAAACCTTCCTTCTGTTAATTACCAAAGCATACTACATGCGTTGACTTATTGTCAAACTTAATTACACCTCTACTTTATCCAAAGAGCTATATGTAAAAAGAAGAAGAAGAAAAAAGTGGACGTTTCAAGTGTCTTGAAATTTTTGTGTGACGAATATATTGTTGATACAATTAAAGATAAAAAGAGATGGAAAATAATAAGCAGTTATTCATGTCGGCGTTGAGTGTCGGAATCGGAGTTGGAGTCGGAATCGGAATGGGTAAAACGGTGAGCAGGTGGACTGGCGGTGATGATTCTTCTTCAACGTCGTCAGGAAATGGACTAACGCCGTTATCGATGGAACGTGAGATGCTCAGCATGATTGTTGATGGTAAAGACAGTAAAATCACCTTCGACGAATTCCCTTATTACCTAAGGTAACTTTGTACAAGTTGTACGCCATTAATTAATTTATGTATATTGTTATTGTGTGACTATGTTAGTTAAATTTTGCAGACTAGGCTATTTTAATTTGCATATTATTATTACCATCACGTAAAAAATTCTGTCATCGGGTTCGGTTAATCGATTATTTTTAACCGTGAAATTTATTAGTTCAACTATACTTACAACCGAACTCTAAATTTCGATTGCTTATGTTCATAGTATATTTAAACTTAACAATATCTTCTACCGTCATGAAGTTCTTTACATGAATAGTGTGTGGTATACGTGTCATGTTTTTATAGTCAAAGTATAAACTTTGGTTGTTGTGCCACAATATTATAAAGGATCATACATATCCGTTTGATTAATTATTATTTATTTTACAATAATATCTTCTACTCAAAGTCATTCGGTAGTTTATTTTTATCTTTTGTATTTTAGATTTTTTAAACTGATTATTTTTTCACTAACCAAAATAATAATGTCAATTATATATATAGATACATAAGAGATGAATAGCCTAATTCTAATATAAATAAAGTTTATCGAGATGATGGTTCAATATAAACCCCCTGACAGTCCTCCGTAGTTGGAGCGAAAAATAAGCGGACGCTGAAACTGGCTTGAAGCTCGTTAAAGAGAGCATACGGTTATTCCTTGGTGAAGATATCAACAAACTGATATCGATAATGAACATGCAAAACATGGACCTGACTGAACCTGATCTCAAACAAAATGTATGTCAATCTCGATATATTTCGTGCGTTGATGTTGTGCAAGATTAGAAGATAGCTAAATAGCACTGACATTATTACAATACACCAAAGTAGCAATGAAACGTGGAGTGTGAAGCTCGCAAAGAAGGTTCCGCAACCAGGACATAAGTGACAACATTGGCAACACCTCGATACTATGCTTCCGCACTGGAATGAGAAACAGTTTAGCGTTTTAGAAGACCAGGATAGTAGGTTGTTGCTAAGGAAGATGCAATACCTAGAGGTAGACATGCGAGTGGTAGGGCAACTAGCCCAGTTGGCATCCGAATAGGCAATGAGTGATGATTGCGAAGAGGAATACAGTTGAACACCATGGTCAAGAGTACCATAAACATAACAAAAGATCTGCTTGATAGTTACAACATGTAGCTCCCGAGGATCATGCATAAAAAGACATATATGTTGAACCGCATAAAAAAGGTCTGGGCCGGTAAATATGAAATACTAAAGTGCACCACCAAGGCTCCAATAGAGTGTCAAATCAGAGACCGAAGTACCATCGGCACCAAGCTCGGTCTTTGTGTCAACCGGTGTATGGCAAGGATGACAATTAAGCATACTAGCCTTCTTCAAGAATCTTGGATGCATATTTTTCTAAGAGAGAAAATGTCGGAATTAGTATGCGTAACCGAAATACCCAGGAAAAAGTTTAGAGAACCAAGATCAGTCATCGAGAATTCCTTATGTAGAGAGGATATGATCTGTTATAGAAATATCGCGGAAGAAGCAATCAGCAGAACATCATCAACATAAAGCAGAATATAAGCAATATCTTAACCTCGAGGAAAAATAAATATAGATGATTGCATCTATTCTGATAGAATCCATTACGAGTAGTATAACTCGCAAACTGCTAAAACCATGACGTGGGGGCCTGTTTGAGGTCATACAATGATTGCTGAAAAAGACAAACATGACCGGGTCGTTGAGGTCTCGAAAACCGGGAGGCTGATGCATATAAACCGTCTTAGATTAAGAACCAAGTAAAAATTTCTTCTTGACATCAAGCTGGTGAACGGGTCAGTGTCGAGAAACTGCAAGACTAAGCAGCGTACGAATAGTAGCCGGTTTGACAATCGAGCTAAATGTCTCGTCACAGTTTACTCCTAGCTGCTGATTGTGTCCATTAGCAATAAGGAGAGCCTTGTATCTTCTAAGTGATCCATCTATAATATACTTGTGGTTGAACATCCATATAAAAACGAACAATGTTCGCGTTAGGTGGTCGTGGCAGAAGAATTCAAGTATTATTTTTAATAAACGCATTATATTCATAAAACATAGCAGCTTGTAAGTTGGGGGCATTTAAAGCATGAATGTAGCTTTTGGAGTAGGTGAAATGGTGGATACATCAAGATTAAGCTACGAAGGGGGCTTGTTTTCACCTCGTTGGAAATGAGTGACCATATGGTGAGTCGAGGTTGGGTTGGACATCGATTGAATGGGGGTAGGTGGAGGCATGCTGGGCTTTGGACAGGGTGGGTTGGCCAGGCTAGGTGGCGAAAGTTGGAGTTAGGGTTGGTGTGTGGGCCGTGGGTATTAGAGTGGCAGATTGGGTCTCATTTTGAGTTAGGGCCAAGTAGGAAGAGGATTGAGTTTGGGCGGGTGGAGTGGGGTGACGCACATAAAAGTTGGTAACTAATTGGCGTGCTATAATGTTTGGTTCATTATCAAGAAAGATATAAGAGGGAGCATGGTTATGTGTGATGCGGCCATTTGGGAATATAGTCTCGTTAAAGGTGACCAGAAATTATAATTTTGTTGGTAGCAAGATCTGGGCAACGATACCCACGGTGATTGGGTGGGTAGCCACGAAGTGCGCAAAAGGTCGAGCGTGGGGCTAGTTTGTAAGGGGTATCAAGGTGGGGATAACAGAGACAACCAAAGACTCATAAAGTCGAGTAGTTGGGTTTGGTGTTGTATAGGCGAATGTGTGGAGTCTATTTATTAATAACAGAGAAAGGTAAAATGTTTAGGAGATAGGCAACCAGGTGAAGCGCATCAACCCAAAGATGAGGGGGTCGGTGTGCTTGGAACAAGAGGGTCCAAACGAGATTCTAATAGTGTGAATTATTCGTTCATAGTTGTCGTTTTGTTGCGATTTTTCGGGGCATGAAAAACGTATATGAATTCCATGTTTAGTGAAAAGTTGGTTAAATGTAGTGTGGTCAAACTCACCACCATGGTCACATTGAAATGCTTTTATTTCTAAAATAAATTGCGTCTTTACAAAAAAGCAAAAATGTAGTAACTTAGCAAATGTATCAGATTTAGAGAGCAAAGGATAAGCTCACAAATAATAAGAAAAATGGTCCAAAAAATGACTACATTTAATATCACTACTACTCGAAAATGGAGAAATTCACAAATTCAAAAGAACAAAATCAAAAGTATAATCAATAATAGTGTTTGAAATAGTAAAGGGAAGACTCACATACTTGTCAAATTGACAATATCCTAACTAATATCAGTTACAAGATAAATAGATAAAAAAGATGAATGACTAAAAAAGATAAATAAAGTATATCTAAATAATCATAAAATATAAACTCACGAAGAAGATTTTGGGAATCTAGAGACTACAACATCCTCATAAAGGATATGATATTTTTTGTTGTGTAGATAATAGTGATAGCATTCGTGTAAGGCTTTGGAGTATGTTGAGATTTAGGTTTTTAGTGATACAGAACATATGTCTCGGTCTTGGCCATTCTTTAATTAGGACAAAAGATTAAATAAATAGATGAGTCACCATACATGTTTGTCTTCTTTTATCAACCACTGGTGGACCACTCTTTCTTTGCTCTTCTTTTCTTTTCCTTTTTAATCAATATAATATAATTGACACGTATATAGACGTTAATTAAAATTGAATTCAATTCCACCATCTTTATGATGACCTGCTCCCCCAAGGGCCTGCACAATCTATCAGCACCCACGTCACCATCACACTGTACAGACTCTAATTGAAATTAGAATCAACATGTAACAAAAATTATTAGTCATTTAAAGTACATGGAAATCAGGAAGTGTACTATTACCTAAATTATGTTGTGTGCATCTAACCTTAATAATTTTTATTTTTGCTATCGTATGTATATGATCTTTTATCAATTGTAATCATAAATCGTAAATCAATGGCTCGACAACGTATGTGACCGTCACATAAACAAATAATATGGCGTAACTGATGAAAAAGTCATTGCTAAATATTAAAAGTTTGATAGACATTGAAGAAACTTTAAGAATTTGATATATACAATAAAATTTTGAATACAGTTTGATGCTTTTTGGGACAATCAACGCAAACTAATATGGCCAAAACCACTAGTGACATGTTTATAATGGTTATTTTTTGTTGATCAACTGTAACAGCCAGCAGACACGAGTTCTACTTACAAGTGCAGCCTTTGTTTATTTGAAAAACATCGACTTTTCCAAGCACACAAGGAACCTTTCTCCGGCCAGTCGAACTATACTCTTATCAGGACCTGCAGGTTAGTTTGAAAGTTTTCTTTTTATCACGTATGAATAAAAATAATGTTGACTGCATTGAGTAGCTAATTTGTGTTTCTATTGTGGGTCTTACAGAACTTTACCAACAAATGCTAGCCAAGGCTTTGGCTCATTACTTTGAAGCCAAGTTGTTGTTGCTAGATATCAATGATTTTTCACTTAAGGTCCAAAGCAAGTATGGAGCTTCCTCTAAAGAAAATGTAAGCATTATGAACATCTGTTTTTAATCATATATATCTTGTCTTATTTTGTTCTTTATCTACTTATAATACTTTATCTCACGAGAGTAAATTGGCAGTTTAGATGATGCTTTCTTTGTTTACTAACATGCTACTATAGACTTTCCAAAGGTCCACATCCGAGTCAACATTGGCAAGAATGTCTGACTTATTTGGGTCAACGCTGTCTATGTTTCAATCCAAACAGGAAACAAAAGGTATATACATAACTTCAGTTACTCTATGCACAGTTGATATGGTTAATAAAGATGAAATTAATTACTTTTATGTTCTTGGATATATTTTTTTGATTCGGGTAGCTGTTGTGTTGTAGGGACATTACGTAGACAGAGCAGTGTGTCTGATTTTGGATCAAGGTGTGACCTATACATAAAATCTTATTGATGAAAATATTAACATGTAGTTGGCACATTTTCTTCAATTCTCTTTTCATTTGTAGGGGGAGTGAAGCATTCTCAAACACTGGAAATCTTCGAAGAAATGCATCTTCATCATCTAATATGGATGAGCTTGCTTCAAAATGTACTCCGCCAAATCCAGGTACATCATTAAATCTTAAGAATCAATAATGATAATACATTAATATCTCTGCAGTTAACTACACATATCCTAGGTGTTGTTGACGATACTCTCAAATTTAGAAAATGCACCCTTTATCTTGCTTTTGTTGTGTGCAAAATTCGTTCAGCGAGGTTCTGTGTTGATCATACATTTTTTAAATTTACATTTTAAACCCTCCAATTTTTTTAATATTAACAAAATTAACTTCTTATTTTTGCCAGTGTTGTACAGATCCTTTTTTATATTGGACATACTTGGCTTATGCTATCATTTGACATTTACTTTTTCGCAGCTCCTCTTAGGCGCACAAGTAGCTTGTCTTTCGATGAGAAGCTTTTTGTACAAACCTTATACAAGGTACAACGTGTTCATGCCAAAAATGTTTCTTCTTTAGTATAGGATGCATATTGCTGATGATTATCCTTGAATTGCAGGTTCTTACTTTTATATCCAAGAGCAGTCCTATTGTGCTATACCTTAGAGACGTTGAGAAGCTTCTATGCAGATCACAAAGAGTATACACCCTGTTCCAGAAAATGCTTAAGAAAATTACTGGGCCAGTTCTGATTCTTGGGTCACAAGTAGTGGACTCGGAGAAAGATTACAGAGATTTAGACGAGAGGATTACGTCTGTCTTCCCTTACAACATCGAAATCAAAGCTCCTCAAGAAGAAAATCATCTTGTTAGTTGGAAAAGTCAACTGGAAGAAGACATGAAAATGATCCAGTTTCAAGATAACCGAAATCATATTAGCGAAGTGCTTGCTGCTAATGATCTTGACTGCGATGATCTTACATCTATTTGTGTGGCTGATACAATTGACCTTAGCAACTATATAGAAGAAATTGTGGTGTCAGCAATTTCGTATCATTTAACACATACTAAGAACCCTGAGTACCGAAATGGGAAACTAGTTATTTCAACTGCAAGGTCTGATTTGATTATCATTTTGAGCATTCTTTGAAAATGAATATGTATATCAGTTTCTGACTTATTATCTTTGAACACAAACAGTTTGTCTCATGGGTTGAGTCTGTTCCAAGAAGGTAAATCTGTTAAGAAAGACACGTCAAAGGTTTGTATTCTGTCTTTATTAAAAAATAAAGAAGTTAATACAACTTCCAAAATTTTCAATGGCATTGCAACATTTTATTATAGGAGGCAACGATGAAAGATGCTGGAGGCCCGAAACCAGAAGCCAAATCTGAAAGTGCACGTCCTAGTGAAGGAGAAGCTTTGGCTCCTAAAAGTGGTGATAATGTCACCACAACATCTAAAGCACCAGTAAGTATGCTAGATAGAGACTGGAGTGGCGCGATTGACTTTTACTTGACAGAAAGTGTTTCCTATCCACCCGACCCATTTCGATTTGTACCAAGGCAATGTCTTGACTCGTTAAAAAACCCGCAAAACCGCCTATTTTATCATGTCTATTTTTTTAAAAAGAAGCAGTATACTAGTGTGGACTGGGGTGGCAATTGTCGACAAGACCCGAAACCTGCCACGAACATAAGCAGGGTAGAGTTGGGATTTTTCCGAAACCTGCCACCCTGTTTCAATTTATCAGGTTGGGTTCGGGTTAGGGTAAACGGGTCTGCCCATTGACTCCAAATTAGTTCTATAGTTTTTTTTGTCTATAAATTTCACATACACCAACTCACCTACCCAACAAATCTGACCCATTTCACCCGAAAACAACCCGTCAACCTGTTTGACTTGTTAACGTAAATAGCTTATGCATGTTGTGTCCGGGTTCAGTACCTTCAACCGACCAACCCATTTATCTAGTCAGGTCGTGTTCAGGTTGGACACTTTCAACCTGCCAAGCTGACCCGACCTGAATTGCCACCCCTTGAGTGTGTCATTGTGGACAATGAGATTACGCTTGTAGTTTTTGCTATGAGGTACAAAGTTCAAGTTGCTGTTTTCTTTTAGGAAATTCCAGCGGACAATGAATTTGAGAAGCGCATACGACCTGAAGTGATACCAGCAAGTGAGATTGGTGTAACATTTTCTGATATTGGTGCGCTGGACAACATTAAAGAATCCCTGCAAGAACTAGTAATGTTACCATTACGAAGACCCGACTTGTTTATTGGAGGCCTTTTAAAGCCATGCAGAGGAATATTGTTATTCGGCCCTCCCGGAACAGGGAAGACTATGCTTGCAAAGGCTATTGCCAATGAGGCTGGAGCGAGTTTTATTAATGTTTCAATGTCCACCATTACGTCTAAGTGGTTTGGTGAAGATGAGAAGAATGTTAGAGGCTTGTTCACTCTTGCAGCTAAGGTCTCACCGACAATTATATTTGTGGATGAGGTGGATAGTATGCTTGGTCAACGGTCAAGGGCCGGGGAGCATGAAGCGATGAGGAAGATCAAGAATGAGTTCATGACTCACTGGGATGGGCTGCTAACTAAACCAGGTGAAAGGATTCTAGTTCTTGCTGCAACTAATCGACCTTTTGACCTTGATGAGGCCATTATTAGACGTTTTGAGAGAAGGTATTCGTTCACGCCTATGATTTTTCTCATCTTTTAGGTGATTTGTGAAATTTGTTCATATTTACGCTAACGAGATTTTAGAAGCCACTTGAGAAAGAACTCAACGGGTGGTCAAAAGTTACTGACATGTAAGCCGCTACATATCATTTTGACCAGATACCTTATAACTATAATGTTGATAGTTTGGTTAACTAGCTTCAAAAGTTACTTGCCTAAAATAGGAAGGGCACCTAAGTTAGACAATGGTTGAAATTAAGAGTGTGGGAACTAATGTTCAACTTTTTTGATGATCAATAGGATAATGGTTGGGCTACCATCTGTAGAAAATAGGGAGAAGATATTGAAGACACTTTTGGCAAAAGAACAGGTTGATGAAGGATTGAACTTCAAGGAACTTGCAATGATGACCGAAGGATATACTGGAAGTGATCTTAAGGTAGTATATTCTGGTTTAACCGGTGTTTATTCACACATGAATAACTAATTTTGAACTAGGGGTTTATATAACAATACAGAATTTGTGTACTACTGCTGCTTATCGACCTGTTAGGGAGTTGATACAACAAGAGAGGTTGAAGGATATTGTAAGTATCATAATTGATCAAAACCTGTCACATTTCCTACATAGGTACCATTATATTTCTATTTTTACGCTCATCTTTATATTGCAGGAGAAGAAACGCAGAGCTGAGAGTGGTGAAGGGCCTCAGTCTCCAGAAGAAGTTACAGAGGAGAAGGTGATAACTATCAGGCCACTTAAAATGGAGGACTTTAGGGAAGCCAAGAATCAGGTTCTTTTTTCCCTATGTATCAATTATATGTTCTACATCTATCGTTTATATGTACAAAATTTACTAAGTTAGAAATATGTGATTTAGTATATTGATGTACTTACACTTCTGTCTGGTTTAAATTTTTGATAGGTGGCGGCTAGTTTCGCAGCTGGGGGATCAATAATGGGTGAGCTGAAGCAATGGAACGAGCAATATGGGGAGGGAGGTTCAAGGAAGAAGGAGCAATTATCTTATTTTCTTTAAGTTTATACTACCTACACGTGTCGACCGTCTAATAAGTTACATTTTGGTCTCACTTGCCCCACCTAAGATCTCACATCTGAACCAGGCAATAAGTTCCATGAAGGCGTTACTCTACCACTCATTTGATACCCATCATACAGAAACATCACGGGGCTAATATGGTTAATCAGTTTGTAACAAAAATGTGGGTCAGCTGGAAGGATCAGGTGTGTTGTTCAGTATTATAGGAGGGACACTGGACCCCTCTTCTTTAACGGTGATTGTATCATTCCTTCTGTTGTTTTTGTCATCAAATTACAGAACATGTATGATTTTTCTTGGGACATGTGGAGTTAGTGTGCACTATATCATGAATGGTCTTGTGTGGTCTGTTGTTGATGTACAATATTTCATTTCTGTAATGGATGTTGCACGCTTAAGAAATAAATGTTCTTTTTTGTAACGGAATTATGTGATTGGACAGAGTGAAAACCATTTCCAATACTTCATGACTTAAAGAATCTAGATGTTACACTCAGAAAATAAATAAAGACCATTGTCCATTCTTTAGCTCATGTAGTCAAAACATTAGGCCATAATATTTGTGGTACCTAAGCTTTAAAAAATTGGCAAATATCTAGCAGCCATTAGAAAGCATAACAAAAGGTGAAAAATAAAAAATAAAAACTTCCTTTTTCACAAAGACAAACATACTACATCATATTAATTTTCAGAAGGTGCCACATAAAGAAAAACCTGTAACACCATGTATAAAACATAACAGCATCACCACAACCCTAAAAACAAGCAACTATATTGGGAAGAAGGACCTAGATAGCAATCTGTATTGTCAACCCTACTACCCTTACTCATGAAACACATGTGGACTAAAAAACAGTAACAACCGTTCTTAGAGATATAAAACACACCTAGACAACTTGCAATCTTAAAGCTTTTTCTTTCCTTTCAACTCTTTCATCGATCTTGGGATCTTACTCAGAACTTTTGCATCAAAAACTGTGTATTGTTTCTTGATTTCAATCCATGCTTTCTCTGCAAGTGGATCTATCTTATCCTCGTATTTGTCATAGATCACGGGCACCGAGAAGAGCAACACAACCACTGCATCAATATCCAAAAGATTAGTAATGTGTAGGATATAAGTTAGAATGGAAAATGCAATAACTGGTGTTAGGAAATTACGTATATAGACCAATGTCACAAGGTTGAAACTGTTGCTGATAATTGACACAAACCACAAGCCAGCAATAACCTGCTCAACAATAGCACATACATCCATGAACACTTTAAACAAAAATATAGAAGAACACAGTAATCCATTGGTTAAGATTTAAGAATTGACTATAAGAGATTGCCGCAAGAAGCTGCTTACAGATAAGAACTTCTTCAAGTCTTTGCCTGAAGCAATATCGTGAATAGCTGCTAAACCTTGATTGATTTCAATCCTCAAGGCAGACATAATTTGCAGAACAGGCTTCTCTGGAATTGCAACCTCGGGAAATTTGGGCGGAGACCTGTATAGAACCATCCAGTCAATCATCGACATAAGAAGATGGTAGAAGAGGTGTCAGACAGGTGGTGACAATCTATAATACAAGAAACACTCACTTGTTGATGAAAGTTGCAGCATTTGACCACAGGAACAGTATCGCCAGTGTAAGGATCAAACTGTGGCAGACCAACGTCAACAAATGGTATTCCAGAACTTCAAAAAGAAACCAGATGATTGAGACCCCACCAAGGATCCCACCTGACACCTTCTTATCCTTCCATAGAAGCAGATCGGCCGCTGAAGACATAATTGCAAGTTAAATAATTACAAACAAACCAAATCATAGGTAACATCATACTTCATACAAAATACAACTTTATAAAGCACTATTATGAACTTTGACAGCTTATTAACCTTAAGAAAAAACCACTTTTGCTTTATACAATCCTCATTATCATTTATTAATTATCATCATTTTGCTTTCATTAAGGAAAGATAAGTGGAATTCTATCAACCTTTACGAAGCAAAAAGGTAACATGTTAACTGGAATAAGCCCCATCAACAATGTAACGTAATAATTAAAGTAAAAAAGCCACTTCATTTGCTTTAGCTTCTCAATTCGCTGGAAAACAGTTCTTTATATCAGATTCTGCTGTTCGAAATTAAAGAGAGAGAAAAAGAAGCTAAAACGGTGCAAAAAGAACAACAAAGCACAGGGGAACTTTGTATAACAATATGAAGATTCCAGATCCAGACACTATGGGAGGTTTGGTAAATTTTCAAAAACAATTGAAGAAATATTTTTCTGAAGGACTACTAGTAGGTAGTTCAATACTTCAAGATCCTAACACTAAAAGTATTTAATCGCTTTCAGCCGAAGAAAACATTATTCGCAACAAATGATCATAAGAATAATTTTTTCACAAATTATAACTAGATCCATAAACTAGAACCTATTTTCTATTGTTATACAACAAAGATAATAGACGTTACTGTACATCTATATACATCGATCTCCAGTAGTAGATCAGTAGGCTGTGTTACTCAATTATCAGTAATTATCTTCAACAATTACTAAGTTAGGGTTTAAGACTGACACACATAAGCATATACATATACATACATACATATAAAAATCAAAATAGGAGAATTAAATAATATAATAGCATACGTTTACCCCCGCCGAAAGCTTTATGAACAGGTTTTTCTTTACCAAAAAGGCGAAAAACCTTCGATTTCATTTCTGAGATTTTGTTATCATCATCTGAATCTGAAGAAGATGATGATGATGAATCATCTTTAAACTTCTCCGTTATCTTCTCCATCAATGATTCAGGTTTGTGATCTTCGTGATTTGACATGCTTAAATTTCAAAACCAAAAACCCTAGTTTTTTAAATTTACAGAAAAAAGCCTAAATTATGTGGTTTATTTGCTGTGGTGGAGTATTATGATTCAGTAACGCAAAGAATGTGTGTGAGGGTTAGAGTGTAAGTGGTTCATAAAACATCTAAGATTTATTCCCGAACCTGATTCTGAACCTGAGGTATGGGTACTTTACGAGCCTGTTGGTTCGGTTTTTAACGTGAATGTTGTGTTATTGGTTAGAACGAGGCCAACGGACGTTTTGATGCCACAAAGAAGAAAAGTTTGGGTTAGTTGCGATTTTACTCCCTTATACTTTGATAGTTATCTTTCTCGACCCTTAAATGTGTGAAACTTTTGTTTTTAATGATATTATTACATGTGTCTATTGAGTAAAGGTAGTATACTAGTGACTAGTCGTATACTAGATTACTAGGTGTCAAACTGTATACGGGAAATTTTTATCGTTTTATCTTTTCTCTAACATTAACCAGAGGCTAGATGACTAACGAGAACAAGATGTCGTCAAAAGACCCCAAAGACAAACCTTCACAAATAAACTACAAACAAACAAACACATAGCTCGTTTTAGAAAAACTCAAAAAATTGCTTATGAGTTTGAGCAACAATCGTCCTGGCAGAGCATCAACGTTTTTCTTCTATATTTATTTGATATTTAAAGAAATGATATACGTTTCAGCTTTTTATTATATCTAGTCCATCAAAATAAAGAACACGGAATAAAATGAACAGACTCAATGGTTATGAAGTTTTTAAAGACAATATTATGAATGAACAACTTTAATTTTGGTTTAAATCAGTTGTTGGATGGTCATTGTGGTTGTTTAAGGTTTTATTTATTTATTTTGAATTGATTGTTAGATGGTCAATGTAGCTGATTAGGGTTGCTAAGGTTTAAATTGATCTGTTAAATAGTCGTTTTTAGTTGGTTATGGTTGTTTTAATTTGAATTACGGTGCAATATTGTCTTGTAGTTTTCGGCCGTCGTACTAATCGAAGTAATCATGTTGTGTCGTTATAATTCCTACAATCTGCTATATTTATTAATGGGTTTATCGTCTGGAAATGTATCAAACTTGTCACGAAATCCTTTTATATATCCATCTTTTAATTCTCCTATTGTATGCATAGATGTAACTAATAGCCTCTATTGTATGATTTATTAATTTGAAATCAATGTTTTGCATATGTGACACCGTTAAGTATGTTTTGTCCACGTCTTTTGCCACCTAGGAGCAACATCGGCGAATATATCAAACTTTATATTTAAATCTCTTTTCTCCTTTTTGCCTCCATAGATGTCGTATTCTTCTAGTAGTAGGGGTGCTTCAACGATTGGTCACGCTATTTGAGATCGTAGTGATTTTTGAAGAAAGTAATGAGGTGGAGATAGTGGTGAGGTGGAGATGATAATGGTTGGTGGTTAAGGTGGTGTAAAGTGGGTGTGATTGTGTTGCTGAAAAAAATAATGTTGCCGGAAAAAATTGTGGTAGGTTTGATAGTTAATGTGGTGATGTTGCCAAAAAAATAACTTTGTCTAAAGAAATGGTGTCACCAATCTCCGCCATCGAACGAAACTGTAACCCATCTTCTTCTACATCCATGATCCACCTGACTTTTTTGATTCAGAGTTTAGGTTTTTGTTTAGAGTAAGAAAAAAGAATAGGCACATGTTTCATATTACCCATTTGACCTCGATTTTAGGGTATTTTGTGTTTGTGGTTTGAGATTTTATCTGTGAATTTTGTTTTATATTTAGTTTATGGGTTTGTAACTTTTTAAGTTTGAGATTTTATTTTTGAATTTTGTTTATGGTTTTTGTTCGTGATCATCATCAATTTGTTGTGTTTAAATAGCTGTTTGACAACTTTTTGTTTATGAAGGAAAAAATTAATCGTAAATCATATTGGTATTAGACTTTCTTAAAAAAAAAGAGTGTAATGTCGATCATATTACATAGAACTTTCTAGACCAAAATGTATTTTCATATTATGAAAGAGTAGAAAGACAAAACAAAGGTTCATCTAATTAATTTCAAGTTATCAGCCACTTTGAAGAAAACTTAGCAACTAAGGGTCGAATTCATGTGTATAGTAAGGTCAAAGATTGATAGGGATTTGCCGTCTAGTTTAATTACGGGATAATTACTTGCATATATAAAATTTGTTAAGTATTTTAAATAAATTACTTTTTATAAACTATCATCAAGCATAGCAAATAACCTCAAAATTAATAATGTGAATTTATGTACAATTAACCTCTTAATCTTTCAGATAAACATTAGATAATTTTATATATTGGTCGAATACAAGTAACCCTTTCATAAAGCTTATTAATGTTTATTATATATAATCTTAACAACTCAATCATAATCGGTGATTTATACTCTTAGATTAGAACTATAAAGTTGAGTAAAAATAAAAAAGTAAATAATAAACACCTAATTTGATAGAATTGTTATATGTAAAGGTTGAAACATTCTATTAAGATACCTAACTGAAATTGGAAATTATTCAGTTCAGATAAAATAATCAATTTCTAGTTGCTTCTTGAGTAGGTGAGCCATATTGTTTTAAATATAATTGTCATCGTGCTATAAGATTTGTAAGCAAATGACAAGTCAAGTTAGGTCGTTAAGATGACGGTCTTCTCTAAAATCGTTTTTATATTTACAAGGTCGAAATTATAAAATAGAATTAAGAACCTAAGATTTTACTTTAATAAAAAGTTTAGATGAAAAATAATTTATGTAAATCTTACGATCTCAGTTATTATCTTATGACTGATTTTACGATCTTGTCATGAAGCAGAGGTGTTCCCTTCTTAGATAGCCATTGACATTTATATATCTTCGTATAGTGAGTTTGATGATGTCGTAAATCTAAATTTTAAATATGTTAAAGTTTTAAATTATTTTCTAGAACCTTTTACCAATTTTTATGTTTTACAATCTAAAACAGTTTTCTTGACGATATGACTCTATGTGGTGAAAGAAATTTTCTCATTTTTTTTAAGTTTCTTTAATAATTCTGAAATTAGTTTAAGCCATTTTATGTGTGAGTTTCAATAAATTGGGATGCCCTTCTAATGATTATGTTCATGTACAATTAATTAGATGCATGTAATACTAGCTTTTCACTTTTCAACATGCTTGGCGTTTTAATTGGTCAATCCTTCACGCCATATTATTGTGTGTTACGTACTGCAACAACAATAAAATGAAGCTTGCATTGATACAATAAAATGAGTCTTTTCACATTAACTGTAACAGTTTGATGAAATGCTTGAATGAAAACTGAATTTTGTTAGTATTGTGTTTGGTTCAACATCAATTGCGTATGAGCTTTGTTAAGAGTTTGTTTGATGAAATTCATTTTTTAATGATGGTTATTGTGTTTAATTTACATATATGAACTTGAGTATGCAATTTATTTTCTTTGGAATGTTCATGTACATAGGATTGTCTTCTTCTGTTGCTGATGTACATTCTTCATTCTGGTTGTGGACTTTTGACTCACAAATCAAAAACTGCTAGTCTGACTTGAGCCGAACTGCAACCCTTATTTTTAATAATTAAGAGTACACAAAATTAAAGTTACAAATATTTAATCTAATTATCTCATGCTTGTACTATACTTAGATGTTTTATTAACTAAAATGGTGAAATAATATTTTTTTTAAGACTATTAAATGGTAAATTTTACAAAAGTAGTAATTGATTAACTTTTATAATTGATTATTACTTTAAGTGTTGAATAATATACTTAAAAACGTAGTAAGTAAACTTCAAATATCTCTCCTTTTTAATAGTTTAAAAATTTCTATATATTAATATTAATATCAATATTATATTAATATTAATATATAAAGCATACAAGATCGTTATATTTAGTAAAATATACTCGATGACATTTTTATCAAAACAAACAGTAAGAAGCATATCAATGCTTCATTCATGTGTCACTTAAGTTCTATCAGTTATCAAAAGAGACAATTAGTTATGAGTTCACATATATTTATAACTGAAATTAATTAATCTATATTAATTTTCATAATAAATTGCATTGAATTAAAGTATTTATAAATTAAATAAGATTTTCAAAAGGTTAAAATAATAATTTATTATATCTTCTTTTTGTAAGTAAACACCATCTAGAGATATTCAAGCTCGTCTCTATCTATGTAACATATTACTAATCTTAATCTCACTTGATTTTAGCTTATTATAATCAACCTGTCATTACTTGCATTAACTTGTTATCTACCTCGCCTAGTTTGCTTTATTTATTTATTTATTATTATTATTAGTTATAATTATAATATTTAACGTGTATGAGTACATAATAATCATTTTAATGAATAAAATGAAATCAGGAATGAGTAGAAATGATGTAAATGGGTACAAGTTTATCCCCTCAAAGTTGCTATCACAATCGTAATCGCAATTTCTTAACCTTATGGGTTTCTCTCACGTGCCTCCCACCACCTCATTTTTTATTACTTTTCTTTTCTATTTTCATTCAAAATAAATAGTCAACTAATTTATTTTCTTAGGCTACGCGAGATTAAAAGCGAAAAATGTGAATAGTGAGGTCATTCATGATTCATCTAGCAGATAATATTATATTCTTATAAATTAGATATTTGTATGTATTTTTACTTTTTCGTAACGTAAAATATTGAATCATATTATATATTATTATTCATTTTACAAATATATAATTTGAGTATTCAAATGAAAATTTTGAATTTTAAAAATCAAATAACTTGGAATAGATCATATCAATTTGTAAATTCATATTATTATTATTAATTATTATTAATATACATATAATTTTAAAAACAAAGATCTCTACAGTTTATGAAATTTGAAATTTCTTATTATTATTATTATTATTATTATTTTTATTAATTTTTGAAAGAAAAAAAGGATCAAATAACAAGAAAAAAAATCTGTGTAGTTAAATATTTTAATTATTAACTGTTGGATTAACAAACCAAAAACTAAATAAAAAGTTAGATCTTTCATTTAATTTAATAAATAAAAATAAAGAGATGACATCCTCGTGACAGCGATTTAGATCTCTCAATGAATCAACTTGAATGTTGTAGCTTAACTTGCCGGCATAATAACTGTCGACATAAAAGTATTCTTAATTTATGAATACTTTATATTATGTGATTCACATTATATACTAATGCATAAACACTTTATACGATATAAGATAGTTGTATAAGTTAGTAATTTGAAGTAGTTCTATTGTAATAATCAGTTAGTCAATTATTTAAGTGTTTGGATGCATATATGTTATTCGATATTATAACCTTATAATTAGCTACTTATTAGGTGATGATAATATTATAATTAAAAGAAGGGATTACAGTCATCCAAGTATATCATTTAATTTTTGTAGGCCACTCATATTTGAAAATGGTTTTGTAAGTCATCTAAATTTATATGTCGTTTTATGTATGTCAAATTCGACTAAAACTCATTAAATTTTTTTGAAAGGACATATATATGTATTTATTAATTAACATTATTTATATCAATTTAGTTTTATTCAAATAAAGGGGTATTGTATCCTTTTACATTTTTATAATGAATTTTTAATCTATAATTTAATATACATAAAACAATATACAAATATAAGTGACTTACAAAATTATATTTAAATAAAGTGGTTACAAAGGACATTCTAGATCCTTTTTCACTATCAGTTTTATTTAAGTGCCACAAATTACCTGACACTTATATAATCTTAAACAAAAAATGATCAACCAAACATTAATATATGTTGGCCTATAGTCCGATACATATGTGGGCCTGGTTATTGTCTTTTATAAACCAAAACATTACAGTTACAGAAGCCGAACCTAACCCAAGTCCCAAGGTACTTGGCATCATTATAGTTTCGGCCCAAACTAATTTGGGTTTGGCCATAGAGGCTTGGAAAGAATCTGTTACTTTAGATATGGGTGTTTATTGACTTTCTAAACTGGAGTTCTGGACCATCTTAAAAATCCAAATTTTAAATGAAAAAGTTATATGTACAACCTTATTAATCACACGATACAATATACAAATGCTGGAAGGATATTATTCTTTTATCCATCTCATTGAAACTTTTAATAAGTAATATAAAATAATACAATATTAAAAGTTGACATTTGACATCTCTTACCCATCAGCCCCTTAATCTATTGCTCTGTTTGTGTTATGTCCATACTTTTGCAAGATTTACAATCATCTTTGGATTCTAAATTCAAACATAGTACTTTTAGGATATGAATTTCTGACATAATGATCTTTTAAATACAATTATATGATCAAAGTACAGAAATGTTCGTGTACAAGATTTGTATAAAAAAATCAAAAGAAGTCGATAGTAATTCCAAGTGGGAGTCCCATCACTACAACAACTACAAATATAATCAATCCATAGAAGAATCATATATTCATATATCCATCCAATAGATAGCTGTCCTATTTCAACCCCTTTTGCCCCCCTCCAAAATGTCAACCTTCTAGATGGATGGTGGTGGTGGATCCCACCACTCACATCACGCCAACTGTTGCCTCTCAATTCTTGCCATGTGTATGGTAGCCACACAAGACAATTCCCTTTTTTCTAACTTCAAATTCTTGGTGTATGTCATCTCATCAACAAAGGATGCTCTTATGTCTACCATGAAACAAAATTGTCCTTCTTTCTTAACTATAGCTGTACATGTACATTGGTGATTGGTGTACTTATTAACCACCTTAAAAGTGCTCCTTGTGAAATTCAAATTTGGTTGAACCTTTTTGGTTAAATTCATGACACAGGTTACTCAGTTCTTTGGCTAGTACTGGTGCACCACAATAGAACACACCTGTACTCAAAAAGTACCCAAAAATACTTCAACTTCATATGACAAAATTATAATCATATCAAAAGTTCAAAACTATAT
This sequence comes from Logfia minima, assembly GCA_963921325.1. Lineage (NCBI taxonomy): Eukaryota > Viridiplantae > Streptophyta > Magnoliopsida > Asterales > Asteraceae > Logfia > Logfia minima. The sequence goes on from OY992769.1 coordinate 35,301,807, forward strand.
TTGGTTAACTTACCTATCCTAGCACCGGCATGTTTTGTACAAGTTTTGGAGAAAACTTTCTTCCAATTTGGTCTAGCGAAATGTGTTCTCACCTGGTAATGAAACTTTTTAATGATATTGTCTAATGATAATTCTCACTAAACAATGATAAAAAGCAACGCTAACAAATCCACACGCCTTGCCCCGAGAATAATATGTGGAAGGCAAATCAGACTTACTCAACTTCCCGCTAAGGAAATTTCTAAGTAATGATAGTTAATGATAGGACCCAAGTATCGTATATAAATGACATCTTACCCGTGTGCCAGAGACAATGTCAACGCCGTTTTTGGCATGATTAAGAGCTTGTACCATGGTGATGAGAGCTGATCGAGCATCGCCTTCTTCATATACACTGGTTAGATAATTATGCATTTCTATGACACCCTGCACATAACCCATATTCATGAACTTTTCAGAAATGTAATTAAATTTTTAAATCCTAAATCATGAATGTATTAGGCTTATCATACCCGTTGATCAAGTTCAGCAACTTCATTCATGACCCCTTTGAACCAATCAAATGAACCTTGTTCTCTAGTTACCCAATAAAAGTAAGCATTTGTTGTCCTCAAAATTTTCTTCTTTCTTGGAGAAACTTTACCGTGAGAGGATGAGTCAGCACTAGCAGAACTCTGATCCGACCGTTTACTATGGCCCGAAGTTGAATCCTAATACAATATCATTTTGTAAGAATCAATATATAAAGGACATCTGGTTGAGGTTGTATATAAAATCTAATTAGTAACTTACTTCTAGTTCTTCCATTTTAACAATGTTGTTGAGTAAATCCTTAAGAATACTAATAAAAGGTGTTGCTCCTATGCCAAGTCCAACAAGCAAGAGAACATCATATTTACGGTAGTCTTGTGCTGGAGCGCCATACGGACCGTCAATCAGCAGTCTTGGCAAGCTGATATCAAGTAAATGTTAGACAATCAAACACAAATGTGACCCGTTTATGTAGAAATTAGAGTTGACAATTTTGATCGCTTTACTTATATGAACAAATCAATTTTGATTTTGTTTTATTTAATGCATATAACTCCCTAAATCATTTTTATTCAAAGATTTAGATCATATTGGCATCATAATTAATGCATTAAGCATTTCTAAAAATTTCAAAAGGTGAACGAAAAAGTATTTATGGGTCATTCCAACCCGACCCGTTTCTGCAGTACCAAAAGCTAACCGTTTTGACCCATTAGCCAACCCACTGACCCGTCCGTTTTGGCAGTTGTTGTTGTAATAAAGTAGGGTTGTTAAATGAATATATACGTTGCTTTGGTAGTTTCATCGGCTCTGAGCAGCCCACTTTTACCAGCCATAGGTGGTTCACAGACCTCGGAGAAAACCCTTTTTAATTCTTGTGTCCAATCACCTAGCTGCCTTATGTGAATGGCTAGATAATCATCGTCTGGAGCAGACGTGATTGAAAATGGATGCCTGAAAAGGAATGTAATTTATGGCATAATAAGTAACCATTTCACCATTATTTGTATGTTAATGCTTTAGTAGATGTCGCTAATTACCATTCAAAAGGAGATACAACTGGGCATTGGACAAACATGTATTGTCCACTCTTGTACCGAAACTGGGGAGGCTTGGACATTTGCAATGTGAGAACATTACCAGGATAAATTGCGACCTGATTATTGGTACAATAATGAAATAGTTAATAAAAAGATACTAAATTTTTGTAAGTCTCGATTTCGACCCATGTTTAATTCAGGGTACGCTATATTTCAAACGGGTAAAATAGCTAAAAAGGAAATATGCAAACATGGGTTTTTTAAGTTACCCAAAATGTGTTTTTTTAGGCATACAACTTCCTAAATTATATCTGACACACTAACGAATAGTATATAAGAAAAGAATGGACATGAAGGGTATTGGCCTAAGCCAACCCGATCCATTTTAACATGTGGAAATTTTTTTTTAACTTTTTGACCTGAATCCGCTTTGACTTTCAATCCAACCCACCCTCTTGTCCACTTTCAGGTTTTTGAAAATGCATGGTTTGTATATCTAACCTTTAGTATCCGTACAGTATAGGAGCCTGATCGGAAATATCTGAGAGTTCTTTCCCCTGCATATAGCAGAACCGGAAATGCAATATACATCCAAGTCTGTAATTATATCATGTCCCAATTATGATCCAAAACATAATGTACCTTCTTTTCTTTTGTTAAATAAAGATGTAACAAGTTAGAAACCATACCGTCCTTTTGTACCATTTCTTGACCAAATAAACGAACCATCCATGGACTAGCAGCAAAATGTACACGATAACAAAGAGGTGGTGTGAATACCAGAAGGCGTTAAAGCCCGTCAGCCTATCAAACGGCTTTGGTAACTTCACTAGGCTCCTTCGAAACCATCTAGTGGCAAGTGTGAACGCAATTGCCATGCACACCACCATTATAATTCCGGTTACACCCTCCACCCCTCGAACAAGGTCTACATAACTTGGTTTATCTTCACCGAAGAATTGGCTCATGTTATGACTGTAGTTAGTTTCATCTTCGTTTATAAGCCTCGGGAAATCACATGCCAAATGGTTACCCGCGTGGAGTATTATACCGATTACAACAGCTGCAGCAATAGTCTGCATAAGCAAGTTATAGTTGACATTATCATTCAACGGTATAATGGGCTATGCTTTAACTTTAACGGGTTAAACAGGTCAAATGGGTTGAACGGACTATTTTTTTAATGATCACATTTAACACACGAACTTTTGTTATATTAGAAAATCTATGATCATATTAAGGGTCTTTGGTCAGCTCACTGCTCAGCACTAGTGACCCATTTAACCAACGCACCAATCACATTTTTTAAACGAGAACACATTTTAGTCCGTTACCTGGTACATGGGACCCACCCACCCATTCTGCACCCTCTATATGAAGTGCTAAAAAAGAAGTAAACGATACTAAAATCAAACCTTGTGAAAGTTGATATTGTCGTCAAAAGGTATAACATAAGACAACTTGGTGGACCTCAGCCAAGTTATGGTGTTCCTACATACAGGCAATAAAACAATAGCCATATTGAACTTCAAAGTTTCAGCTGCGCCTTTAGCGGTGAGAACGCAGTAGCCCATAACTTCAAATGCAGCCCTTTGTTTGTATTGAAAGTATTTCCAGAGAAACAAACCAATCATAATTAAAATCCATAGGCTAATAATCCAAAGTCTCCTCCAGTTTTCTTGTAAATAATAAACGAATTTCGAGCTCATTCTCTTTATAGGACTACGGTTTCTCAAGCCATGTAGATTCTGGCTCAATGCTTGGCTTGTGTAGCTCAAGGCTTGACTGTAGTTTAGGTAAGTGTCCTTTTGCAAGAGAAGTGTTTCTAGCTGCCATAGCTGGTACATCATAACAAAATGCCATTTTGTAAAGTTAATAATAAGATAATAAAATCACTGGTCAGCGTCGTCATCATGAATCAAACATTTAGCGAATAAGATGCTGAAATCGTATTAAATAAAGTTTAAGTATTATTGATGTTTATGTTAATATAAATATTACAATTATCAAAAGCGACACTATTTGATATTATTTTGTGACTTTGTCTACGTAAGTGTGAAGAGTGACCATCCTATAAACAGTACATGCACAATTGAGCTTTAAGACCACCTTATATAGACCGGCTATATAAGAAACCGGTCTATAAAAGTATGCGCGTCCAAAATAAATACATGGAGACCGGCTAGAAAGTATAAACGAGGTCTTAATGTGTTGAACCGGACTTTTAGACCCAAACCGCTCTCAGTAGCTTTTGTAAAAACCAGTCTAAACCTGATTCCCCTTTTGTATTTGACCAATGGAAGAAGATACACAAGTAAGTACCTTTAGTTTGAATTATTAGGTTAATTCAAATTTGAATACATTCTTTTGAATAAAGTATCAGTTGGCAAATACTCCAAATTTTATAGCTTTGCATTTATACTTTTTACACAATCATATTGGTATTGAAGTTTTAGAAGAACACAATTGTTAAGTGTTGGTCATGTTACTAATAGTAGTTCCAATTGCCTTGCACAATTTTATAGTGTTGTTCATCGAGCTTCAAACCTTCAAGTCAGGGTAATCCTAGTCCTTTCCCTGTATGTTATCTTTGTGGCTCCATTGATTGAAATTATTTATTTCTTCTGCTGCAATAGTTGCTGATAGCAATAACCATGATGGTGTAATTGGTGAGTTTGAGATAGACTACACTTCTTTTTCTATATTAATGAATGGTTTCTAAAAGAAACTTCTTTTTGATGAAATCTTGTAGTATGCATTTACGTTGATCATCAATGGCATTTCTTAATTTAGATATATGTAAGCTCTCGTATATGATCAATTTATATCATTATACAACCATTAATAATTATATTATATTATGCATTACAAGATTAGGTTCTAGTTCATTTAGAATTTATTAAAAGTAGCATTCTATTAAAAAGGCTACTAAGTAACATCTGATACCATTATGCAGTGTTTTCCTTTGTAAGTGGTAGCAGAACTAAGTTTGTTTTTATCTTGACAACTTATTAGTGCTTTAAAGTTCATTTGATCTTAGGCTAGTGTTTCAAAGTATATTTTTGGCTACTGTTTCAGCTTGCAAAAGTAATGTATTATATGTATTTTTATAAAGTAATTTACGGGTTGCAAGAATAGTCTTATATTAGTAAACAAATTGTATGATGGCAGGGGGATCAGTTAGGTCAGGTGATAGACAGCTCAGGCAGATGGGGTATTCTTCAAATCTTTAGGTACTGTTCAAAAACTTTGTTGATCTATATATATAGCGCTTATTTGTTCCTTTGCGTTTTTGATCGGTCATTATGTTTTTGTTCCTGTTATTATCAACCAGGAAGCTATAAGATCCCACACAAAGATGTTCTTGACTGGTTCAAATCATATAACAGTATTCGACGCATGTAAAAATGGGGTACCTCTTAGTCTTGTCTTTATATTACTGAGATATGAACTTTTATTATCTTTTCAAAAAATGTTTGAAGCATAACTTGTGTTTATTCATTATTGTGTAGGATCTGCTAGTGTTACAACAAAGTCGTTGGAAATACCATCATGTTGCTGCAATCATAGGCTGGATCGACATTTTATAGACATTCAATAGTAGTCAGTGGCTAGAATTCTCAACTTAATTATTTATGTTTAACTTAATATTGTATTCATACAACTTTGAATATTGAATATGTTATATTGTAATAATTTGTTAAATTGCATGATTGGTATATATGTTTATTATTTAATTTAATGTGGTTTGGTTTTGGTCATATCATGTTTGTTGATGGTTTGGTTATCAACAGATGCAATAGCTATAACAGATTCAATAACCATAACAGACTGTGGTTGAAAAAATTAAATATAAAAAAACTAAATAGAGACCGGTTTGGATGTTAAGGAACCGTCTCTTTATTACCTATTAAATCTGCCAAATTCAATAATCCAATCTGATTGAATGATCTAACCGGTCTATATAATGGTTATTGTGACCGGTTTCTCAAGCGGTCTTATTATTGTTTCACAATTGGAACTCCAGTCATAGAGACCGGTTCCAAACCGGTCTGCAAGTGCTTTTCAACCGGTTTCCGTTTGGTTATTTGTAGTAGTGAAGTCAAAGATTATGGTACACTTATAAATCCTCAGTGTACATATTTAAATATTAGGACCTTTTTTTTCTTTTTCTTTTTTTCTTTTCTTTTTTTCTTTCTATTTATGCTATTGATGATAAGAAAAATATATGGTTGACTACTTTAAACACATGACATAGTGGAGAATACGCGTAAATGAGGGACTATACAACAAATTTCATGATGGGAACATATAATGTGCATTATCAGGATAGCAACCTGGCTAAACATGTGTCAACATGCTGAGATGAAGCATGGGAACTAAGTGGAAAACTAAAAATAAACAAAAGATAAAATCAAAACTATTGATTATGATTCCTTGTTAAATTAAAATTGTCATCATCTTCATTTTCTAGCTAGAAAAATGAAAAGATTTTTATGTTGTTGAGCCATAAGATTAACATTTTTTTTCTCATTAACTTGGTTAATTAAAAGTCTTGAAACTCGACTGATCTTCACATGACACGTGTCAACAGATTAATTATTATTTTATAGAGATGCTAAACGTTTAACTAACTAGTAATTTCTTCACTTGTATGTTATTTAAAAAAAATGTCTTATTTTCTTGATAATTTTCTACCGTATTCTTTTACGAAAGCAGCAGTTGACCAACCAAAAGAGAATGTGCATTCCAAAATCCTTAATTCTTCGTGGGACAGTTGAACAACAATTTAATCTGATCTTAGTATTTTGCTCTATCGCCTAACCACTCGGTACTGACTTTGAAAAAACTAACATACACCACTTGATCATTTAATTTAATTTGATTTAATTAAATTACTAAAATTAGTATACTTTTGTCGTGTATGAAGATACCTTCACTGGTTTTAATGAATTCAATTTAATATTATTCTAATAAATATAAATATAACGTTTTTCTTTTGTTATTATTTATTTATATCTATTTTACTAAGCAGACACCTAGCTGACGTTAATTTGTTAATTTCCTAGTCAAGTGTCCCATACGGCAGCCAGCTCTCTATCACTCTTTTTTTATTTTTATTTTTGTTTTTGGTTAAGATAGAACACTAGCAAAAGTTATATTATTAAATAATTTATAGTTTACTTTCAATTTTATTAGTTGTTACTCCATTTGGGTTTTGAATGAAGTGGAACTTAATTTCTTTCACATAATGTAATAAAAATATCAAATTAGTACTTAATTTCTAACTTATATAGACCAGGAATCTATCTCGTATATTAATATATTCGCTAGGGATGTGCATTCTATGGATATAATTGAAAGAACTGATAGAACTGAGAAGATCGACTCAAACTAACTATATCTGAAATTATTCGGTACAGTGTTCGGTCCACATATTTCTATCAATTCAATTTTCAGGTTGGGTGGGTTCAAATCCGAAATATACAAGAAACAGACCGAACTGGATGTTATATAAGTAAACTAGTGTTTAAATGGTAATTATTGCCAAACTTATCATTTTTCTCTACTTTATCGTTTTTCAACTCAATTTTATTCATCAAATTCGGTCATATCCTTATATAACAATAATATATATATAGAGTGGAGATCAAAAGAGAAGCAAAAAATTAAGGAATAAGGGAAGCAAATCTCAACCCTTGATTTTATCATAAATAAATTTTAAAAATTACAAATAATTTCAAAATTTAACATTCATCACAAATGAATGTTAAAAACACTTATTTATACAAAAATCAAAGATTAAGATTTGCTTCCCTCCTTCCCTAAGATTTGAAACTTCCCATGGATCCTTTATATATATATATATATCCTGATATAACAATGATCTAGATTCAAATAAAAAACTTAAATATCGTAGGATCATACAAAATGACTTCAAAATCATTTTTAATTATCCAAAAAATGTTATTTTACAAAAATATTATTCGTAGCTCCCTGTTTAAATAACTTTTAGAAGCTATTTTGTCAAATAAAAAAAATTTCGACATTTTTTTCCTTTTTTCATTAATTTTTTTATTCATAATAATCACATTTTATAACAAGATAATCACATGAATAATATGTGATTATCAAAATCCTATTTTGTGATTATCTCGAACACATAATAATCACATGTGATTATCATGTTATATTTTGTGATTATCTTGAATAATCAAAACAGTAACGACTGTAAATAAAAGTTATAAAAAAAATTAATATTTTTTATTAAAATTTTTATCATAGCTTGCAAAAGTTACTTTAATAATAATCATTAAAAAATTTTTAAAGAAAAATGTGTTTTGGATATTTAAAAAGTGATTTCAAAGTCATTCTCACGATATTTATGTTTTTTATTTCAACCATCCCCATATAACAATAACATATATATAGTAAAAACTCACTGAATAATAACATTTATATAATATAATATATATATATAGGGATGATCTACATGGAAGGGGTAATCTTGGGGGAATGAGGAAGCAAATCTGGGTCATCCGTTAACATTATGTTAATTTTGGTGACGATGAATGTTAACAGACGATCCAAATTTGTTTCTCCCATTCCTCCAAAATTACCCATTTCCTCTAGATCATCTATATATACATATATACATATATATAGGGTGGGGATCAAGAGGGAAACAAAAAAATTAGGGAAGGAGGGAAGCAAATATCAACCCTTGATTTCATCATAAAGTAATTTTAAAAAATACAAATAATTTCAAAATTTAATATTCATCACAAATGAATGTTAAAAACATTTATTTATGAAAGAATCAAAAACTAAGATTTACTTCCCTCATTCTCTAAAATTTAAAGCTTCTTTATGAATCATTTCTATATATATCTATATATACATATATTATATTTATTACAAAACCCATAACGAGTGAACTAAAACTTAATTAATTTTTGCCATATTCATTTTTGATTTCTTGAATTAGTTTTATTACTGGCTATTTTTTATTGAACCTTTTTAGTTGGATTTACTTATATGTATGACTATCATTTGAGTTACTGCCATTATTATACCCTATTTTTAAAAGTATTGATTTTCTATTTTATAAGTTATTGTTTAGTATAGCATGAGTTTATATTTTTGGCTTCAATCTATAACTAGAACAAGTTGGCTCTACAGTTACTAAGTTATTTAGCGTACCAAGTTTTATAAGGTTTGAACCTGTTTACTTTTTATCTATTTTCTGTTATCGTAAATTCACACACTTCTTACCTTTATCCTTTATCCTTATCTATTTGGAAACATACATAACTATTTTATGTTATTGACATAACACCTTAAAATATTAACATATTACACTTGCCCAGTTTATAATAATGCAAAAAATACCAATTGAATTGTATTTTCTTTTGGACGATTAGACTTTTGGTTTAACTCATCTCTCGGGTCGGGTTTTTACTCGGACTGTTTAAAACAAACTTACAACCGGACCAAAATTGAATCACATTGTGTGTCCAGTCCTCGGTTCTTGTTTCTTTATAAGTTCGAGTCTCGGTTCAATCCGAATCTTACCCATGCACAGTGCTAATATTCACTAAAATTAACTACGCGTATTAAGAAAAATCTCATGTCATAACGAATTAGACAAAAGACGTGGGAAAATAGACGACTTATGTAATGACATTTTATTATATTATAATAAAAAGTAATAATTAGTAGGAGATCTATCAACGTAAACTTTAAAATGTTAACTGGAGAAAAGGGTTAAAAAGGCACTAATCATTCAACAATCTACCTTAATATTTAATTAGAAAAAGAAAATGCAAATATGAATCAGCTGAGATTATTCGTTCTTTTTAACCGCTGTTTTTCTTTAGACGTCATTAAACGTAATACTATTATCGTTTTAATTGACAATCAATTTTTATATATTTTAAAAAAATATATTGTCTGATAATTAAGATGACCTTTTTACATTTACCTTTTATATAGATTCTTATTTATCGATTTTGAAGAAAGTATATTAAGAATAAAATGATAAAATTAAATATTACTTTTATAAATGAACATTTATTTTGATAAAAGCTAAAATAAAAAATTAATACTTATTTTGAAACCTATAAAGTAATTAACACAATTCATACATAATACTTATTTAAAATATTATATTTAAATTGTGATGGTTAATTCTTATACATGCATGTAAAGATAGACTTTGCTTTTAATGACAAACCGAGTAATGTGAAAAGAAATTAAGGAAAATTATATAATGGGGAGTGGAAACGAGATGAAAGCTACTTCAATTAAAATTAAAATCAAAATGAAAAAGAAAATGTGGAGCCCACACGTACCTCAATGTAGCCAAGTCTTTCAGGATCCAATTCTTCCATTATTAAAGCTGCATACTCTTCCGCTTGTTCTTGCAATCTTGATAGCTTGTTTGCTGACGCACTTAGCATTATGATCTATTCAATTCAATTCATTTTTCTTATTCAGAATGGTATTTTATATCATAAATTTTTACTACGAAAAAGTCTTCACCAACCCCCTCTTATATTTATATTATAAATACCACTTCCGTATAAAAGTTATTAATGAATAATGAATTATCATTAAATTGAAATAGACTTCTTATTGTATTCTTTCCATCTTATTTTTATTGTCCTTCAACAATTTTTTAAAGACTTAAGAAAAGTTGTAAGAAGGTCACTTTATCCTTATATTTAATGCAAGTTTGACTGAAAATTATTAAAAAATAAATAATAATGAGTAATAAACGATGTATAATTGGGAGTTTAGTAATTTTTAATAAAATAGTTATATTTTACAAGTATATGATTTTTGTATGACAAACAAAAATGTCAAAGTAGATAATAAAAGTGAGACAGATAGAGTAATATTTAAACCATTTTTGAGAATACCATATACGTTTACTTTTTGTGGAAATTGAAATGCATAGGCAATATATATGATCTTTCATTCCTTTAGCTTTTTTGATATCAGAATATACATATATGATAACAATAATTCTGAATCTGGAATATATAAAGATAGGAAGACTTTGTCTTAATTCTTTAAAAAGGAAATTTAAGGCTTTTAGTAGGTTGTAAATGGTACTGGAATATTTTCATAGAATAAGTTTGGAAATATACATATGTCACACTTGTGGACACTAGTTTCCTTTCTTGTAAGGCATGTGAATTTACAGAAACTGTTGTATTTATTCTATTTTTTATTTATTTAAAGGAATGTTACTCCTATTACATAATTTGAGAAGATAAAAAACAAATGTTTGTATATAATAAAGAATTAAGATTTATTATTTGTTTAGTAAATCTTAGATAACATCCACTAAAAAACCGTCATGTTGTCATGATATCCAGTAAAAAATGATCGATCAGTTAAGGTAATAATATAGTAACAAATATTATTACTGCAATCTCAAAGTAACATTTTTTAATTTAATGAAAAATAATTAAATCATTGTAAATCAGAAATGACCACCAAATCAACTCAAAACACATGCATAAAGATTTTGCAAAACAGAAAAAAGCCTATAACCACTTCGCCACCCTTCTCCACCCACCCCAAAAATAATTCATTCAACTGTTCAAAAACACCAAAACATGTTTGAATCTTTCAATTAATTTATATTTATAAATTAAAAAATAATTAAATAATTTTATATGAGCAATGTCAATTACCTCTTTAACTTCTTCTTCCGTTATTCTTCCATCTTCATTCTTGTCCACCCTGTAACAATATTTGTGTTTCTGTCATATTCTTTTGAAATATTATAACTATAATCATTGTTAATTATGAAGAATTAATCCAAAATTCGTACATGTCGAAAAAGATCTGAAGACGAGAATCGAAACTCTGATCGGTAATCTGAGTCCAATATTCATATAATTCCTCTTTACTAATCTTATCAACTTTTAATCTTCGTCTTCTACTAATCGCATCGTAAACTTCAAGCGCAAATTCCTTCGAATCTTTCATACCTTCATATCAAAACAAATAATTAATATAATCATATCTTTAATTTGTTAGGAATATGATGTCTACTTGTAATGGTTCGCATTTTGCGTACAGTCAGATCATTTTTCTTTTATTAAAACTTAAAATAAGAAGAATGAAAATTAGGTTAAAAACCTATGCATTGTGCGAAATCGGAACGATATAAAAATCCGTCTTTCGATAGCTTATCGAAATTATTCTCAACTTCATTCCATCTATCTACTCCGTTGATTTTACTATTACTAATGAATCGAAGTCCTTTAAGTGCTTTATGTGCACCAGAACGCGTTCGATCAAGTTGCGCACGTTGTCTACGCATTGCACGTGCAGCCAACGCAGAATCCAAACCATTACCACCTCCTACGACGCCGTTCGACGACGAAGCACGTGACGCGTGTCCGTAACTCCACGAAAACCGTCTCAATTCCATCGAAAATTGCCGCGCTTTCGCAACAGCTTCAGCTTTCAACTCCTGTGAAAACTGACGTAATCGATTTGACGAACTACGTCGTATCGTTGACGGTGATCGAGACGACGACGGTGTATCCGTACTGAATTCGTGATCGATTTGAATAACTGTTGCTGGTTCGACGCTACGTAATACGATAGTGTCGTCATCTTGAAGATCTAAAGTGACTTCAACGAATTCTTCGTTTGGATTAATTGATGACGTGTCGGTGTACGCCGGTGATGAACCGCCGAATGACATATTGTCAGGCACGGTGTCGGACGCCCACCGGCGTTCGTGACGTCCACCGCCTTTCATAATTGAAAAATTTGTTGAATTGAAAATTGAATATGAATTTGTGATGAATTAGTAATGGAGATTTGAAAGTAAGTAACCCGCGGTGGCTGTATGTATATGTTTGTAGAGGTTAGAGAGAGACATTTTTATTTGGTAGCTAAAAACAGAGATTCGAAGATGCTTTTAAATAAGATTATGATTATCATTTTAATTTCTGGAAATTAATTTAATATGAATTGAAATGTTAGTTGATTTGGAAATCAGTCGTGATCAAACTGTTATTTCCTTGTAATTAATGTAAAAAACGTTTTATATATATAGTGGTATTATAATTATAATTAATAATAATAATTAATAAATTATACGTGTTAAATTAATATAGTGAAAACTAGAAAGTGATATAAGAGAGACTCAGTAAAATAATTAGTTTACAAGAGTCGTGTATTTTGGCTAACAAAAATACACTGAATGAAAAAGAATGTATTTAAAACGGTTAAAAATAAAATATTTATATAGAATTGTTACATATTATAAGGTCAACAAGTGAATCATTTGGAAATTGTTACATATTATAAGGTCAAAGGTCAACAAGTGAATCATTTGGATATGTCAGGTCAATGGCTTATATAGTGAATTCGTAAGACTTGAGTGACTGTCTTTATTTGGGTTGAATTATATGTTTTGGTTTATTTTGCATAAACTTTAATCGGGTTTCACTTAAATCCGAATAAGTATATGTTTAAAATTTTTGATAATCCAATTAAATAAATCTAAATAGAATTCTAGTTATTCATAATTTACCCGACCCACTAATTAACTCAATTATTTGAACCCGGACGATTGAATACCTCCCTATTTATTATTTAAATTACTTTTTTTACTATTGTATGTGATATGTTATTAAAAATTTTATTGTATGTATGTAATATTGTATCACAAAACGAAACAGGAGTTATAATACAAAATAGAAACCAAACATGAAATGACGAATCGTAAAGGATATCGAAAACGAGGTACGTGTTGTACATAATTCTCTTAAAACGTATTCACGTATATTTCTCAGGGGTATAACGGTTTAAGATGTTATACACCCGAACTTGATGAACTTGCCCGAAACTTCACAAGTATAACCTATGAGTACGATGTGTATTTTTAACGAATGAAAGAGGGGAAGTCTTTGTATTTTTGTATATCTTTTTCGAATGGAGTTAGGCCTGCATTTATAGTAAAACAACAGCTTGTTCCCAAGCTAAAATCTGCGCAAAAAACAGAAACGATCTTGCAAATCCTTAAAAGTTTAATACAAATACAAAATTTAGTCTTATTAAATGGAAACATATATTGATTTGTCCTAAAATAAAATTTCTGGAAGCTTCTCAAAATATCACGGGTTGGAGCAGAATAGGACATGCGCAAGCTTAAAAATTTCGGAACTACATTCGTGTCCACATACGTCCATTGGTTCACAAGCTCGGGCCCAATTTTTCCAGAATTCGTACCCCCTACGCGCACATAGACTTGTGAGCAAAACACACAATAAGAGATCACACTATGACCTCCTTGGCTCCAATGAACATGTAAAGTGCTCAAATATTTGTCTCAAAATCAATGTAGGACAAATTGATAACTCATTTCATTGCTTTCAACTTTGTTTTAAGTAACTCACTTTAAGACTCAATATCTCATTAACCCTTAATTTAATTTGGATATATCTTAGTTCGTTACGAAGCTCTCATCAAGGAAAATACAAACCCATAAATTTTAACTATATATATGACATATACATATACATATAGTTATTTATATTCAAAGTTGATGAAAAATGTATATTTTCTATCAATATTTTCAACACTATGCATATTTTCTATCAATTTGTATGTTTTAGGTAACATATAATTGAAGTAAAAAATACGAAGATGTACATACAATAGACAGAATTGACAAGTTTAATACATCACATACAATAATAAAAGCGATAACATATAATAAATTTTAAAACAATAAACCTCCGTTAAATGAGTCACGAGGAGACTTTCGGATTAAGTGAACGGACAAATGGGTTCAAACGGTTTGGTCCAACATCTCGGTTGAATATGTCCATTGGCAAACAAATTTAACTATTCACTTCAAAATATTAGTTTTACCACTAATTTATACTTTTTGATTTCACTTTCTTTTTATATTTTGGCCATTAATCTGTGCATTTGTTTTAATTATATATTGAGTTGTCTAATTACATTTTTTTAAACTGAAAAACATATATTATCTCAAACAATGATCAACCATTGATTTAGGAAAGCATATTATACACTTATTTTCTTTAAATCAGATATCTGTGATCGCCATAGTAATAATAATTATGTATAATTATGTTACGATGAATAGCTCATTTCCACAATGATTAATCGTTTCTACAAACATACAAAATACATGCTTTTTAGCTTTGATAGTTGGAAAAAGCTTAAAAAGTCTTGTCTTCAACCTAATCAAATAACTTATGTCACAAGAAAAGAAATAAAGGTAAATTTTGAAAAATTGTACCACCCGAATTTTATAAACCTATCAACTACCCTACTATTGGTTAAGAGATTAACAAAAATTTATGTCCCGATCACTTGAACACAAAAATCGTCACAATTAAAACGTAGATCAAATTAATTTATTTAATTTAAGATAAATACAACATTTATAGTACAATCTAGTGAGTATATACATATAACTAAGGTGTATTTAAAATTAGTTATTTTTAAACACTTATCTAATTACAAAATAAGTAAGTGTTACCTTTCATATTTTTAAGTGTTTATTCTTTAGTAAATAAATAGATAATCAGTTTTCAGAGAGTGTTTGGATATACTTATTCGATGTCCAAATAAACAAATAACCAGATAAACATTTATTTAAGCAATCTCAAACATCCTCTAATTTAATCAAAAGTTATCACCAAATTTTTTTAATAATGTTTACTAGACAAAGAACCAAATTTTAATTAAATGGAAATGATGACTACATTGAAAGTTAACTTTTTTAACCACAAATGATATTTTACTTAAGAAAATCTTCTGACAAGAAGCTAAAAGAAAGAGATATTACATGAAAAAAGTAGCTTTTGGGTTACAAATCCATTTTACCCATATAAAAGTGTGTTTCTTTCTCCTACTAGAAATCCAAGTAAAGGAATGAAACTTGATATCGTCACAAAGCACGTCACGTCTTGGTTTTTAAATAGAAAAAGTGGTCTCATTACGATATAGTCATAAAAATTCAAATGGTAGATTGAACCACCACATCAAAGATTAAGTGAACCCTAACCGGAAGAGAGATGTGATCTGAAGTTGTAGTCACATCATTAATGTTTGAGAAGGTAGGTTCCTTTTGTGAACACCAAGTAAAAACCTTTTTCCATATATCTTTAGCCACCCTACATTCCCCAAATAAATGAAATTTCGTTTCTTAAGCCTCATCACAAATTGAAAATCTAGTGGAATGGATGTCAATGTCTCTTTTGTTTAAATTAACCCTAGTTAGAAGCCTTTCGTTGCGAGATCTCCAAGATGTAACGTTCACTTTCCTGGGAAGTAATTATTCCACCTTACTTGTTGAGATCCGATGAGCAAATAGTTAAGGTCAATAAACTTTCTCAAAGAATTGACTGAATAATGTTTAGCCAATCTAATTACAAACTCCTAACAATCGGGCCCATTATAAAAATAGATGAGATGAAATACTTTTTAATTCCCTCATTTGTTCAAGCTCTTGGCCCAACAACAAACATCAACGGGCACATTGGAATTCACTCTCTCATTTACCTTTCATTGAGTATTTATCTTCAAAGCATATAATCTTGGATAGTCAAATTTCAATGGAGTATTTCCTACCAATATCTCCCCAAAAGATAGTAAAGGTACAATCTCCAATCTTCTTTTTAAAGAGAGAGTACAAGTTAACATTTATTTTCAAATGCTCTATCTTTAACTTGGTAATGTTACTCCATGGACTCGAAGAATTACCAAAATTTGAGTTGTTTGATAAGCCACTATCATCTACGTAAATATATTTTATGTTTACTCTACAAGGCATTAGGCTCCACTTCAAATCTCCACCACTATTTAGCAAGCATTGCGAAATAACTTGCTTAGAGACTTTCATTGCCTAAACCTCTATTATTGAGAGGAGCTATGACTTTATTCCAAGCAATCCAAGGTATTTTTCAATATTCCAATTTACCACCTGGAAAAAAGTTTCTTCTCAACCCTTCATGTTTATAAAGAATTGTGGATGGCACTTGAATAACGAAGAAAATACACCCCTAAGCTCCCAAGAACTGATTTATTGATTGTCAGTCTTCCACCAACGGGAACCATCTTGGATTTCCAATTAGATAATCTCTTTTCGAATTTTGTGATGATTGGGAGCCAACTTGAGCATTTTGTCATATTGCGCCCTATGGGAAGTCAAATATATGTGGTAGGAAATTGAGAGGGTTATCAACCAAGTAAAGAAGCCAAAAAAGACACCTTCGGAAAATGAACTCTAACACCAAAAAGCTTGCTTTTTGCCAAGTTGACTTTCAACCGGATGCCATGAAGAAGCAAGAAAAGATTCTAGAAAGATTAAGATTGGTCATTCTCCCGTAATAAGGGCGTCTTCGACGAATTGAAGGTGAGAAATTGACGCTTTATTGTTACCCACTTCAAGCCCGTCAAAGATATTTTTTTGATTTTCTTTAAGGAGACAACATGTAATGCCTCCACTGGAAAAATGAAAAAAAGAAAAAAAAAAAAAAAAAAAAAAGGAGATAGAGGATCCCCTTGTCTAAGACCTTTATTTATTCGAAATTCTAAGGTAGGGGAACCATTGTTAAGAATCGACCATATGCAATTTGCAAGCTACCTTTAATCTTCCTCCAATTACTTTGAAAATTTCATTTGCCACATTATAGAATCTAAGAAAGCCTAATTAAGTGTGTCAAAGGCTTTTTGGAAATCCACTTTAAAGAACATCATATTTTTCTTCTTCTTGTTTTTCTGCTTCACTATTTCATCTACGATTAAAGGGACATCAAGAATTTGCCTACCTTTGATGTAGGTCGTTTGAACTTCACTAACCACCGAAGGAATTACTCGCAGAAGTCTATTCGCGGGCACTTTTGCAACAATTTTATATTGGCTCCCGATAAGACTAACAGGCCTATAATCACCATTTTCAAGTGGGTCATCAACTTTTAAAATAAGAGCGATGAAAGACAAGTGGAAACCCCTAGGAATAAAACCCATGGATTGGAATTCCAAGACATAAGAAATAATGTCTTGGCCTAGAATATCCCAATTCATTTTCAAAAACTTGAAAGTGAAACCATCTTGACCCGATGATCTAAGAAAAATGATTCATTATCAGAGAGTTTCTTGAAAAGTGAACTATTGAATGACGGTCTGGAGTTAGTATTATCATTGAATTTTGATCTATAGAAATAAGAAAATTTTGATCTATAGAAATGAGAAATGTGATTTTTGATTCGGATTTTTCATCTATCGAGAGACCATTAATCCTAGAATGCTTTAATTATTATCAAGCATTCCATGAAAGAATTTGGAGTTTTCATCGCTAACTATCGCCCATTTAACTTTTGTCTTTTGTTTGAGATCTTTAATCTTTATAGTTTCCAACTCCAACAAACGAAGGCAAGCCGGTCTTCTTTATCTTTATCATTTATCGATCCACTTTTCGCTTTGGAGTCAATTAAACCATTATTGGATCTCAATTCCTTGTGTTTGTTTCCTTGACTAGATGTCCAACTTTTTATGTGAACTTTGAGATTTTTCAACTTGTTTTTGATTAAAATAGCCTTACAAGTTGGTTGCCAGGAG
Source organism: Logfia minima (assembly GCA_963921325.1). NCBI lineage: Eukaryota > Viridiplantae > Streptophyta > Magnoliopsida > Asterales > Asteraceae > Logfia > Logfia minima. The sequence continues at coordinate 35,320,013 of OY992769.1, forward strand.
GACCGGAGCACCAAGAGTCCTTTATGATTGATTTAAGGTCGCTATGTAAGAGCCAAGAATTAAAATTTTGAATAGGATTGGCCCAAAATCGACCACCAAACTTTTAAGAATGAGAGGGCAATATCTAAGAACTCCTATGGAAGAGCCAAAAGTTAAGGATTACGCCGTTTAGGTACAAAGTGGCTAGATACCAATATACGATAAATTTTTCTCAACTTGGTATCATCCTTATTCATCTTTTTCACTTAAAATTTCATATTCCGCTTTGTTATTAATGAGATCCAAATTAAATCTCAACTCTTGAATTTTGATTTTTTCAGCATTCCTGACTTTTTGAATTACATAATACGTATATATACATGTCTCACACAAGACTTAAACCCACAACCTTTTAATTGATGGATTCCTTACATACTGATAGACCATAAACCTTTTGTTGTACATATGTATTTGGATTGAAAGTTGATTTATATAAAATTTTACATTTTCTTTTGATGGTTTTATTAACCATAGTCTTTAGAACTGCCTTTAAAAATAATTCACATGCATCAATCATGGTACTTGATCATCAGCTATCGAATTTAAAAGCTGTAATCTTAAAATATAACCTTATTAAGCATTGAAAACATCTTTATTTAATTTACAACTCTAAATAGTTGTATTTATCTATTTCATTTACATTATTTTAATAGCCCAATATCATGCACACTCCTAAAGTTAAGGTCCTAAAAGAGACAAGTAGCTAAAGTAGGTTTGAAATACTAAGTATTACGGAGTAGTGTCGTGTTGCAAGAGGTCAAATAGTCAAAAAGCCTTGCGGGTTAAGCGACGGATAAAACACAATCGTTTAAAAAATAGATAATTAAAAATCATAATGTATAAATTATAGTACATATTTATATTGATGTATAAAAGCCATGAGCCCATGCGGGAAAGTTGGTAAGGTTATATTATCTTCTAGCTAGTCTAGGTGTTAGATATATATATTGATGTTATTAATAGTCACTTTGTAAGAAAACTTTTGAACTTTGAATACTAATTGAGTGAGTGATTATGAATAATTAATTTCAATTGATGCAATTACAAAAAACAAAATTTCCCTTAATTATTGTCTTAACGGAATTTGAATATTACTTTATGATTGTTTATATTAGAGTTGATTGATGATACATCCCAAACAAACAAGTTACGTTTAGATTTTGAAGAATTTCAAGACAATATCTATACTTGTTTGAATTCAACGTTTTAATGCACTTATTAATTCGTTTAATACCCAACTTAACGTTTTAATATTGCTATTGAATTTTCTATTACACGTTAACGGTTTTTAATAGTCCAACTTATTATATATTGAGTCACATCATAATCTATATGGTATTATTTAGGCTAAAGAGACTAAGAGAGCAATATATACCTACATATATACACGAAATATGGATTTAACAAAAACGAAAAACTTTCAATAAGGGTTAATCTAGACATTTAAAAGGTGTCCCGAATTCATTATATACTCAATTCAACGAGGATCATGAGATAACATAAATATTCATTGATAAGATAGTATCAATTGGTTGGACTACCATTTGAATGAGCTATTTTAATAAGTTAACTTGGTTAGTCTTTTTACATGATGAACATACGATGGTTATGACTCCGTACATCGATTGTTAAAATTATCACCAAAAGGTCATTGTTCTAGTAGTATGGAGGTAGCCTTCCAAATATATATATTCGTGAATTAATGTGTATAATGGTATGTGTGAATACTTGCTTTTCTTAAAAATTTTTTTGTTAAAATTATCAATAAAAGTTAAAATTATAGAATAATGAAAATAGCATTTATACGTACGTGATTCCATACTTCCATTGACAATGATACTTAAAAAATGTAATTCTCAACTTGTATATATTCTTTTAAATCAAGTATAGAGAAATTCGTTTGTTTCTTGCAAAAGGAGTGGTTTTGTGTAATTGCTTGAGAATCTTGTATAAAGATGGAAGGTTGACAATGACTTCCACCCCCGATATAAAATAAAAATTATTTAACTCAAATATATATATACTTATATTATATTATGTTTATATAAGTTAATTAGTAAATATATATTCATTATATATTAAAATAGAAAGAATACAAAAAGGAATGCATATTCAAATAAACCGTGTAATAAAAGTATGAATCAACATTGAATATCAAAATAATATCCCCATAATAAAAAGTAGGTGACATTCTAGAAGATCCTTCTCACATAATCCTGCTATCCATCCCAACTCAAAATTTGACCAACCCCCAATTAATAAAACTTTACCAGTGATGTATAATTTATAAATAATCACGGTATAAGTTTTATACATCATCATTTAAATATCGTATAAATATGTGTCTACTTCGATAACTTTTGTATTTTGCCTACGAGAGAAATACATGTATGAGCTACGTACTTCGAGTAAACAACCGTTGTCCAATACGCCATGCATATTTTTACAAATAAATAAATTATTTAATTTCTTGACTATAATAAAATATATGAATGTCAATTTCATGATGTGTTGAATATGAATCTAAAAGATATAAAAAAGGTTAAATAAGTATTGAACTAAAGTCAAGATAATATCCAAGTTTTGTTATGTAGTCACTGTCTTACCAATTACGTTAAATTATTTTTTATATTTTTTAATTATATTTTTTATTTGTATATTTATCCACGATTAAAATTTTTAATACATATACCAGGTCACTACTCCATTGAAATATAAATTTGGATTGGATTATTATATATTTAAAATAAACCTAGTTAAATACACTTTTTTTTGTGTTATATCTGTATTTCTTATAAATTATTTGACATTCTACCCCTTGATATTTAATATGAAAAGATGCAAATTGTCCGTTTTATCTTTTCATTTACTCAAATAATATAATATGTTAGTATGGAAAGTCAAACATTTACACAATCATGATAATATGACATGATTATCAACCTTTATCATGTCATTATTTTAAAAAAATATTATTCGTATCAACCTTGCAATAGTTAATCACTACATTTTTTTATCGATTTTAAAAATTTTTCTATCGCATTGTCCATGTAATTTACTATTATATTATTATCAGACAACTCCATTTTAGAGATTTGGGTTTGGTTAATTAGTTAAGAGTGTTTAATTAATATTAATTGAAAGTGTAAAATTTTATAAATATTCAAAATTACAATTAATATATAATTATAGAAGAAAATTAAAGAGATTATTAAATAAATATAAATATCTTAATTCAATTGAAAAGTTAATTCATTTAATGATCCTTAACCTATCCAGCTAAATCCAAAAGCTTCTGAAATTGTATGTTTTTAAATAATTAGTTTTCATACCAGGTCACAATTCCATTACCATATGAACGGGACTTTATAGCTTCTAGTCTAGATATACATGTGTAAATTTCTGCTTATTTAATTTAATCTCGTAAATTTACGTAAAGACTACTTTGTTAAACTAAATTAGTGAAATGTATATCATATGTTCATTGATAATTGAGTAAGGTAGTTAGTTAAGGTTTAACAAGAAACCAAATAAGTCACATCTTCTTGACTTACGTATGGACTATTTACCCATGATTGACCTTTTACCATGGTGAGTAAATATTGACAGATAATATTACTCACAAAGGTAACTTTACACTGACCGTATAATTGAGTTTGATGATGAGTGATCGAGTGTACCTTATCATATATTTTTAGTAGACTTTGACATAATACTACTTAATTAATTTGGTGGTTTTTCGTGGATATATATTCCCTTTAGCTTTCAAGTTGGTTTAGGTCGTACATAATTCTAGTTTCCTATGGTTTTAATTTACTTTAGGTTAATTACTTATATTTAAAGGGTTTATGAAGTAAATAAAAGGATAAATAATAGTACAACACAATTAAACTTCAATCTGAAATGTTTTTACTATATGGAGTACCCTTTTTGTTTTCCCTGTATTTAATAGTGTAAAAATTAACTAGAGAGAAATTATTAGTGTAATTATTGAATTTTTTGGTAAATATTGTATGCCTAGCTTATGTGGTTATGTTTACATTAGACTTTCTTTTCAGAAATTGTCGTTATGCATTGATATTAACAGTTCACTTGAGTAAAGTTGTGCAAAACAAGGAGAGAAGGATCATGTGCAAAACACAAAACCAATCACATGGTTACAAGTTACAACAAAATAAATTAAATAAATAAACTAAAGTAAAAGATATATACAAAAATGAAACCTCAATAGTTCAGTTTTAGGAAGAAAAAACAAAATTAGATGAGATGCATGGTACCGATCCTCGTACCTCTCGCATGCTAAGCTAGCGCTCTACCATCTGAGCTACATCCCCACTCGTTTATGTACATCGATATACAGTTTAGACTCTGGTTTCTGAGTGAAGGCAGACTTACGAAGAAGTAAGAGAACTCTATTAGATATTGTCATGTGTCTTTTAGCGAGAAGTAAGAGAAGCCTATCAGATATTTATCATGTGTCTTTAACGCTCATCTTCATTAAGGGTATTTAAGACATTTTGTAAATAAAAATAAAATATATTATTTAATTAAAATAAATTAAAACACCCATCACTTTTTTTTCCACCCGTTTTTGACCACTGCATGCCACCTCCAGTCATCAGCCATCACCTCTGGCGCCAGTGTCGAAGGTCACTGCCGATAATCACTAAAAATTTTAGTTTTTGTATTTCAACTAAATGAGTTCATCTGTTTTCATTTTCTTTTACTTCTCGACATCCACTTTTAAAAGTTGAAAATATAGGTTTTGTAGTCAAATCAAAATTTCGATATTGTTTCAAGATGATGAATTATTCACATAAGTAATTATGGAAAAACAAAACTAATATATGTTATAAACGAGTTTAAAGATAAACATTTGTTTAAGTATCAACACACATATATAACTACATTATTTGTATGAATTTTTTTTTCTTTTTAATATAATTCATATTCAAATAATTACGTGAACAAAAATAGTAAATCACATTTACATTATAAATGCATCCGTTGTTTGACAAATATAAATTAAATGTTATATATTTATAGTTATGATGCACCAAATTTTTACGTATGATGCAAACCAATTTTAAAAGTTCCGATAAACACCGTCAACGTATAAATTTAGTGCATCAAAGAAAAAAAATGGTGCATTATATTTATAAAACGTTAGATCAAAACTATAATATTTACATATATCTAGTCGTTTTAAGCTTTTTTGGAAGTAAGAATTTGTTATAAAGCATTGTAGTTATAGTGATTTTGCATGAAAATCTCATTTTATACAAAAAATTTCACATAGATATTTAATCGAACATCTTCTATGCGCTTAAAAAACTACATTTTTTTTGTGAAACTTTTAGATAGACTTGAAGAAATCAAACAATGAATATGTAAGAGTTATATATAAAAATATCGTTGAAAATCAAACATTATCTTATATATTATTTTTTTCAATTTTCAATTTGATTTGTCTTCTTCTTCCTCTTTAATAGTTGTAGGTAAATGTGTAAATGGTGGTTTAGATGTTATGTAATAGCTGTGGAGAAGAAAATGCAGCAGTGGAACAGTATTTGACGCAATGATCGGCAAGAGGCCGCGACCGGATTTTATCTAGGGGAGGAAGGAGGAGAACTGAAGGTAAAGAATGAGAGGTTGAATTATGGATAAAGAAGAGAAAAATTTTCAGATATGACAAGAATAAGAGATAAAATCAATAAAAAATAAAATGTGTCATTATTAGTGGTTTCTCCCACTTATCTACTAAATATCTCTTTCTAAAATGCAATCCCTAATTTATATAACAAAATATTTTGTTATACAAGCTGAGAAAATATATAATACAAAAAATATTATATTATACGTAACCGTGTAAGTAGGTTATATCGACATATACAATTATATATTTTGTTCTTGCATATGTTACCATTATATTTACCATAATATTTCTTCTTCTTTTTTTGTATTAATCATCAACAAGATATTGATTTTTTGCAATGAACCATCTTTTATACAGTGATAATGAAGAACCGGGATCGACGTTAAAACTGGTTAAGGTCTTTTCATACTTTAGCCAAAAATAAGAGTGAATTACATGGATCGTCCTTGTGGTTTGTAAGAAATAACACCGATCGTCCTTTTATTTTCAAAATTACACGGATCGTCCTTGTGGTTTGCAAGATCGCACGCCCATGGTCCTTTTGCTACATATACAGAAGGGCCATGAGCGTATGATCTTGCAAACCACAAGGACCGTGGACGTGCGATCTTGCAAACCACAAGGACTATGGATGTGCGATTATCCAAACTACAAGGACGATTCGTGTAATTTTGAAAATAAAAGGACGATCGGTGTTATTTCTTGCAAACCACAAGGACGATCCATGTAATTTTAATAGAATTTCAAAATATTCTGAAGTCTACTAAACCTGGAATTTGCTAACTGTAAAGATTTTTATGTTGGTGATTTGTCTAAAGATCTTTTTATACTTCACTTTTGAAGGGGTTTTTATTGATCTAAATCGATTGACTAGTGGCGGTTCAAAAGTAGAACTAGTAAAAGCCCTAATTTTGTAAGACCTTAAAAATTGTTATCATGTGTTAAATATATGATAACGGCAAATGTCTTCAATGTCTTCTAGTTTTTTAAAAGTTTGAAGAGTATAAATTCTTGACTTACTTTGTGTGAAAAATATGATAAGGCCTCAAATAGTTTAAATTTTAAGATATTAGACCTATTTTATTTGAAAAACGAATATAAGCATTTTTTGTCACTAAATTATAGATGACTTCGTCAAAAAAGTTTTTACGCGTCACATCTATCATACTACTCAGATGACCATCACAACCGTTTCATGTTTCAAACATGACATGTGCTTAAGCGGATAAGTTATTATAAATTGTATAGTGAGTTAATATGTATTACTTACTATATGGTCGTTAAATGTCACATATAATTTGACACTAATAATATCAAGTGAAGTTCTTGAAGAAGAAAGCACAACATATATAATTATCAACATTACTAAACTCAGTTAAGTATTCAAAGGTTTTAAGGAGAAAATACGTGAAAGTATTGATGTATTATACATGATACAAAAAACCTTTATATGTTAAATTAAGAGTAAAAAATTGTAGATCACTAGTCAATAATTAGTCCATAACTCGATCTCCATTCACAGGTTTATTAGTATTATAAATTTGTATTATATAATTAAAAGATGGAAGATAGATATTTGAAATGCTACTTGCTTTGGTTTTTTTTTCCTTTTTCCAAAACGTAATAAAAATAAGTTATTCGTACTTTATCAAACAACTTTTTATTAAGTTTGCATAACATATTTGTAGTAGTGGTGGATGAGTATTTGTCTTTTAAAGAAATGAGGCTATAAAAATAATAATCATATCAAATTGACTAGACCTCATATTTTAAGTTCGTCTTAAATCCCGTTAAGCCTTAAGCCGCTCCTGATATTAAGTATACATTCTCATTTCGGTCTATATGAGTTTAGAAGTCGATCTGCACATCCGCGCCTAGTTTTACCTGTTTTAGATGTCTGCACATCCCTGCCTAAAACAGAATAACACTCGCATAAAGAATGATAAACTTAAAGAAAAAAGACGAAACTTTTTATCCCTCCTGTTACATACATGGTTACAACAAGCGTTATGGGGGCCAAAGGAGAACACAAAGGCTATCCTTCAATGATCTACACCCAACAAGGGAAACTTTTTCTGTACTACTGATACTACACCATAAAACCTAAAATTATGTACACCATACTACCAATTCATAGAACAGCGCAGATACAATGAACTAACAACATAATTAACCAAAAGAATCGCACTTTTAGTACTTCCCGTTACCTTTTTGGTCACCCCTGCTTTTCCACTCCATTGGTACAAGTTTTCTGAGCTTCGGAGGTTTGTTTGGGAATCTTGCAGGTGGGGTTGTAATTGACCTCTTCAATGCGCTGCTGCTACTTTCATGGTGTTTTGATTCCATGGATGCATTTTTGAAAATTTTGCTTGGAGATGATCTGCTGGATTGAGGTGTAGAGGTTGACCAATGGAACTGTCCTTTGGCAGGGTTGCTAAGATCGTTGTTTTTCTCGTTGGCAGACAGTTTAACTTTCTTTTGCACATGTGACTTCACGTCATTGGGACCGTTGATGAGGTTATTGGGTCCCACGGGTCTTGAACTCGGGATGGCGAATAATGCTTTCTCAAGTTTTTCGTCTGATGTTAACTTGCTAGCCCTTGAGACTTTCTGGGAAGATTTCTTTTGCCATCTAGGCATCCCTTCTTGGTCTTGCTTTCGGTATTGAGCTGCAATGTTGCATAATGTTTGAGCAGCAGCCACTTCCCTTGAAGAATTCCCAGCTGTGGAAGAACACATAGAAAGTCATGGATACGGCGGTTGTTAGATAGTGAGATTTGTGGATGCACAATATGACTGAAGATCTAATCTATTACCTAATGTCGACCCCACTACTTATGAAGGGGTCGATTTGTGTTGTCTTTCTATATCAAAAGGTTCAAATACAAGAAATAGCTTGAAGGGATTGAATGGCTCAAACGAGTTGATGGGCATATAATAAGAGTGATAGTTTACTCTGCTGTACCAAATGTTATTTAGAGTTATGAATGGGTCGATTGGGTTACGGTATATCCTGAACGGGTCAATCAAAAATCATGTTGACAACCTCTTCATTGCTTAATTCAAAAAGTACTTATGAATGGCTCGATTGGGTTACGGTATATCCTGAACGGGTCAATCAAAAATCAGGTTGACAACCTCTTGATCACTTAATTCAAAAAGTTGGATTATTTTTGTAATTACAGGTTTGCAATCATTTTTAACGCATTAATTCCTTACAACTTTATAGAAAAATGCAGAAAGAAGTGTTTGTGCGGTCAACCTAGGTGAGCCATACTAGTATTTGGCAGTAGGTAAAAAGACATAGACATTCAGCTTTGGGACAACATGAGATAGTAACAGCTCAAAACAAAAGACAATATAAATGTATGAATAAATAATGTGTTATGGTGTTATCTTCTGCCCCTGGTCATTAATAAATAAGATGTTGACCAACATCTGTCCCCATGCATCATAGAAAGTATACAGAAGAAATCTCATATATGGAAGTGAAACAACTCGTACTGAACCAAAAAGTTGCTTGAGTTTGGCTTGCTAAGCTATGGCCATTGCAGGATTCAACTCAAGTTTAAGAACTTAATATTTCAACCTTGAATCTGTCAGTTAGGCTCAAGAGTATATCAGCTTGACTCTTCTCGTGTGTTCAAGCTTGAACTCTAGGTTTCTTGAAGAAATTAATTACTTAGCTGATGTATTTAAGCAATAGAGAAGATTGAGTTTCAGATAAGTGATATATAAGAGTGATCATCACATAACTCATAGTATCACAACCATGCAACTTGTTAGCAATAAAATGACTTTAAACATGCAACTTAGTAACAATGACATATTCATATTATCAATATAAATTGTGAAATCAAATGAGGGGAAAAAAGAAATTTCACCTGGACTTTTAGAAGCTGTTGCGCGAGTACTGGAAGGTGTTACCCCTCGATCAGAAGTTGTATTGCTGATAGATAGCATAGGAGATTTGTCCTTTTCAATTGGGCCTGGCCGTTGATATTCTAATGGAACTAGGCTCTGATTATAAGTCAGGGATTGAAAATCTGCAAGATAACTAGTAGCAGTAGTTTCCCATAAAGAAGTGGTTGACTTTCCTATTCTGACCCATCTACCTTGACAACTACTCTTACTTGGTGTTGACTTCACCACATCAGGATTAGATTTGAAATCCCGCCCAGAGACATGTGACCAAGTAAATGTTGGTAAACTGCCTCCATTTTGTACTGCCATTATTAAGGTACGGTAACAACATATTAGTTTCTGTATGTGGCATTGGTTATGGTTAAATACCTAAATGTATATAAAGATTACTTTTTGAGGTTGAAGTAGGCTTCATACTGTCGAGAAGCATAAGATCAAGATCCTTGGGAGGCGGAAGAGCTAGACGGTCCAAAACATCCTTTGGAGCAACCAACGGAAATTGAAGGATATTGGCATGGTCATCAGTAAGAGTGCACAAAGGACTTCCAACCTTACATAAGCAAACAATAAAGCAACTGTCAGTGGATCAGATCCAGATCGGACCGGTTAATAATCTGATCTGACCATAACCAAACCAAATAGACCGTTACAATGACCTAACAAATCTAGATACCTGGATCATGACACGCTGATTTTTCATCAAAACCCCCTCCTCTTCCTTCCCATCCCGCCCAATCCCCTTCAACCACTCACCTTCCAACCCCATAATCCCACCCCTTCTCCCTCCGATTTCTCTTTTATTATTTCTAAATACTATTTGTATTTGGTCTTTTCTTTATCATAAAATTATTTATAATGATAGTTCTTTATAAACAATATCTTTATTACTTATAAAAAAGAAGAAAGTAAAAAAAATATGTTAAAAGTTTTAAACAGATCGACCCAACTAATGACTTACTTAAGTGGATCAATCTATTTATTAGTGGTTATACTCTTTGATCTGCCGGATCATCTATATGGATCCGATCAGATATCATGTACATCAAGACCGACCCATTGGCATGCATAGATACCCATCTTTGAGAGTCAAATCTAGTTTTCCAAGTTAAAAACTATTGGTAGGTTTGTTCCAACTAGGTTAAGATGCAACAATGGATCTTGAAAAATCAATGAATGAAGTATATGACTAAGTCTAAAACGTCTAAATATAATTTTTAATTTGGCGAACGAAGTCCCAAGATCTATCAGATCATCCCTCAAAGACACATAATTGTTCGTAGAGGCATCAACACACATTAAATGTAAAAAAGCCACTCTAATATGACAAATTCTAGCAATTGATGCTCAGTAATAAACTTTCTGATGTAAACAATGTTGCAGCGTCTTTCTGAATAATAAAATCAAAGCACATTTGGTAGACTATTCTATTTTCTAAGAAGAAGATGTAGATGAACAACTAAACATATAACTAACCTTGTTACAAGAAGATGGATTTGCATGAACCCCTTTGTTGTCATCATTTGTGGTAGCTCCAGAAGTGACAGAGTTTGGTAAGCAGGATGTATCAACAGCTGCCGCAGTTGGGGTTTTAATAGGCTTCTGGAGGCGAAGAATTGAGCAAGCATCTCTAACGGATGACAAAATACTTCCATTCAAAGCTTCTGTTTTCTTCTCGTTTTCTTTTATGGAATTGCAACACTTATAACTACCATCAAGGAGCTCATTCAATGATACCTCATCTACTTGCTTTCCAAAATCACAAATATCGTGTTTTGAACCATATACACCTAGACCAGAAATTCAAGAGCATTACCAAATAGGTTAAAAAGTCAAACGGAATTACAAACACAAATTAATCTATTATAAGAAGCAGACATACCGAGTATGTTATTACCACCAGCAGCTGAACTGAAACTTGACAAGCCAGCCTTTACAGAAAAAGAATCACATTTGTTCTTAGGAAGTTTACCATTTCTTTTATCACTTCGCTTCCCAGAGACAGTTGTCTTCAGCTTTTTCTCTGTATTTGAAAAAAGTCAGCCAAAATATATGGAGAACTGCACAAAATCTTGATGTACTCTTTTGTAAGATGCTTTTTACCTGCAATGTTGTATTTTCCAGAATAAGATCCTAGGTCCTTTGGTAGATCATCAAAATCAAGTACTCCTGTTACATTCATAGAAGCTTCCATATGTGCTACTCGCGATCTTCTAGAACTACTGCCATTACTTCTAGCTGCCTTCCCAGATTTTCGCTGTGATTGCTTAGCCTCAGGAACAGATCCCATATCATGGTCAAGGAATGCTTGACCAGCTTGCCTGTAGATGTCCTCATCTGACATCTTGTTCCAGAAAGCTGGTCTTGAAGCATTCACATTACAGTTCTTATCTGTCACAACCACGTGCAATGATTGGTATAAGCATTAGAAACTCAGCACAATGTAAATAGTAGTGCAATTGTTCATATAGGCATTCACTTACCACAATGTAAAAAGTAAGTAAATATGGTATCAAGAAAAAACTCAATATAAGAGTAAATATTCGCAGATCTTACCGTAATACTTATTTCATCTATCACATTGACGTGTGCATTATACATTATAAATTAGGTAACAGGAAATAATGCATTTGGCCAGGTGAAATAATGACAGTAGATTTAATTACAAGAAGAACAAAGACTGCAATATACTGCCAGGGCACCAACAATATAACGAAAACAGAAAGTAATTAAGCCAACATTGGAACGTTAAAACTTAAGAGGCAGTTTGATGTGTATCTGAAGCTTGTGTTACAAATCAATCTACAAATACAACCATTATTATTATTTATCTAATACATAACGAATTAATGAACTGCAACACAGTAACAATAAAGCAATAACCCAAATATCACTCCACTTTAATCAGTACTCATTTTTTATGCAAGACCCTTTCTCGGGCAGTTGGGAGGCAAGTCCTGAGAGAGTGACGCAGAGTTGTAACATATGATGATAGATAGATTGACATTTGTTTGCCACTTGTGGGATTCCAAGGGTGTTAGCACCTTGACGGGGATTATGTAGCAGGGGTCAAAGGGGGCAGTGTACCTCCCGGGGTTTCAATGCATTCAGCACCCCAGGAAGAATAATAGTATTATGGACCATTCCTAGATTGAAAATTCTCCCATATTACCGTAATTGTTAAACCCTAACCCTAATAAATAAGAGTGTTTGATACTGTGGTCGTGGAGTAGGTCTATCCTGGACCAAACAACATAAAATCTTTGTACTTTGTGCATTGTTTAATTTCCCTTAACTGTGTGATTGCTTGTCTGAATCTCGTATCTCTACGGTTTCTTTACAGAACAGATAAATAAGTGGATCAAGAGCAATGTAGGTAAGTCTAAAATAATGACTAAAAATATCTTTTGAAACCTATTCGCGTCTGTTCTGCCATACAGATCGTCGCCTTCCCTGAAACTCTTAGCTTCTCCCACAAATATATCGGTTCAGCTCCGGTTCCATCATTAATTTATTCAAACAACTATTAAATAACAATATGTACACATAAACTCTCTTTCAAATCAAAACCTAAAACCACATTAAACTCATCAACGTAAATAAAGTAACTTACACAGCAATATATACATATCCATTATATCACTCCCATCACTACACAAAAATTGAAATTTTGCCCTAATAAGCAGACTCCAGACTATATCATTGACCACAAATAATATCCCCCAAATTTCATAATCCAAAACCCTAGGTTACACATCAACATTAAAAAATAACACAAGCGAAAAAGAAATTGAAACAGAAACTGAAACAGATCTCAAATAAACAACTCACACATAAAAGAACTACCTTTATCTGGATGAAATGAGCTACTACACGATTCACGTTCCGATTTATTACCTAATAACTCAACCCTAGTAACCGCACCACCACTGCAACCAGACGATCTCATAATTTGAGTAACAATAGTAGCTGGAAATGGTAACTCAACCGCGTCCATCAAATCATCGTCACTAATTAATCCGTTATCGTCATCATCGATCCACCGAATTAGAGATTGTTGTTGACTCAATTTTGACCATAATTGAAAATAAAGTAGGATTAGTTGAGAAATTAAAAGGATTAATTAGAGTGAAGAAATGAAGAGTGATTGAGGGTTTGTAGAAATTAACATTTGGGGGATTTTAATTTAGAGAGAGAAAAAAAAAGGGGGGAGGGGGAACAAGGGGGTAGTTGCGGCTGTTTTAGGGCAAAGAAATTATGAGGAGTATATATAGTTTTCGGGAAAAGGGCGGAGTTTATAGGTTGGTAGGGTTCGCCGGTATGTATACTCCGGTCACTTGTGGGACCCACTTATCCCTGTAAAATAATTATAGGTACGGGGTGTAAAAGTCATTTGGTATATCTATACGCCTCTTCTGATTTTCTAATTTTATCCGATTTATTTATTTCAAAATTAACTTAAAGTCACAAAATTAAATCAATGTGATTCTATCTAAACTCTCCCCTTATAAAAAACTTACCATTATCAAGTGAAACATCTTTTACTTCATTATTAGCAAACTGTTCTTGTATAATAACGATTAGAAGAATATCCATATAATATGAAAAATACTTTTCATCTAATGATATGTTGAATCATTTTTAATTTAAGTTTGATTGATGTACGCTAAAAAATAGCAATATGTTACTTGAAAATTCAAATCAAAAATATACTGAATGGTATAAATAAAAAAAAGTAGTTTTATGTCGAACATTTAATGTTTTACAATTTCAATTGTTAGTATTGTTACAAAGTTTGATTATAATCGATTATACATCTTATGTCATTTAATTTGTCATTATATACAACATGTATTAAATGAGATTTTATATTATTAAGAAAATTTTGAATGTAATTATCCCACTTGATTTTTCTTATTGAAATTCCGTAGAGCTTCCATTGGTTGTTCCTACTTCTTTAAATGTAACGGATTGATCATTAATTTCTAAAAAATGACTAATGTGCCCTCATCCTAATTTTGTATTCCTATTTTTGATCTCCCTTAGATCAAATATTCCCATATTTCGCTATCTCATATCTATTTTCTTTAATCTTCCTTTTCTTTTCATCTCCCTCATTTTCATTCATCCAAAACACCACCACCCTCCTCTCCCTAACTACCTAAGGTCTATGCTGATTCTCCATACCTGCCATTGATGGCCCTCCCTAGCTGATCTTGCCGTTAATGGTTCTTTAATTTCTAGATCTGAAATCTAACGGATCCAATGGTGTTGGATGAGAAATCGACCTCCGGTGACCTTCTTATGTTCGTTTTTTGGCCATCAAATTTTTCACCAGCACCGTCACAGTTGAGGTTTAAATTCGGGACAAAGATTTGTCGCAATCAAGGGTGCTTTAAGTCGCAATCGACTTGCAATCGTTGGAGTTTCATGTCACTGGCAAACAATACGGAGTTGGTGAAGGTAATGGTTCAGAGTTGTAGATCTAACAATAAACTTTTAGATTAGGTGGGTGTTCATGTTTGCGGTGGTTCGTAGAATAAGTCTTCATGGATTGCTTATATTATTTAGATCTTAATTCGTTCCAAAATAAACTGCACATTCTACATGTTAGTTTGTCATAAAATAAATTTATGTACGAAGATATTATTAAAAAAGTGCTTATCTAAAAATGTAATAATCACGTAATTCTATAACTACATGTTAATTTTTCATAATGGTATGTATATTTATTAGTTATAGACCCGTATATATACACATGTGAACATTTAAGTAATTATATTTCTAAGCTTATATAGTAATCATAAATACTATTTAAACTTTTATTAAAAAAAAGTAAAAAGGAAAGAAAAAAATAAATTACTATGTCACAATTAAACGACAGGAGATATAAAACTGAAAAATTAATACTTTTTATTTGAAATATAATAAGTCGATTGATTAGAGAAAATAAAATAAATAACAATTAATTAAAAAAGAAAATTTTTAAAGTATAAATGTAAGAATAAAGAGTAAATTATTAATTGTTATTTTCAATGTCATTATATTTTAAATTTTAGCTAATCTAGTAGACTTATATAATCTTATTAGATATTAGATAGATAAATTGAATTTACGATGACATCGTTATCCAATTCGATTAGCGGTACCGTTTTTATTGGTCACCGGGAGCTTTTATCATCTATACGCGCCTATACTTTATGATCCTATATGTCTCCACGCCGCTAGAAGCTTTAATTTATATTGTTGATGGTCACGTGCTGAGTTGGTCAACGCAAAGGTCCAAATAAGTGAATAACTCACCATGTGACGGTTTCAAGATTACTTTGATATTGCTATGAATAGAATTTTAATTGTGGTTATTCACATTATTAAACTCCCCATTTACCTCATTATATTTATGTATTAATTACTGGAACCTTATAAACAAAGAGTTATTTTGTATGCAGAAAAAGGAATATGAGGTATATTTTTTTGTTTTCTTTAGTGTTTTTTTTTTTTTTATACCAGATAGATAAAGATAATAATTATTATTAAGTTGTTATTTTACGATTTATTATTAGCATGAACTTAAAAGTATAAAGGAACTTAATTGGTAACAACATGATTACATGAAACAATTTGTTTCATTTATTTACGGGTGTACAGAGCTACCCACTTTGATTAATTAGCTAAGATTTTGACTGAATACGTAATTACTTAATTTAATTTTCTTCCGATAAGGTAACACTTTAGAATAACACTCTCAGATTCCATAAGGTAATTTCATACTCTTATCTCATATTAATCGTATTTTATTTACTTGGTGTTACATGGTATAATCATAATAAAGATCGGTCGTTGATATAGTATAGTACTACATGTTCATGGTTCATGAATATGAGTATAATTCTTTAAAGGGATTCTATTTGGTAGCTCAAAACATAAGTCGATTACTGTTTTGCATGAAATGGATTGTATGTCAAACTTTCATGATTTTAACTTGTTCAATGTTTGATTAGAATACACTTGAATGTTATGCTTACTTTATAATCCCGAGTCAATAGGACCCGATGCCTTTTATAGTTTAATTATCATCGTACATCTATCAGGGACTATTTAGTGTGGTTTGGTAATAGAATAAACACAATCAATGATTCAGACTCCTACACTGTATTATGCTTTAATTATATATAAAGAATAAAGATTAGAAAAGTAATTTTTTTTAAGAATTTAATTGTGTCAAATATAATGGATCCCTATAAGGTCGATAAAAGTTACTATATTTATAAATACCCACAAGGAGTGAGTTTACATGAGAAACAAAAATTGATGGAGAAAAAAGAAGAGTCTCTTTAATTTTTTATTAAGTAAATTAACCCTTGTGATTCATGAAAAACTTATTAATAACAAATATGTTTTTTAAATATAGATGAGTGTTTGTTGAATCAAATAATGCATTTTTCGTATCTATTTTTTTATTCAATTACATTTGCTTTTTGTTATAAATATGTATTTGTTCTTTTTTCTTTCAAAATTTCATTATTTTTAATTTCGGTTACTATGAATACTCTCGAGTTGGATTATAAAATTTACTTTTTAACTCACCTTATTATTATTATAGGTTCTAAAGGATCATGACACATTTTTTTTAATTGACATATTTTCGTACAAGTAAATTTGCTTTTCTAACTACGGATTAGGGGCAAGTCTCCAAGAATGACCGGAACGTTACCGAGACCGGCTGGTGTTGCCGGCACGGTGGAAATGTCAACCGGACAGACACTATCCCCGTCGTACGTCAATTCTTTCCGTATCTCCGCCGTCACTAGCCGCTTACTTGCTCACCTTCGCGGCGACGCAAACACCGAAAATACAGAGTTCTGCAATCTTTGCCTCTCTCTTGCCAGGTTTCTTTTTTCTTTTTCTTTTCTTTTTATGATAAATTTTTCGATTTTGTTTGAAATTAATATGTTTTTTGTGGTTGTACCTACCAATGTGTAATGTTATATTCATGCTCTATGTATTTTTAATTTGGAATTTTATTAATTTAATATGTATGGTTATAATAAAATAGCTGTTTTTATGTACGCGTATATGTTTGAAACCCTAATTCTTGACTGCAGAGTGTTCAATTGGAGTTTAATTTTGGAGTATCCTTTAAGCACATAACCTAAATTTTTTAAATTGATGAACTGGTCGGCAGAATTTATGTAAGAAAAGATTATGTTACAAGTTTAAGAAAAAGGTTTTAATACTACGAGCCCTAATTTTATGTAATTGGTCTCAAAGTGGGATCAGTAGAATACAATCAGACATTATGTTTTACATGTTTACTTTCATTATTATTATTTTTACATTTTTGTAATTCTCAATGTTATAGGATGCCGAATGAGATGCGAAAATTCGTTTAGTAAGGAAAAAGAAAAATTACCATGAAAGTTAGACTGTGAAAGTTCATGCATATTATGTGAAGGGGTATTGATCTCACTGATCTAACATAAGGGATAGACTTTGCACCTTTTTTCTTTTACATAACATCCTTAGTAAAAACAATCGAAAAAAGTTTTAATTGCAGCGTATACATTAAAAAAAATTTAAAATTTTTAATGTATATTCACGTCACTTTAAGTTTGGTACAGCGTAAACATTGAAAAAAAAAACAATTTCTTAACGTGTAAATCGTAATGTAAGTTCAGGGTTGTAAAAGTCTGGGATTAATACCCGATTAATTGAAATTAGGGCTACTCGGACTCAACTCGCCTGAAACCGACTTAAAACTAGGTCAACGATGGTCAACATCGGTCAGCGGGTCAAAGTCAGGATTTTTTGATCAAAGTCGGGATTAATCGGTCAAAATCAAACTTTGTCAACATTTTAAACTTGGTCAAACTTGAAGTATTTGAACAATTGAAAGATTATGTTTATGTTTCAAGACAATTATGTTTATGTTTATGTTTCTAGACAATCATGTTTATGTTCTATAATTACACATATAATTTTGAAATTTATTATCTAAATGTAAAAATAAGTCCAATCCGATTAGTCCTGATTTAGTCCCTGACTTGGCCAATTAGTCCCCGCCTATTGATTTTTACAACCTGGGTAAAGTTTGACCCAGCTGATCCTACATGAACCCAAGTCTATATATAGCTGGTAAATTGTGAGGTCCTAGAATTTGTTGAAGAATTTTCAATCTATAAGTCGAGGGAATGTGACTTGTCTGCTTTCAATATTCTATATTGATATATAAGTATTGAGTTAGGGTTTTGTTATTCATATACAATTTTTTGTGTTGGGTGCTGTAGTCTGTATATAATGAATCTTTATATATATATATATTCTAAGAATCATGATACTGACTAAATACATATTGAAAATTACAGAGGTATTGACTATGCTGTTGCTAATAATGATATTCCAGGAAGAGCTCCAGATTTGCCCAATTTGTTAAAGCAGGTTACTTCTTTCTTTCAACGTTTCCAGTAAAAGCTTCTTTTAAGACGTTCGATTTTACTATACTTCCAAATATAGTTATGGCTGGAAGCATTTGTTTGATATTAACCGGTTCTCCTTTTTGTAAAATTTGTTCCTTTATTCAAATATCTCGCTGCTCTTTTTTGGGTGAAAAGTTGATTTCTTTGATTAAATTCAATCAAGTTGAAAGCATTGACTTACAGGAAAATGCAGACATACATATGTATGATCTAATGGACGTCTCGATTTGAGCATTACTGACACTACGAATAACTTCATGTCATATCATTTGATAATTTCTTAGAATTCTGAACCCTTATGAATAACTGTTGCACTAGTCTAAGCTTCTCATTGTTGATAATTTCGTTCTAGTTGTTCATAATAAGGTATGCTACAAGACATAAAATTCTGATTTCACTGCTATATGCTTAGGTATGTCAGCGGAAAAATGATCTCATATCACAAGCAGCTGTTATGGTACTCCTAATCTCTATAAAGGTACACAAAATCATCACAAAATAAATAGTGCATATTTTGTGCTTCCTCATTAATCAACCGATCTTATTTATTTGCTTATTTACTTATCAGAGTGCATGTTCTAGTGGGTGGTTTGGTGAGAAGGAGAAAGAAGAACTATATGGTCTTTCAGATGAGGTTTGTGAATCTCTTAACACCCGTTTTCTTTCATATTTTTTAGAGCATTCTCTTACAACAGCGTCTGTCTGTATGTTGTAGATGCAAAGCAGTTTCTGTAGTGTTAACGTTAAAGATATGAATGTTAATATAAAGAACAAGGAGAGTAACTTTCTTCCCACCATCTCCACGATTATGTCAAGGTTTTCAGGATCTTTCTTTTTTATGAGCCAACTTTATTTATGTGGTTTCTTAGCCTTTTGTATCATGTGAAGAAGTTTCTAGTGAACATGCTGAATTGGCTCTAAAAAAGTTATAATTCTTACATTCTAAGAACTTTACCTTCAGGTTCTATCCAGGAATGAAGATGGGTGAAATACTTTCTCTTGCTGAGACCAAGGTAATAATAATGTTCACATCTTTTTTTTATTCTTTTCTTTTTCCCTAAATCACGAAAATCTTTAATCTGATTATCATTCGTCTATATTGTAGCCGGGTTATGATTCATATGTAACTGATCTGCATATTTCAAAACGTTCGAGAACTTCTCCTGATGATAAGATAGTAAGCATTTTTTGTCATGTTACTCTTCTACCATCTTGAATTTATGTGTTATAGTCTCAAACATATTCAAAACAGAAATGTATTTTTAATCTGTGTATGATGTATGTTCTCCTTTTGTTTCAAATATAACTTCCGTGCAGTATCTACTTGTTGCTCAAACAGATAATTTAGAGACATCATCATGCATCATAAATCCCCAGCAAGTCAAGTATGTGCTTAGATTTACCACCTAAACCTTCTTTTCACCACAGTACATATACATTCAAAGTAGGCTAACCTATTATCTGTTTCTCTCTTTGTAGCTTTTTATTGAATGGAGAAGGTGTAGATAGAAGGACTTGTGTTTTTAAGGTTTGTACGGCGTGCTCTATGACTTGTACTATAACCGGTCTAGGTGAACACTAACATTTTTGTGGTTCCTAAATTTCTCCATCAGGATCCTGGACCACAGATGCCAACACCTGTGACACATATGCTTAAATACGGAAGCAATCTTCTGCAAGTGGTCGGCCAATTTAATGGTATTATCTTAACATAATTCATCCTAATATAATTTAAATGCTTAACTCCACCATCTGAAATCTAATGATTTTTAGGGAGATATATTATCGTAATCGCTTTCATGAGTGTCGTCTCAAATCCTAGCTTTCCAACCATTCCCGATTATGTTCCACCAGTTTCGTCTCTACCTGATCCAGGTGACTTACGTGTCTTTGTAATTTTCTCTTAATTCCTTATCTTTTTTGGGCTCATATGTTTTTGTTATGATATAGATAATGAGATAATTGAAGGGCCGTCTACGGTATCGCTTAAGTGCCCCATAAGGTATAAGCCATACAATAAAAAAAGATCATTTATTAATCACGGAATGTCATCGAATTGGGCTGTTTAATAATTTTAATTTTTATATACAGTTTTAGCCGTATCAAGATCCCTGTCAAAGGACATACATGTAAACATCTTCAGGTAAGTTCCCCATGCTACATCACTTGCCAACAAATATATTTCAAATTAGAACCTTAGGTTTCGGTAATTTCAATTGCAGTGCTTCGATTTTAATAATTATGTCAATATTAACTCAAGAAGACCACTGTGGCGCTGTCCCCATTGTAGTCAGTCTGTCTGCTTCCATGACATCCGAATTGATCAGAGCATGGTCAAGGTCAGTCAACATTTATTATTTTCTCAATTATTCAGTATTCTTATTTTGTCTATCATTATTCATAAGCAATTGATATGTTGTTAGGTCCTGAAAGAGGTAGGAGAAGATGTTTCTTATGTGAAAATATCCGCTGACATGTCGTGGCAAGCCGTCAATGAAAATAATGAGCATACAGAGAAACCAAATGATGCACCACCTTCACACCAAGAAACTAATATTCAAAATCTGGATGATATTATGGACCTTACAGAAAATGATAATGAAGTGGATATATGCGATAAACATGATGACATAAAACCTTCTCCAGCTGGTGAATCTTGTGTCATGAATACAAATAATGCACCACATATGGAAGACGGATTTTGGAGAGAGTTTTATTCATCAGGACTTCCACCTAGGGCGACAAATACTGGAACAGATGTCAGTGATATTGTTCAAAGGAACAACCAACTCTTTAACTCCCTGACCCAGGGTCAAAGTGAAAATCAAAGTCAAACACCTGTTTCCAATAATATTAGTAACCGTATGAGGTACCAAACTTGGGTAACACGAACACCGAATGCTGTTCAGGCACTTCCAGCTCAACTAAATCAGCCTCAAGGGCAGCGCATGAATTCGCTGGTGCAAGTAGTCTCTATTTGGTTTTTTTTTCTAATTTTTCTTTTGACCTTTTGTTTTTCTTTCTATTTTGTTATGTTACATTTATTTTTCTTGTAGAATCAGGGTCAACGTGATCACTCACTTCTTTCAAGTCAAACACCCCCACAACTTGGTGCTCGTTCAGCTTCACCTCTACAAACAATTAGTCTCCGGCATACTTCACCTCTTCCAGAGAACCGTTTTAACTCACACCAACAACAATTGATGAACCAAAGGACACCACTTCCATTACGATCATCGGGTCAACTATCTCCCGGAGTTCGTCCAGGAGGTGCACATGGTGGTTCAAGTCCTAGGACTAGTCTTGCAACTAGCCAATCGCCCCAGTTTTCATTGGCTGCTATTCAACGAGCTACTTCCCAAAATAGGATACAGACATCTGGAACATCTGTGCCAGTGGCATTAACTGGAGAACAAAGAGGTAAGCTTTAATATATACTCTATACTGGATGTGGCAAATCGACCTATTTACTCACTCTTACAGGTCAGACGATCAAATAAAAGTTAGCTTAAAAGGAAACACGTCAAATGGACCAAGACTTGTCCAAAGTTTTTTTTCTTCCCTTTTTAATGCATAGCTTCGCAAATCATTTTTAGTTAAATAAAGTAAATTTTTATTGAAACTTTATAATCTGTAATCATATTTGATACACTAATTATCTGTAAATAATATTTATTTTTGGTCAAAAGAGTTTTCTGGGTCCATTTTTACATGTACCAACAATTTCCATATTTGACCCGTTATCAAAACCCGTCCAACCTGCTTACTTGCCATGTCTACTTCCTAACATAAGCACATTCTAGTTTTAATTGTGAGCTTTATTGGAATTGTTTGACAATTAAGTCAATATGTCTATAATTTTGTTCCAAATGATGACAAATTGATTTATACTTTTTCCAATAACACATGCTGGATTAATTTTTGTGATAGTCGGTCAGTGATATCTTGTTTCAGTCTGGTTCCTTGTTGCAAGCCTGCAGTAATGCGCCAAAAAGCTACTGTCTGGTTCTCTGTTTATATTATAAGTTATATGTTGCCATGATATGGCCTGACGTGGCTGCAGATCCAGGGAATTCATCGAATGCATCAGCAGAGGAAAATTGGAGGCCATCTGGACGCATGCGAGGAAGTCTGACAGGTCACCATCGAGAAGCTTTAGACCCGTACATAATCCACACAAGCCAACCGGTTCAAGCAGCTAGACCACCACCGGTTTTAAACACTCCTAGACCGTTCATACCACCTCATCTACAAGCCCTAATGGCCAATAACTTGAGATCTCAGACTGCTCAAGCTGATGGAACAAGTCCAAGTTCAGATAGTACCATGGCCGGAAGTGCTGCTGCTGGGGTTTCGCCAGATAATTAATTGAAGCCGGTCACCAGGTAGTGTCATATTATTGTTGTAAAAATAGATTGCTATTATTCTTGTGTTTTAGAACATAACAAAAATGTAGGGACCGATCATCCAAAGTATATATGCGTGAAAGCATGACTGACTTTGGTGATCCTAGTTTAGGATCTTGGATTGTGGATCATGAACAATACTATTCGGCTAATAATGTGTTGTCATTTTAGCTCAGTTAGATTTCTATAATAATTTATTTATTTTGGTGTACCTGTAGATTGTGGCATCTCGATCTAGAGAGATGATAGACCCTTTTGTCCGAACTCTTTTGAACTTTTTGTTTATATTTCCAAAGAATCATAAACTAAACTCGTTTTAGATTATTTTGCATTTGCATATGATAATCATATTATCTGTCACTCCAAAGATTTACCATCATATTTAGCCTGCCTTATAAATGGTCTCCCTTGGTTCAATGTTGACAAAATCAGAAAGCTTTAAGTTCTATTCCGTTCATATAAAGATGATATAGTTATACATTATAAATACAGTTTTCCTTCAATTCTCTCTTGATTTCGACTTCTATCTTTTGTTCTCGTACACAATTTAGGAGACCGACCGATCAAGGAAAAGCAACGTCATTTGTCAATTGTAGTATAGAAGAAATGTACAAACTAAAAGTAAGTGGTTGTTGGTTGTTGCTAGTTGGTTGGATTCTATTGATGATTAAAATCTGGAGAGAAACTGGAGTTGCTTGAGAAGTGGAGTCAAAGTCTCCATGAGTTTCTCACAAGGATGATTGTGAATGCCTTCATAAGTTGTGACCACAACTGAGTTATCTTTTGATAACCTTTGAATTTGCTTCTTCACATTGCATGTATGATGAGTGCACCTATAATAACTCCTTCCATCATTTGAAAACACCAAACAAAAAAATTATATTTTATCAAGATCTTCACTGTAAAGAATATAGAGAATAAACAAGTCTATTAATAAATAAAGAAAGGGAATGGGAAAGCATCCTTAATGTTAATAGTATGTAAATTACATAATTTAAGGTCAAAAGTTCAAAAAAATATTTACATTTATAACTTTCTAAGCTTCTAAGTTGCACGTTTATAGTTACCCTTATTTTTACTTAAAATATTACACAAGTTTGTGTAATGTTAACGTTGTATATTACTTTTCCATAAAACAAACATATTACGATATGAAAAGGTATTTATATCTCTATATCAGATTAATTAATTAATACAATATCCAGCTTGTATCACCAAACTATTGAAACGACCTTGAAATCAACAAGTTAGTAAAAATATAAAATATACTTCAAAATGATGTAAAAAACACATTTATTTATTAATGATATGTTTTAAACTTATAATGACCACTTATTCAAATAGTTTCGATGAAAACGAGAGTGTTTTGAATAAGTAGTTAGGGAAGAAATGTTAGGTCAACTTATTCATTCATTCTTGCTCACCAAAGAAAGACAGAGGTCAAAAAGGGAGAATATTGTTTTTCAAGCTCTTAAAACAATGAAAATATATATATGAAATATACGATTATAAGATTCTTGTTGATAACATGAACTATTTTTGTTATTATTTTGGTCACGTATTGGTTTCATGGATGGTTCTAGCTAGACAAGAAATATACGTATACATGCGTAATTAATGAAATGGTGTCTCGACAGATTGTTTTTAAGCTTTCGTACTTAAAAATGGAAACAAGTTGTTTATAACTCAACACTTAGAATTGTGATTTTCTTCCGCTTAACATATACAGAGTTAAAAGAGTGATCAAATTGGCCACATCTTAACGTTTCTACTGTTCACGATTTTTTATATATATTTTTCTCTTAATTTATAATTCTTACACATGCATGCATGAGTAAACGTGAACTTTTCTTTTATGGACATTTTATTCAATAAACATATATATATATATATATATATATATGAAAATAATTCATAAAGAAGTTTCAAGTTTTAGAGAAGGAAGGAAACAAATCTTAGCTCTTGATTTTTTCATAAATAAATATTTTTAACATTCATTTGTGATGAATGTTAAACCCTATAGATCAAGAGAGAAACAAAAAATTAGGGAAAGAGAGAAACAAATCTCAACCCTTGATTTCATCATAAATGAATGTTGTTAACATTCATATGTGATGAATGTTACTAAAAATTTAACATTCATCAAAAATGAATGTTAAAAGTGTTTTTTTATTAAAAAATCAAGAGTTAAGATTTGTTTCCTTTTTTCCTCAAAATTTGAAGCTTCTCTATGAACACTTTTCGTATATATATATATATATATATATATAAACAATTTACGTACTCCGTCTGTTTTGACACCAGATTTTTGTTTAGGTAAGGGCGCAAACTAATTAAATATCCAATGGCCGTGTCATATATATATTTGACTAAATGGCCTTTTTTATCTTTAGATTTTCAAGGAAAGAAAGAAAAGGGAAAACGATAAAAAATAATAATATTTACATGGAAAATAGAAATATATACGAGATGCATGCAACACTGATACAAGAGTTAAATCATAAATGAGTCCATAGATATCTCATAGGTTAAACACTTTGCTTATTATTTCATGCAAAAGTTACTATCGACAAGACAATAACGCACTTGATGCTCGTTGAAGGTAAGATATATATTTTGATAAATAAAAGTTTGCATAACTAAGTTCTCTAGTAATCATATATCCGTACATGAAATCACAACATACGATTATAAATATCAAATGCTGAAAATAATATAGTTATAAGTATTTTTCAATAATGTCAAATTAAAGTAACATGTAAATAAAAAGTCTTAACAATGGCAATGAGAGGAAGTAAATAGTTTTCAGAAAAGAACATATTTTCATGAACCTATACTCGTTTAATATACATACACTCGTCTTTTATAAGGTTTCGATCAACCCACAACCTTTGGTTGATGAGTGTCACTCTTGCCATGCTAGGTTATGCTATGTTGGTAGGAAAGAAAACCACCTATATCGTATAGTATATGTGCCATGTAATTACCATAATTAGACAAATATTGTAATCACTTAAATTAAACCCCGTAGTTTCATTGTAATTTTTTCGTAACATTGCTATAGCTAGTATGTAGAAAACTTGTTCCGCTTATTAAGCTCACTCATCGATGATTAAAGTTTTCTGATATATCATACCTGCATATCTTGGACTTTTATACTAACATACAGATTGTACGTGAAGTTTTTAATTTTTGGATTGGATTTGGGTGTTCAAGAGTACTTTAGGAGAACAATATCGAAGTTTTACATGACTAATAACACACGTACACTGCACGCACATAGCAGGCAAATAGATAGATAGATATAGATGGATAGATAGATAGATCGAGATATAGAGATGTATATAATGAAGTACCTTGGATGATGGCTATTTTTGACAGATTTTTGGCCATATTTTCTCCATTTGTAACCATCATCAAGAATATCCTCACTACTTCTTGTATGAAATGCAACCCTAGATGGAGTTACTTTCTTACCCCTTCCACTTTTCATGGTTTTACCACTCCTCCCTCCATTCTTTTCATCTCCTTCACACAACCCCCTCCCCATCATCGATCCTTGATCATTACTCATGAAACCTGAAAGAAGGCTAACCCAGTCCACATTACTACTCTCCAAACTAATATTATTATTATCGAGTTGATGATTCAAAGTACTTAGTGGTAATTGAGGTAAAACCGGAGAAGATGAAGAAGAGGGATATTGAAATATCGGATTATTAACCATAGGGTTGTTATTCATGTAATCAAATATGTATGGACTAATGTTGTTGATGTTAACATTGTTGTTATCGTTTATAGACACTTGTGTTGCTTGTGAAGTATGCTCGTCTCCTTCCATGCTCGATCAAGAAACAGAATTCAAGAGATATCGATAACACGAAGACGATGAATGTTTTGTAGTTTGAAATCTGAAGGTTTTTGGGCAGATGAAAGAAGTTTGTCTGTCCCACACACTTGTTATATATATGTAGGAAAATGACTTAGCTTGTATAACTTAAAGAAAACCAACTAAACATTACCTAACTTTTGTTGAACTATATGACTAGTTAAAAGATGTAGCTAAGCTAAGTAACACCTTTCAATTCCATGTGTAATGCTTACATTATCTCATGATGCATGCATTTATTTACGTGCATGGTGAATATATATTAAGATTTTTTTTTCTCTCTCTTTGATGGGATATTGTTAAACAACTAGTCCAGTTTATTGAGTGAAGGGAACATATCAATCGTTGTTGTGGTGGTTTGGAAATTTGTATATTGAATTCACACCTGTTGTATATGAGTGAATTTTATATGATTTACTAGAAGTTAAGATATTAATAATAGAATACATTATCATCATTATTATTATAATGTTACAAATATTTTTTGGGGTATCTTGTAGGATTAGTGATAATTGACTATTTGTTTTGAGAAATTCATCAAAAGTATGTACTAAAAGGTTATACATTACAACATATTAATGCAAATTTGTGTTATCAAAAGAAACAACACAATTATCATCAATGTTTTAAAAATGATTGAACTGGCCCGGTCAGACTGGTTGAATCGGAAATCGGAGAGAAACCGGTTCATTTTAAACTAGTATTATTTTGATTTTTAATCGTTGTGAACTGGGCGGTTTTTCGATTATACTCTCAAATAGAACTAGAAAAATTTCAATTTTCATCTCATTTTTTTAGCCTTTTATCATTGTAAATTTGAGC
This sequence comes from Logfia minima, assembly GCA_963921325.1. Classification (NCBI taxonomy): domain Eukaryota; kingdom Viridiplantae; phylum Streptophyta; class Magnoliopsida; order Asterales; family Asteraceae; genus Logfia; species Logfia minima. Next base: position 35,348,222 of record OY992769.1, read on the forward strand.
TATTATAATAATGTGAATTATATTTTAGTAAAAGTAAAGTTAAAGTTGTAAATGTTATCTTATTTATAAAAATTGTTTAAAGGATTTAATAAAATTAATAATATATAATTCTATCCAGTTCAATCGGTCAGAGCGAAGGACCGATTTAATTAAAAAATTTAGTTTTTAAAACATTGATTGTCATTACCTTACAGAGGAGATAGAAATAAATGTTCCTTTCACAGTTTCACCTACTTGCATACCTGCTTTTTTGAATTGGGTAATCTGGTAGCGTTTGTTAATGACTTAGATAACCATATTTAAAAGGTAAAAATTGTAATATAGTAGCTTTTGTTTTACTCTTTTTGAATAAACTTTTATATATCTTTGATTGATAAAAGATACATATAGCTAGTCCTTAAAATTATTATTCCTTAATTGAATTTGCTATTTTGATATTTTTCTTCCTTTTTCTAATAAATCTATGCATGCATGTTTTAATAATTAAATGAATAATAAAAGTTTATCATACATTATAATATAGTTTAATATATGGGATAATAGGCATTGTTTATTAACATTGCCGGGATTCTTTTGTTTTTTACTTATTTTGGTGCGATGATATAGCGTATGTAAACAGAATAATTTAATTATACCATATGCTTATGTATATGATTCTTTCTAACAACAAATTTATTCTATTACTGTAAATAACTCAAGCAAACAAAACACTATAGAGCACGTACGTACGGTTACTACGAATTTAACTAGCTAGAGTGATCGATTTGGCTAAGATTACAGTTCAATTAGCTATTCACAAATACGACATGATTAGTTTGACACTACTCGAAAAACCAGAAACAGAAACGGATTTCTGACGGGCTCGAGTCCGTCCCATATTTCCAATACATTTTCGATGACCAAAACAATCCGTCCCAATACAGTGATATCTTGTATGTTTATTGTGTATGTATGTGTATATGTATAATGTATTATTGTGAACATCGTTAAGTTTGTCCGTGTGTTGAGTGTATATACACATTTTTTTTTATAATATAAAACATATATTAACATGTATGTTCTTATTTTTTTTGTAAAATGTAAAAAAAAAAAAATGAAATATAATCTTGTTGGTCCGTTCTTTTCGTAAAATGTAAAATTTCAACGTGTTGTTAGAAGCATCTGCGGTAAGAAATCCATCGGAAACAAGTGCGGGTAGAAATCCGTTGACCTGCGATCAATCCGTCGAAACTAGCTTTTTCTGAGGGAAAAGTTCGTCCTTCATTAAGCCTTTTTTGCTAGTAGTGTGATCTCGTCTCTTTATGTGTACATGATACATATCGTATTTACAAAATAGTATTATAATTGGAACTAGGTTATAAACCAACGATAACGCGGGTTAAATTTAATTTTTATTTGGTCAATTTTTTTATATAGTTTATAGACTCGATATAAGGCGCGCCAAATATAACTTTTATAAATTAATAAAATATTTAGTAGATTTTTTATATTGTGACCGACTTTTTAATTTAAACAAATATATCAGATATTTAAGGTGCAAAAGTATAATTATACGAAAAAAATGTTGATCATTGTTAGTTTATAGACCCGCAATAACGCGGGACGAATTTAATTCTTATAAATGAATAAAATATTTGGTCGATTTTTTTATACACTCTATAGACCTGCGATAACGCGTAACGAATTTAATAGTTATAAATGAATAAAATATTGTGACTTGTTTTTTTATATAGTTTATTGACCTGCAGTGATGGGGGTTGAATTTAATTTTTATTTGGTCGATTTCTTTATGTAGTTTATAGACTCGCTATAATACAGGAAAAAATTGATTTTAATAAAATGAATAAAATAAAGTGGCCGATTTTCTTATATAATTTATAGAATCTTTTATTTTTATAAATGAATACAATATTTAGTCTAATTTTTCATTTAAAATAAAAATATCAAATATTTAAGGGGTCAAATGTGTTATTATATGAAAGAAATTAAAATCGTTAGATCGTAAATGATGAAAAACAATGAAGAGCTAAAATTTTTCTACGGCATCCTCTTTTAATTATATATAAAGAATAAAGATATTTTAATTATATATAAAGAATAAAGATATTATAATTAACTAATTAAGAATGAATAAAAAAGCTCATGCGTTAAGCATACTACTCTTATTAGAAAAAGTTGTTAAGATCATTTCAACCATTTCCGTCAAATTCATTCCATTTGGTTTTGCTCAATTTTTTGAGAAACAGACATGCAAATGCATCCCATGCAATTGGCTTCCTCTACACGTTTTCCATATTAATTATATTATTAGTTAACTTATATGCTACAAATACATTGATTGTACACATAACAAAAAGGATATTACTTGTTTAAATTTATATACACGCGCCTACTTTGAAAACGAAGATGAGGTTTATCTGGGTACGTATCGCGTTTAAATGTTGTAATAGCAAATGAAAATAGGATTTAAAAACTCAAAGCTAGCGAGATCTACCGATCGATAGTCTTTATTCGTAATTTACCATACGAAAAGTTTAAGCCCGACAAGGAAATGAAACTATGATTCAGGCAACTTTCATGAATAGCATAATAATATGTCTTACGTGTGGTTCTTATATATAAACTTTCATTCTTATACTGTTAATGACAATATACATTTTGAATGTGTAAAAGATATGACAATATACAGATGTAAAATCAACTAATCATGGATGTATCCTTAATTAATTGACTCTTCTACTAGCTTGTAAATGTATTGCTTTGCATATAGTTATAAATTAAACTATAGGTATGGCGGTGTCAACCGAGGCTTGAGCCCGACATACTGGAATTCAATGAAATTAATGACCTCCTCCAATACTTAGTGCTCAACGACAAATGCGATATTTGAAAATTTGTTAGTTAAGATAATAGAATGTTCAAAGCGAAGTGCATGAAACAAGTAATTGAATCTAGAACCCTTTATTCTGATTGATGAAGTAAGATGGAACCATCTTCTCCCTAAGAAAGTGAACACTAATACTTGGAGAATCACCAAGGAACGCCTTCCTACCAGAGTCAATCTTGACTTGAAAGGTATCGATTTAGATTCAACGCAATGCGCAGTATGCCACAACGCTCTAGAAACTATAGCTCACATATTTCTCGAATGTGACTTTGGTGTTAAAATATGGAATTTCATTGTCAAATGGTGTGGTCTAAACACATTGCAATTGAAAGATCTTAATTCGGTGGTTCGATTTGCGAATTCATTTCAATCCACATATATTGTCAAAAAGTGTTAGACGTGGTCATCCAAACCGAGCTATGGGCTATATGGAGATTTTGTAATGGCTTAGTTTTTAGAAAAAGTGACCGGAGAGGATATTATGCTTCACTCATTTACTTGGATAACAAACATGAGCAAAACGTTTTATTTAGATTGGAATAAGTGGTCTTGCAATCCATGTAATGCTTGCTCGAGCACAATTTCTTTGCAACTATTTTCTTCCAATCTAGTTTCTTACTAGAGTTTGTTTATAAATACAATTTATGTAATAAGGTGGTGATGCTAAATGGGTATTTTTGCTGCTATTGTAAAGTGTGATGATGGTTCTGAATGTGACGAACTGGATTACATCAGTATATGGGCTAAAATAAAGAAGGTTAAAAAATTCAGTGTTTATTTATAACATTTTGTAATTTATTATAATTTTGTACAATTTTGATAGTTTAGGTTATAGTGGAAGTGTAGTAGGAGTTTGTGTTAGTATGGCTGGACTTAAATGAAGAATATGGATATATATATATATATATTTATTGTAATTCCTTGGGTTATTTAAATAAAATTTTGACTTTTCTAAAAAAATACAATCTATGTTGTTCAGAATAAATTTTATTATATAATGTTATTGTAACATATGTTCGTAATTTTTATTTTTGAATTTGATAGGTGAATTTAAGTGGAGGATATTATAACGCTGGCAATAATGTAAAATTCGGGAGGTCGATGGTATATACTGTTAAAGCTATTTTTTATTTTATTGTTATCGTTTGTTTAAATATTATATATTTTGTATTTAATCAGGATGAGCTATTATGGGTTGTGACTGTGACTGGCTTTATAAGATTACATTGAGTAGTATGACTGTTTTTGAGTGTTTTTGGAGAATATTGTTGCGAAAAAGTAAATAAGTGTAGAACAATGTTTTAAACTTTTAATTTTATTTTTAGAAATTTAAATAATTTAATAAATTGAAATATATAACAAAATAAATTAAAAAAAAAATTAAAAAAAATTCATTATAATAAAAAAATAAATACTTGAAATACATTAAATTAAAAGTGCTAACATTCAAATGTACGTTAAACAAATTACATAAACTTAGAGACGATAAATTAAAACAAGCTAATCACGATTCCTCCAAATATGCTTCACAAGATTCACATGTCGTACGAAGCAACGACTTCAAGCATAATCAATGGATACACGTGATCGCCTCACGTGTATTGCCCTTTCCATGCATATGGGCATTTTGTCTAAGCCCAATGCATACAATCTATGATTCCAAGCATTTCCGGAAAACCATGAATCTCTTCATGTTTTGCATACAACCAACAGATGTTTTCCTCAGTCGGTTCTCTCATGCATATGGTTGCATCTAAATCAACTATGCACCGTGTAAAATTTGTAAAACTTCATGTGATGTTCTTTCCAACATTTGCAAATATTTATCAAATGCATCGGTGTTGTAGCGTATGTCAATTGAAGTCCCCTTTTTGACAAAGGTGAATAGGAACGAAAAAAAATCGAAAGACTGAAGGCACTAGAAAAAATCTATGTAGGGCGGACGTCACTTTTAAAATAGTACGAAAACCCTAAACACCAGGTGCTTCGGGTTGTTGAAAATTTACAAAATAATCGGGTATATGTTCGATAGAGTAAGTAGTAATACCTTCAACTTATCAGATGAATAGTCGTTCTCTCATACATAACTGACCATTGGAATACTCCTCGGGGTATTTTGATTTTTCGCTAAAGTAATCGCTCATTAACCTTTTGTGTGCACCAACCCAATCACGATATATGTACTGACATGACCGGTTGGAACTTTTGACTTCTTAATGAGGAATTAAAACTTCATTAAGATAACAACGAGCTATAAAGAAGAGTTTCAACTTTGTTTCATAGTTGGAAAAAGAAATAGTTTTTTAAAAAAATTATTTTTTATTTTAAAGGAAAAGTAGCATTTAAATAAAAAAAAACAAAGAAAATAGCGTTGTGCGTCATACGTTGTTTGAGAGTGGAGGAAGAGCTTCAAATGATATTCTCGATAAAAAATTGGTGATCAAGATGAACCCGTATGCTCTAAGGCGAGTGCAAAGACAAGTGACAAGAGATGATACTTCAACTATGCAACAAGCCATAGTGGATTGGGCCATTACAGTGTTCAGCTGGGACAACAAGTTTGTAGGAGCTCAGACTTGACTTGCGACGGTAATACATAAATTTTTTATTTTTAACCAATAAAACTATTAACTTATTTTATATCAATTCTAATTATAAAGTATACTTATTTTCATACGTAGCAGAAATTTATTTATTTTGTTCACGTATTTCAAGTTTTATTAGAGAAGTTTGAGTTATGTTCCTTAAAAGAAAAAAGATAGATTGTCAAAAGCGGATGATAAAATTGTCTACTGAAAAATTGACGTATGAAATGTTTTTGTTTTCCCGTTGTTTTAGTAACATTAAACTTGTTAGTATTTGGGATCTTTTTTCCAGCAATATTTTGCAGGAAAACATGAGTTGGAGACGTTTAAAAAAGGAGCCGACTCATTTGTATGTGGTAATTATCCACTCCTTGTAAAGCAATTCTAAACAAGATGAGCCCGGCCCATTTACACCTTCTTGGGCTCAAAAGGCCTTCACTTCTACTCCCTTGTAACAAAAACTAGTGTTCAGAAAAATAAACATATCACATTATCACAATATCACATATGTTTTAAAATGTTATGTTGATGTTGATGACTGATAAACCATAAATATTGATAGTTTCAAAAGTTATTCTTCAAAAAGAATTCACGTTTATATGATTTGATAGGTATTTTTTAATTTAAGAAATAATATGGTAATGTATATACAGGTGGACTTTTGTTAAATAGAGAGTAGCAAATTACAATATGCTTCAATTGCCTCCATCGTGTTACCTGCCTACTCTAAAATAGTCGCAGTAACCGTCCAATTTGGTGACACCCGTTTCACACCTTCTCAGATAATATCTTTTGCAAAATCACAGGTTAATTAATGTTAGGTTCTTTTGTGTTTAGGCTGTTTTGCAGGATTTTCGTTTACTGAGTTATTTGTATCTCATAGTATCTCGCTAGATTTTCTATTTTATATAAAGTTAACATGTGTTCCAACTTTTTTAGGTTGATTACATCTTAGGAAACAACCCTCTAGGACGTCCTACATGGCTGGGTATGGTAACAAATACCCGAAACAATTGCATCATGGTGGTGCATCCATTGATTCGGTCTATAAGCATCCGGCTAAGATCGGGCGCAATGATGATTACTTGAGCTACTTTTATTCTAGTAAAACTAATCCGAACATCCATGTAGGTGCGATTGTAATTGGAGGGCGTAACTCATGATGAATTCAGTGACACAAGATCCGACTCTTCTCACTTGAAACCTATGACTTATATGAATGCCGCTTTTGTGGGGTCCATGGCTGCATTTCTTGGTCATGACAATCTTAGCCAATCAGACTCGCCCGAAACCGGTTTGAAGCATCTGGGCTAGCCTTTTCATACTAGTAAAGGATCCAGGTTAGGGTTGCTATCGAAACAACCTTTTCTAATCACAAGCACATGTAGAAAAGTGTTGCAAGAATATATGGCAGCTATATGTAATAAATTATAGTAACGTAAGTGGTTTCTATTAGATTTTTCTTCTTGTTAATCAATTAGTTACTTTCAAAATTATAACATTTGTGAAATAAATAGGGAACTAGCTTCTTTTTAATAATAGTTGATGATCAACATACAACCAACAAACAAATATATGTATTCATACACGCTGGCATCTCATAAAATAAAATAAACAAAATTCACGTTGTAGGTTGTGATTAAATATATTTAAATTGCAACTATATTATTTAACTAGAATTAGAATATACATACACACACATAATATAATATATATATATTATATGTATATATTAAAATATGTTTGACCATCCCTTTCAATTGCGATCAAAAGCGTGAGCGCAAAATTCGGCGTCCCCAACCTAGCATACACTTTCACATTAAAAATTCCCATATGGCCATCTTCATCTTACATCATTTCCACCAATAATTCATACATATTTTTTAATATATATATCTATATATATTATTTAATTATTTAACTAGAATATATTCAATATAATGGATCTTTTCAGTAAACAAATGACGTTTTCTTTGTAAATAAAATGATATAACATCTATAGTGCCACTTTCATAACACTTCAAACCATGAAACCTCATTAAAGATATGATGTTAATTTACTCTTTTAAGTACCATTTTGAAACTTATCTTTTAGAGTATATATATGCATGGTAGTTCTTGCATATACATGTTGGCCTTATTTTGATTGTTTAAAGTTTTTTTTTATCAGAAGTTATTTGTTGGTATATATTATGATATTTAAATAAATATAAATTGCAACTTAATAAGATGATATGAAAACATGTTATAGATAAATATGATATTTCCATTATAAACTATTAATTGAAGACACACCACAAAACAAGATATTGGTAGTCTGTTTTAATTATATGAATTATCAAACGAACCTTCCTGGTTAATGTCCTTCTTGATATTTGCAATTTACTTAAAATTATGTTGATTTTCATTAATTTGTTTCTACTTTTCGTAGGAAGACATCAATGTGGATTTGATTGAGATAAAAAGATACAAATGAGAGATAATTTGGCATCCATAAGCGGCAAAATATATGGTGGATTGCATTATTTTTATATCAACAAATGAGAGATATGATCAAACTAATCTAATATATACCACATTAATGTGGTAATTAAGAACTTTAACCCCTAAATTAATTTATTTCGCTTTGAATTAGTCTTTCCTTGTACATGAACTAACACTATCACATACCTATTTATCTAATCTAATTCAAGTATAAAAAATAGAGACATGATCTTACATCTAATACGAAAAATTACTACTTGCATTTCATTATTGTTTGAAAATAAAATTTTATTCCGATGCAAGAAAATATTAAAAATGAACAATACGTAAATTTCTTCGTGTCCACGAAGAGGCAACAAAACCAACAAACACTTAGTTAGAAACTCCTAAAATATTGATAATCAAATTAATTAAATCTTTGATATTATATTAATTATATTAAATATTAGAGATAAGATAAGAATAATAGACAAACATTTTATCATCATACGTACGTACGTATATTAAACGCCACCAAAGATTAGCTAGCTTTGCTCGGCAGCTAACACACGCTTATGACACGGGGTGCTCAAGTTATCGATATAGCAGTACTAATGATTTTGATTAGTAAAACTGATTACAATTATCATTAGTGATGGTTGCTCTAATTACATTTTTATGTTTATATAGTTTATTTATTTTTAACTATGTTAGAACAAATAAATGTAGTCAAATATTGCAAAAGTTAAAGTATATATGGTCTTTGCATAATAAATGACCGACCTCTTTGACATTAGAGACTTGATATATTATTCATATATGAACCTAACTTAATTTCCATCACAATTAGTTTGAAATTTTTGTCGTAGTTTCATTTAAGTACATTTACATTTGTTTTACATTATTTTAATATTCAAATACTAAAACATAAAACAAAAATTTTATTCTAACATTATGATAAACTCTGCTATAAAATTTACAAAAAAAAAAAAAGAAAAAAAAAACATATACTCCAGAAATTGGTGGCTAAGAAAACACGCGAGGAAATTGCTTGTTTGAGGAATTGTAACATGATGAATCCATTTTATAGCCTCCCAAATCCTCCAAACCCTCGAAGAAATCGTCGCCAAAAACCACACGATCATCATCGTTGATTCCAGTCATCATTGTGTGTCCCTGATCATAGTCGTAGTTGTTGTAAAACATCGTCTCTTGTTTGATATTGTTTGATTGTTGGATAACTTCATCATCAATAGATGAAGCTGAGTGCGTTGTCGGAGACTGAAAAGGCGAGTCATCTTTTGATTTTGCGATGCTTTTACCACTGTCACTATTGGTTGGACTCTTTGGAGTAGCCTTGAGTCGGTTGCGGTTGATTCCAGCTAACGAGTTCCTACGAGTTGGTTGTGCATGGTTGTGATCCGCGGTGTAGGTTAAAAGGTAGATGCTTGAATCGGTACAACTTTGTTCGACTTGTCTCCTTGCCATACAACCTTTTGAACTGCTACATCTATAATAGCTTCTGTAGAAATTAAATATCAAATAATTAGCATTTAAAGCAACCCATAAATATCATGAAAGATATAAGTAAAAGAAAGATTGGATATATAAGGGTCACTATAATGAAGTTCGCCATTTTCAAACCAAACTAATTAGCTACTTAGACTATATATAACTAAATTGCTTGCATGATTAACTAAGCTATATTAGATTTTTTTAGCCACAAAATGTTCCATTTAAAGGGGCTAAGTTTTGCTAGACCCATAAATATATTTGAACAAATCAAAGAAAAATATTGGAAGAATATGGTTGTGACCCTTAATCTGTGGTCACAAAACTAGTTATAGTGACTGATTTTTCACTTTTGGTGACATTATGTACCTTGGATAGATGGAGCCTTTAATTGGTTTTTGACCATATTTACGCCATGCCCATGGATCGGATGACAAACCATCGGATGTTACTTGAACCACCACCCTCTTTTGTTGATTCTTCCTGTTTAATTCATCATAAATAAACTAAACATCACAATCTAGAAGATAAGAAATTAACCCTAGCTAGCTCTTAATATATTATTGATCAAGAAAAAAGTGGCAAAAGACTGAGATTTACTCAAAATATATTATTAACATCATCTTGATCATAAGTATGAATAGCGTTCACTGAATTAGTACCAATTAGTACTAAGCATATTTATAATTAAAACTTAAGTTTCATTATCACATGTAGGGTTAGTGGGAATTTCAAGAAAAACAAAACAAGTCACAAAAAAACACACCTTTTTTTGAGCTTTGGTGCAAGTTGAGAGATGTTTGAAGTAGACCCACATGAATTCTTTTTATGTTGTTGAACTTCTTGATCAGAATCATGATGGTGACGATGTTGATTATTAGTTTGAAGATCAGCAGGAGGAGGAGGGGAAGAAAACTCGTTTGCGGTACCGTAAACCGGATAAAAAGGCTTGTAAAGTTGGTCTAAATCATCTCCAAGAACTTCCTTTTCAATTGTGCTTGTGGTTGCATGATCATGATCAAAAAGATGTGGGAAACAAAAGAGAAAAGCTTGATCATATTCTTTTTGGATATCAATGGATCCAAACCCATCATCATGATCATGATGTTGTTGTTGTTGTTGTTGTTGATGATGGTGAACTTCATGATGATCATATTGTTTAGGTCTAATCACATCTTGTAAACCCCAATTTTCCATTTTGTTAGATTTCTTGAAAAGAAAGAGAAGAAAAGAAGATGAAGATAAAATGTGATCAAAAGGTGCTGACCTTTTTATAACTAATAGAATTATCAATTATGTGTTAAAGAGAAATATCTAAGAAAGTTGGTTTATATTGAAAATATTTTAATGGCAAGTGTATGTAAAGTATACAAGTGGGATTTTGACTTTGGTGGCAAGTCAAAGGGGTGTTAATTTAGGGTTCGGCGGAAATGTAACACGGCATGTGGCTTTACTCGCTTCTTAAAATTGACCGGACTTTTGCATGCTATTTTTGCCTTTTATTTTCATACTCTCAAAAGTAAATAATTAATATTCTTTTAACAAACAATTATAGTTAATTTGATGTGTATTAGTTTCATAGATTTTGATATCAGAAAATTGAACGTTACAAGTTTAATTACATATGCCCCACTAGCTAGTTTGATGAAGTCGTTTCTAATTTCATAGTTATCAATCAATTTGTGCTGTAATGTTGGTATCAAAATTTGTTACAACCGCTTATTTTTTCTTTTAAATTCATTTCAGCACATTTAAACTTGTTTAAATATTATTTTATATTTGACATCGACTTATACAAACATAAAACGTACAACGGAGGCGCTAAACTAACAAACAAAATTCAAAGCTGAAACTAGATGACGATTCCACCGGGATCCCATCCATCTCATCGACATTGTAAATAGGGGAAGAAAAGTTTAGCATTGTGTGTCAGTAATTGAGTGAGGGCTTCCTTTAGAAGTTATAAGAGAAGGTTTTGAGTCTAAATTTGTCAAGGGTTTTTCAGATTTAAAAGCTTTGAATGAAAGAAAAAAAATGAACACCTCTTGAAAACCTCTGACCGAATTAGAGGTAAGTGGTTTTTCAGATGTTTTCAGCTACAACAAACAACACCTAAAGCATAAAGTCATATACATGTCGCTATAATCAGTCGATTGCACAATAAAATTCATCGACTAGAATAAAAATTTTCATTTAAAAGATTATCAAAAGAATTATGACATAACTTGAGGCTCTAAAAAGAAATATTGATTACAAAAGGTTATATTAATTTTTGATTCTCTTTATGGAATAATATAGATTTTGAGGATCTTAAAAAACATATATAACAATAACATGAAGTTGTGTTAGTTTTTAGTTCCTTTGAGGAGGTCATAGATCTTGAGGATCATAATAACAACATTATGTTTGAGTCTCTTTAGGAATTCTAATAAAACAATTAACAATAACTTGGGGTTATATTATTTTGATTTATTTTAAAGAATTATAATAGAACATTTAACCATAACTTAAGATTATGTTGTTTTGATTCTCTTTTGTGTAATCACAATATAATATTGTTTGTTTTTGTAAATTAGAAAAGAGTTATGTGATCAACAAACAAATAAAATTAAATTTTTTCTAGCTATTACTTTTTATATTTAATACGAGTTGATAACGTGTTATAAAAGTATAAAAAAAAAAAAATGAAAGATGAAGATACAGAAGATAAAATTTTATTCAATCATAAACTTCAAAGTTTACAAGTGAATTCTATTTATAAAGTAATAGAGTAAAAGAGTAACAAATTTAGATATAAAGGTAGACCAGCCATATTATTTGAAATTTACAACAAATTAAACGTTTTGATTATTTTATTTTACTTTAGATTTGTTTCTTTTTTAAGAAGTTTAAATAGTAATTTAAAATCTTGGTTATATGTCATGCATACCCAAGTTATTACGACTCTTTCTTTATCAATATTTGTAGGTTGGACCAATCTACGATTGCGATAAGATTCGGGTTCGGTTCATTTCTGTATAATTGCTTTCCTATTTCGACATTTATTTCCTTTTCTTTTTCCTTTACATTTTCATTTTTCCTCATACTACTACAGTCATTATTAATTTTAATAATATAAATACGACATTTGTCAATATTAAACAATTTTATATTAGTAACTTTTATATAAGAAATTTTAGTGTTAGCTTTTATTATTACTTTAAGAATATAATATTTATACACAATATACGGTAGTGTTATATGATAAAGTATCTATAATTATTCTTAATTAACAAAAACGTATATGATCTAAAACTATATATATTCCGTAGCATTTTTTATTTGTATCGTTGATTTATTGCACGCGATTTTTCAACCATCGTTACTTTGTTTACGATCACACAAACGACAAAATGTAGTTCTCGATCATTGGATTCAGAAACGATTCATTTCCTTAGTTTAATATTAGAAAATTCATTGATACTGGCGCCATTACTTAAAAACTAATTAAATTGCAACGACCTTTTCGTACATAATTAAATAATTGGTCCACTTTTAACAATAAAATATAAAATATATATATATATATATAATGGTTTCAGTCCGAGATTTCTACTATATATTTTCTTCTTGAACTACACTCATCATCTTTGATTAGAAACTAAACAAGTTCTTTTACCCGGCCCCTAAAACCCGTACATACATAATCATATTTTGCAATTGAATTTGATAAAACAATCTCTTTAATAAATCCAGTTCTAAGTACATTTTGAATCATTCTATTGTTTTGATTTATTTCGTATCTTAATTTTAACTACTTGAATATATAATATATAAATAATTAATCTATTTTTGTCATATGTTACTTATTAATCGCATTATCTTAATTTTATTAATCATTTAAGCAACTAATGATTATTATATGTTACAACTCCAAGCTTTAAAATCCATATACTATTTTCTAATTTTAACACGGAATTCAAATTCTGAGAATAAAACGATTACATTTATTCGTAAATTAATGTATATATTCATAACAATCGTATGTAATCTTATATGGTTATCACAACATATGGTTACTCGGTTTACTATATAATCAATTTCAGAATACAAACCACTCCATTTGATACTTCTTATTTTTTTCTATTTAAAATCAAATTCTTTACCTTAATTTCAAGAAAACCATTCCTCCATATCTTTTAGTTTCTGAAAATCGATTAATTCCAACCGTTCAGTGAAAAGCAAGCAAGAACATGTTATCCTATCCTATTAAATATATAGGATAATAGTAGCTAGCTAGGTATTTGATTTATACGTATATAATAGCTGTAGTAATAACACTAATTTTATGATTTAATTAAGATTTGGAAAACGATTTTTCTTCTACAGTTCTATCCTAATAATTATATGAGCGTCTAAATTAAACGTTTTAAATAGATGTATATTTGTAAGCTGTCATTCATTACCAATTATGTCATAAATCTAAAAATATATTAATTTATATTTGATACATACGTAAGCTATCATGTGTTGACATCAATGATGATATTTATCTTTTTACTATGAATGTTTTATACATACGTAAGCCATTTTTGTTTTAGTATATTATTTTTATATTAAATTAATAAATCATATATTAATGTTTTATTAATGTAATGCAAATGGATAAGCTAGCTATAAGATCCACGTCTTGTGCTGAGAACATCCAACTTGGTTGTCACAATAATAGCAAAAACAAATTAATAATAATGTTATTAGTATTATTTTTTATGATTCTTATTATTGTTATAAGTGTTTGTTGTTGATGCTCTAGTGGTTGTTGTTAGCAAGGAGAAAATAAATAATCATCGGAACAGACTATTCTTTTTCCTATTTAATATTAATATCTAACCAGACAAGAATGTAGAAATTGAATTAATCCCACTAATTTATGTTTAATTAATCCAAAGTCTTATACAAAAATTGTTCCTAAAAGTTGTTCTTTGGTCGAATGATTAACATGCCAGTTATTAAGAAAATAATAAACAAAGCTTCTGAATTGAAATATACATTGAATAATAATTTCATGGTAACGAATTATTTTGTGCAATAGCCTTTTTGTATCTTGCAAAGACCTAGAAAGTTTTACTAAGGTTTCAAAGCTAAGCACAATTAACCCATACATAAAAAGTTATTAATTAATGATTAAGTATTGTATATTTTTTTTAACAGCTGATTATTGGATTAAAACAAGTAAGAAATTAAGTATTATGTATTGTATCTCGCAAAGACCTAAAAAATTATGTATTGTGATTATCAAAAATGTATTTTACAAATCAACTCCTTTTCCTCTCTCACACAAACATATATATATATAATTATACGTATGTAAAAGTGATTAAACAATAAAAAGAAAATAAAAATAAAACAATTTGTGAAAAGAAAAACTCACCTAATTAAAAAGGTGTAACGTGACATAAAATAAAGTTTGACGTGTTCGTACTTGGTAGCCTAAATTAGACTACTATGTGCAACTAGTGGAGTTCACTTTGAATGTTTAGTTAGTATATATGACACTAAATTCGCATACAAAATTCCAAAAAACCACTTTCTATTTTCTTGCATGTTGCCCAAACCCCATCCTACGCCTACTTCCAACTTGCCTTCAAATAATACACACAAATGGATGGAAGTCTAAATCATCATAATAATCGCTCCAAAATATTTAGAGTTTCAATGAATTTGGAAATATAATATGTCAAATGAGGAATTAAGGATCGTAATCAAATTAAGTGAACCAAGTCATAAATTATTTCAATAAATCATCTTGTTAGAAAAGAAATGTTCAACAAATCCACCTGAGCTTAATAGATCATATTTACCAATATACTATATAAATACATGAGTAAATTCAATGAATGGTGTATATGGATTATATGGATTTACAGAAACTGTTCCTCAACTTCTTTTTTCGCTCTATCAGTTGAAAGAGTTGACTTTTATCTCGTAAATAATATATCTGTTACTTGAAATGACTAAAATACCCCTAACCTCTTTGTTATTTTATATTTTTTAAAAATAATGAACGACGTATTAAAAAATTATTTTAATCGTTTCAAATGGTTGAGAAACTAATTACGACAAGATTGATAGTGTGAAAAATAACTTAATTGACGATTTTTATAACTTCGTGTAAACTCACACGGACCATTTATGAAGTTTACTCAAAATATAGACTAATATATGAGAAATATAATATAACTCCAACGTGTCTGGTAAGTTATAATGCCATTGAAAATGAAAAAAATATTCGTCTATATATTACTTGTTTAAAAATCCATTAGGATAAAACCAAATAATAACTAATTAAAAAGAAAAAAATAAGGTATTTAACGATTGTTTGACGAAATATTAGAAAAAATGGAACACGTCAAGAAGACGGTGGTGATGGGAGGATGAAAAAAAATTCAAAGATGATTGAAAAATAAGTTGTGTTTTATTCGGCGTGAAGCCATGGATTTTATGAACCACCAACCACTTGCGCCATGCCCCTAATTTGTTTCTATAGCCAGGGGTTCCTAATGGTTATATCTTTTCTTTTTTCTTTTTTAACAAAAAGTTAATTGATTATTTGTATTTTATTTCAATATCTAAAATACATAGTCGACTTATATGTGATGAGATGAGATACTTTTGAATACGATTTAACATGAAATAGTTCCAACATCCGTTTACTTCTCTTTTAATACCACTATTAGTAGTCAAAAAGCATTATTATAGATACAAATAAATTTTCGTTTACCTTAGTTGGCTTTTGACTTTTTTGACTTTTCTTCTTTTTCTCATCTATGAGTATGATTAATCTTAGTCGGAAACGAACCTCTATTATATTGCTCATGTTGGTCTTATATCCAACATCAACTATAGATGGATGTATGCTTGTGATGCTACTAGACGTGCATTTGCGAATGGTGGTAGTGTTTCTAGTTGTATCATGCTAAACAAATGGTGTGGGTTTTGAAATTTGAAGTTAAAATACTTATAGTGGTCACGTGAATTACAACATAAAAATTATCACGTCAGCATCACATCGAAAATCACAATAAACCTAAAATACCTTGTGATTATCAAACCATAATACAATGCAACGACTGAAAAACAAGTCAAGCCGGTAAAAACCACTTCAGGATGGACCAAAGCGTTTGACAATAGATGTAATCTCATATATTCGGTTAATTTTTGACTATTTGGAGACGATACGTAATGAAAAAATGAAACTTTATGACATACTCTACTTCTTTTGTCTTGTCTTCCATAGTTAGGGTTGTTAACCTATTTTCCATTTTCGTTCCAAGGTTCCTTTGTTACGTTTAAGTGGGACTTTGATTGGAGAATATCTTGATGCAAACATAGAATCAAATCAAACCGAATTCAAATTAACCAAAACGAACCTAATTGAAAATAAGTTTTTGGGCCACATTCCGTCCTAAACCAAATAACTGAGCTCTATTGAGTTTGACCCAACAAAAAGGGCCGAATAAAATCCAATTTAACCAATTTGGTCTGTATCGAAGATGGTAACTCAAACGGATAACCTCATTCAACGAAATTATATTCCCTTATTTTAAAGGCACCATTGACCTTCGTTTTTAAAAAACCGATACTTCAACTCAGAATTTCGATTAACATATTACTTCCTTCGTCCATCTTAATTATCCCGTAACAAGAATGTCTGAATTATAATAGGACGATAAAATATTAATTTTATCCTTATATTTGAGACAAGTTTGACTTGAAATATATAAAAATAAATTATTGAGAGTAACAGTGACAGTAAATCTAGAGATTTAATAAATTTTTAAAGTTATTTTTTGCAAGTTAAATAATCTTTATGACACAAACAAAATAAAAATAGAAACGTCGATAATTTTTAAACAAAAATAAAAATGTAAACAATAAAAGAGTCGGGGGAGTAACAATTTGGTAAATTTTATAATTCTCAATATATTCACAAAACTAAGTTGAGAACAAAGTTTGGACCGTTGAACAACAAATACTTATACCATCATAAATTTATACTACATCAAATCACCATCCAAATGAATAGCGTCCAGATTCATCAATACGTAACCTAAACCCAATACACTGTAACACGGGCAAATACTTACACTATCATAAATTTATACTACATCAAATCAACATCCAAATAATTAGCGTCCAGATTTATCAATACGTAACCTGAACCCAATACACTGTAACACAGGCAACCGTATTCAAAATATAAAATTAAAGCTAAAAAGAATAATAAAGTTTCTAACAACATAACGGAAGTGACATAAAAACAGCACCATTAACAGAATAAATGAAGTACAAGGATACAAATACAATGTTGGTATAAAAGGCAAATTAACAGGGTCATTAAATCCTATGTTCAAAATTTTAATATTAAATATATATAATCATAAATATTAAGATCAACTGATCACTAAAAAAGAATATAATTACCAGCTTCCTAAACAGGAATACAAGTATCGGCAAACTCTACACTCAACTTGGTCATATGGATTTGTTCTCATTTTAATGAGAGCCGGACTCGCTTTCCTTCAACAATGAAGTTTTCACTGCGTTCAAGCTGTAGTAAAAAAATAAAAATATTAACTTACCAAGTATGATTATAACAAATATACAATTAGAATGTAAACTAACTTTGTCGGAATAAATCAACTTAAAAGATTGAAAGCATTTGCATGACACTTTAAGCAACGTTCAACCAGTTTGACATATACATATTTAGTTGAATTTTTTAACTTGACCAGTCATAGATAAACTCATACCTTATTTCTCAAAAATGCAAGAGCACCCTTCTTTGAAGAAAAGTTGGATAAAACTGATGATTGTTCGTTGACAAGAACTTTAAGTTTTTTAAGTTTCAATGACTTTTCTGGTACCTGCCAAAATACTCCATATTGATTAGCACAAAAGTCTCATTAAGCCTCTTTTTCCTGAAACAAATTAATATATAATATAACGTACTTGGCAGAGAAGCTTTCGACACAGCTTCTTTAGCTTCACTTTTGATTCATTGTACTTTTCTGATTTCAATATATTATCGAATTTACGTTTTGCTGAAGAATTATCATATTCAGACTCAGATTCTTCCCTATCACTGTCACTGAACGATGTTCTTTTACCTTGAAAGTGAACCCCAGCTACTTTCCTTGGACGATCCTTGATACCAAGTCCCTGTTTTCCAGACGTTGCTTTATCCTGCAAAAGACGTTCTTCATAAGGAATACTATTGACTAAAAAATAAAGTGAAACTTGTAATGAATAAACATCATGAATGTTGATACTATCTAAGTACTCATTGACCTTAAAAGTTACAAAGAAATTACGTACTTGTACAAGTTTGTAAAGATTCTCTTGATCCTCCTCGTGAAATGCAATCCTTTTGTTACAGTTTTTAGCAACATCCGTTGTGCTAGACTTTTTTCTTTTGGATTGAGCTCCAAGTAATCCACCGGATACAAATCCAAATTTATTACCCCACCACTGTGGGGGAATTTCTATTTCAACTGCCAATTTAAAACAGCTATATGAACATAAAATTGGCGAAAGAAATCAAGAATAGATAATTTAATAGAGTAATGTAAGGAAGGTAAACGTTTGTGAACCAAAAGATGGAAGTTATCTAAACTTTCCTCAGAGAGAAATGAGAGTCGTAAAACAAATGACATTGCATAAATCTGTTCATCACACAAATTTACCTTCTGCTTCAGTATTATCAGATGCTTCTATCAACTCAAAGTCTCCATCCTCACTACGAACAGAGTCGGGCTCTGGACTATCATCAACCTTTTTGACCTATAAAGGGAGAAAATGATGATATAAGACCCGAATCAACTATCATGTAGAAAGTCCAAATCTAAGCCTTTTTGGCTTTAGTTTTGTAGCCCTGGCAAGTTAAGCATTTCTTTTTATCTTGTACTTATAATATTTGGTCACGTATTCAAGGAAAACATGCAGCCTTTTCATGCCACATATTCTACATTTTAATCACTGACCCAGGACTCATTGACTGTAAGCAAAAACTGGTTATTAATTTCGCAATTATGTTTTTCAACTGATATGAATATACATTATTTCTATTTCTATATGTTAGAAACAAAAACAATTGCCCACACCACCAAACCAGTGAACCTAAACGATTTAGTCGGCTTGACTGACACCGCTTGCAACATTTATTCAAGCTAGCGGGTTAAAAAAGATGTGAAGCCAAGGTCACTAACCAAAATCTTATGCACAATCTGAATTACACAAATTCCCAAAAATCAAATATCACCTTGTCTTCAAAATCATCACATACAATAACGTATAGCTTCTTCTAAGGTAAAACCCGTAGAGTAACCAATCACCCGCATGGCCCCACCCACAAATAAGCCGATAGAATCAGAAACATACCATTCCCCTATTTGTCTAACCCTATCTATATGTACCAATGACTTAAATATATAGATAAAAATTCCCGCTTGTTTAAGTTCATTTAGTGGGTCGCATATACATTTTCATCCATAACTCATAATTAATGTAGACATAAAAACATGATCTACAGGGAGCAGACAGAGCAAACTGAAAATTTAGGGACATTACATCATACCCATCTCCAACCAACTCTTTACTATTAGAATTAAACTATGGAGTATTCACTAAGAAGTCTAGGAATAAAAAGAAATGGTAACAGTTAGCTAAAAAGCAAGAAACATACAAGGATTCCTTCAAGATCCTGAGCAGAGTATGCATTGACACGCTTCCCTTTCTCTCTTCTTTTGTACCTGATAATAAACATACATATCACACACTAATCAATACTTAGATATCATATTATTCGAAAACTGAAGTCTGTTTGTGCAAAAATATGGACCTTCCTTGCGGCCGCGTAGTCTTGATAGCAGTTTCAGTATCACCTTTTCGCGAATTTCTTTCGTCATCATCATGATCATCATCCTCAACAACTATAAAACATCAGCAGCAAAACAAACGATCATAAGCTAACAAATGCTACATTCTCATTTCGGTAATAGACCAGTTATCATTAAGCATACCTTCATTAATATTAATTTCTGGTGCTTGCTGTCAACATACATAACAAAACGTTGATTAGTAATGAAATACCCAAACAACAAGATATAAGTGTGAGAAAATTAAAGAACTTACAACTTTCAACTTTTTGAGAATATTATCAAACTGTGTAGTATCAAACGCCCACGCATTTGGCTTCTCTAAACCAACACCTGTTTCCCATTCAAGTTGGAATATAAAAAAAACATATACATAAAAATCTTAAGATAGACTGAAAGGTAATTAAATTAGGGCTTCAAATAATCATTCAATTATAATAATAGTGATAATAATACTAAATAAATAAATTTACCAAGTGTATCTTGTTTGTTAGTAACCCTAACATGACCTTTGATTCCTTGTTTATCTTTGCCAAGACCTTCTCCTTCTTCCCATCCCTATAAAATACATAAATATATATAAATATATTAAATATTAAATAATGAACAATAGTTAGAGTTAATAATTCAAAATCAGCAGTATCTAAACTGACCATTTGTTTCATGAGACGAAAGGCCGCGGAATTTTTGGCAACACCAACGTAACGAAGAGGACCTTCCGGTGTGGCCATGATTCACCGGAATTTGATTCCGGCGACGATGATTCACGAGGCGGCGAGTAAGTAGGGTTAGCAGTCGGCAGAGAAAGTATTTGATTTGATGGTGCTATACGGTGTCGTTTGCTTTCACACTTTCACCGACCCAAAATAATTTTTTTTCATCCCTTGTATTTTAAATAATTTACATATGACTCCCTTGACTTTTTAACAAAACACCATAAACAATTCAATGTAAAATCTTGATATTACTGCTGATGTTAACAATAAACCTTAACCGTCGTTGGAGTTACTTACAACGACGATGCCATTCTATCTCTTTCCACAGGTAACTATCGATATTATATAGCTGCTTTCCTCCCTCATCTATGGTGATCGTTATGCTAATCGTATGTATGTATAATTAACTCAATGTTCCCTACTTTATAACCTAAATTCGTATGATTTCTTGTCAGAGTTTTCATTCTTATTCGCTTTTTTACATTGCGAGATCTTTCATTTTTGTGCGAGTAGATTTCTCATTTTGTTCGATATTTTACTCCTATTATGCGATATTTATTATTATGTGCCAGATTTTTTGTTTTCTGCGATATTTTTTCATTTTGTGCAGATTTTTCATTTTTGTATGATCAATAACTTATTTACTTATTGAGGTTTCTTTATCTTTTCTATGCAGGCAATACCAGCTGCCTCAGGTATGGTATTGCTAAAGACTAACTTGAAGGACTTTGTGCTTCATAATTTGTTATAGTGACAATTCCTGTGGTAATACCCTCTACAAACATCTAAGATAAATGGCTCCAAGGTCATTATAAAATGAGATTAAGCTATTCAAAATTTCAAATACAATTTATAATGCGGTTTGATTCTGTTTCTTGTTTAATATGTTAAAAATCATGGTCTGAGATTTACATATTATTTCGTTTTTATGCTAATATATTGACTTTGAATTTGATGTCTAAACTTACCGCATCATTTTGAACATTATTTTAATCAGGTAATGGCAATTAGTGAGTCATCAAGGATGTATGCTTCACTTATCAAGGAAAAGGTTCATGTCAAAATGATTATTGTTTCCTTGTGTGTAGTTTCATCACCTCATGATGCGTAATCTTCTTTCTATCCATAAAAATATCTAAGCCCTGACACAAATTTTACACATTTAGTAGACAAATGAAATAAGGTCATTACTTAAGGGTCATACCTTTTTTCTGGAAACATGCCTTTTAATTGAACTTTATGCTATATACCTTTCTGTTGGATGTTAATCAATTACTTAAGGGTCACAACTCATAAGTCATAACATTTAGTTGGAAGACCTAAAGTCTGTCTGGCCCATGTGGAGGGACTCTTTGCAATGTCCCTGTAGTAGCGTAGTCTAGTTGGGTGAATGTTGCTAAATACCACTTTGACCTTAAAAAGGTTTTTGTTAATTGTTTCAATAAGCTTTCCATTTGTGTGTATGTATTCTTGAATCTTGATGTGAGTCATATTTGCAGTAATATCTTCAGAAGCCAAAAACGTACTTCTCGGGCAATTCTTTCAGCGCGGTGACGAGAAGGTGAGATTCTTGCAAAAGATCAATGTGTATTTAATTATTTATGCCTACATAACATGCCTTAATTCAAAAGGACAAGTTTTCCCTTTCTCCGTTTACTGTATTTGTCATGACTATAAAAACATGCACTAATTCAAAAGATATGTATATACACCGCTTGTATTTATCCCATAAAATGGATGCAAATGGACATGATTACTCTCTTTCCGTGCTCTCATTAGAATCTGTTTCCATTTTTGCAGTTGAGACCAAAGAGAGCTGCTCCTGAGAATCTGGCTCCCGAGCAAGAATACAAGCATCCGAGAGCTTCTGCCCCTTCGTCTTCGGAACCTCCACCATGAGGCTTCTTGAATAGTCAACCTTTTCAAAAATTTCTGCACATTTATGTGGTTGATGCAATATGTTGTGTGTTTTTAGTAAAGTATGATCTTATAGAGTGAATGTTTGCTTCTTGTTGTGTACTCTCAGATATACAAACTTGTACATTTTACATTTATAAATAGCTAAAATATTGCATATTCAAAACAGAATTGGTTGCACACCAAAATAGAACTTTTTGCAAGTTACCTTTTAAATACATAATCATCGTTTGTTAACTAGATGAAGCATATTTATATTTGTATTACTATGCTAATTCGTTTAGTTAACATCACGATGTTTTATTAATGATTGTGGTGATTAGTTTTAAATAAATGGCACAAGATTGAAAAAACATTTTTGATACCACATGAAACAAACAATAGTAACTTTTGCTAGACTACTTAGGTATGCTATAGATGATGATTGAACATTGGAACACCCTTGATAAACTAGAATGCAGATGATATTTTAGTTAGTTTATTGGTTTATTGTGATGCTTTTTTAAGTTATAGTTAATTATGGAGTTGATCCTTGTGGTTATACATAAACGACTTATCTCGTCCTTTAAGTTTTTAATTACGTCGATGTTCCTTTATTTTGAAACTTAAAGCATGGATAGTCCTTTAAACTAACGTCCATTAATACCATCTCTTATATCAAGTCACATGCTTAGCATGTGAAGGTATAAATGTCTTTTTCTCTTTCTTTCTTCCGACCTAAACACAATTATCTCTGTCATCATAACAAACTCACCACCTGGAAATACTTCTTCATCTTTCGACACCGAATTTCTAAATCAAAACCAATCAATCAAGATCCATGTTCTTACCTAATAATAAATGACCATTATTAAAATAAAATAAAAAAATTAAAACCCATCATCGCTAAACACTATCAACATAAACTAAAATTTATTTATTTTCATATCAAAACACATATGTAAGATTATACAATTAAATCTTTAAACTTGTATTTTTTTCAACACCACTGTTATCACACTACCACCATAGCCATCACGGATAGTCCTTTAAACTAACGTCCATTAATATCATCTCTTATATCAAGTCACATGTGAAGGTATAAATGTATTTTTCTCTTTCTTTCCTCCGACCTAAACACAATTATCTCTCTCATCGTAACAAACCCACCACTTGAAAATACTTCATCTTTCTAAACCGAATTTCTAAATCAAAACCAATCGATCAAAATTCATGTTTTTACCTAATAATAAATGACCATTATCAAATTAAAAATATATATATATATATATATATTAAAACCCACCACCGCTAAACACTATCAACATAAATTAAAATTTATTTATTTTCATATCTAAACACATATGTAAAATTATACAATTAAATATTTAAACTTGTATTTTTATCAATACCATTGTTATCACACTACCAACATAGCCATAACAACCTCACCACATATTCGCCATCATTGTTAAGGAACTGTAAGAAACTAGTATTTGCAAAGAAAATAAAAATCGAAACTTATAAATTAGAAGGAAAAATGGCATCAGATCTTCCTATTATGAGTGATAATCATAGTAAAAAAATTATAAAAAGAATATATGGTGGTGACGGTGAGCTCCGCTGCTGGTGAGCTTGGTCGGAGGTGGACATGATTCCAGTGACGGTGATTTCTCGCATGACAGGGTGGGGCGGCGACAGTTGCTAGCGGATTGCAATTGATAGCATTTGGAAGTTGTTGTTTTCTTATATCATCGTACAGAGCTTTGATAAAACGGCATAAACATGGGGCCAAAGTTTTCATACGAAGAGAATGAACAAATTGGGAAGATGTGTTGGGTTGGGGTCGGGTGGGGGTTACATTTTGTATATTTATTTATTGTTTAGTTAACCAATAAGAAAAAGGTATAGATATTCAAAATATATTTACAGGTAATGCTAAATAGATCTAATTTATTAGTCTAATTCATATAGTTTTTGATACATGAATTTCACTAATTTTCTCTTTTAATCTCATCTATCAATAACATTTTTAAGCATATATGCCTAATTAGGCATATGAATTATTTTCCTATATTTATACCCTCGAACATGTGACTTGATTTAACATATGGTATTAACGGGACATTAATCTTAAGGGATATTCATCCTTTAAGCTTCACTATAATGCACTGTCGATGTAATTAGAAAGTCTATAAAACGAAACTAATAATTCTTATGTAATCACAAGGATCAATCACATACTGAACTCTTTAAGTTACAATGCTATTTGCATAAAACATATTCAAATGAATGTTTGCATTTTATAAGCGCGCTAAGTTATAGGCGGTTAAGTTAGTTTGATTATTGTCCATTCACATATTGCGTTTGAGACGGACATTTGGGTCGATTATTACAAACATATTAATTTATGTGTGCCTTGAATGTTGATTACTTTTGTACTATTATGTTCTCATTTATCAGTTATTTTATTAGAGTCTAACCTTGAATCTAGTTTATCACTTCTTGAACGAGGAAAAGGAATTAATATTCGTTCACACATGAAGACTTGTGTGAAACAGTTTATTATGCAAAAAGTTTTCTTCTAGTAAGCTTCTATGGACTTGTTTTATATGCAAAAAAAGTTGTACTATTGAAGAATTTAATTGGTATACTAGTTAGGCCTGAATAAATATTACAGCCACCTCAAATACTTTATACCATGGACCACTTTAAATAAACATTTCCATGATTTTATTTTAAATTAAAATATTTAACGGTCTAAACTCAAGGAGGACTATTTGACTTGAAATTACGAAACCATGAGGGGTTGAATTACATCTTTGACTAAATTACATCTTTGACCCACTACTTTTCTTAGTAACAAATATCAACACAACCTCGATATTGACTTAAACTTCATCCATTAGCAGCCTCGTGGCTTTAATTCAAACTCTTTTGCACATGAATAACAGTGAAACCTGCGTAATGACTACATAAACACTTTTGACTCTTTGTACTGGACCTACTATCTCGACTAACTTGTAGCGGCGGATATACTAATTAAAATGAGTCATACCACAATTTTTTTATTGTATTAAATGAATAAATTTTCTATGAATATGTATAATTTCATAAAAAAATCTGATTAGTAGTCTTTCAATTAATAACTTACAAATTGGCTAAGCATCTATCAAATCAGTAGCACAATTTATTTTCACCCATTTCATTAATTATTGAATTAATTTTTTTTCAAAAAAATTACACTTCGCATCTCAAATGGATCTCTAACTTCTATATAGCTTTGCCCTGCTAACTTAGCATTAATCAACTACAATTTGATCAACATTAATGTAGTTGGTATATTTCGTAGAGGTTCGACAAGAGAAAATATTAGAACACTAGAAGGGTCATGTTAATATTTTCCATCCAATATCATATAGTGCTTTGGTTATAACAAATCTTAAGATTAATTTATGTATTAATAGTGATATAGTAATTGCCAAATAAGTGGCATGTAACGCAAAAATTATTTATGCGAAATTTTTATACTCTCTATGTTTTAAAATAATAGTCAAGTTTTGACTTTCTGAAGTTTTTTTTTTTTTAACTTTGATCTTAAATATTTTTGTTTGTGTTATATAATACTTAATGCAAAATGTATGAAGTGATTGAGTTTTAAATGTATTTTCATTGGTATAACTTTCATCAAGTATTATATAACACAAACAAATATACTTAAGGTCAAAGTTGAAAAAAAAAAACTTCAAAAAGTCAAAGCTAAACTATTATTCTAAAATGGAGGAAGTAATTATTAACAGCTTTACTGGTCGTTATCACCTCTCTATTATATAACTTGAAGAATATCGATACATAAACTTATTTTGCGAAAACATAACGAGTCGACAAGTTGTTTACATATAGATATTCTTTTGATGACTTGGACCATTCAACTAGTAGGTTCATTTTCACTCATTATTAGTTTGTCCTGTTATTATCAAAGGTAGCGTACGTATTTTATGTAAATCAGCTGAAATAATTAAAATGAACCGGTTTTTTATGTTAAGCCTAAATGTAAATCTATGCATAAACTATTCAATCAACCTTTGCAATTTATAAAGGAGGATGTACGTGCATAGTCAAATTACTATAATATGTTTTTCATAGTAGATCGCATATATTTTTTTATTCATATGAACAACAAAAAGTTAAACTTACAAGACCTTGACCCGTTCAATATTTTGATTTCTGAACAAAAGAGACCTCTCCACTCTGCGTTTTGAAAAGTGAGGGTATATTAGACATTTTACGTCAAAAGCAATGGATTTGGTACGTTTAATAAAATATAGTATGAGCATGCTAAAGTGTTCAAGTAAACGTAGCAGTTATCAGATACTTCAAAAAGTTTATATTTTCCTTTTCATTTTATTCAATTTAATTGTTCATTTTTATAAATTAATAAAAATAATTAATTAAATTTACTTATTTAACATTAATATAAATATATTAACATAAAAAGGTATATAAAGAGTAAAGATAAAGCTGTCATTTAAAAAATAATAATAATTTGTAATGATTATATTTTTTTAAAAATATATATTTTGAATCTTTAAATAATGATTTTGAGATGGAAAGAATAAAAATAATTTGTAGTCAAAACTTTTGTCTTTCATTGTTCATCTTATTATACTCAGAAAAGAAAATCGATGTTTCTAATTATTCGTGATGTCAGGTAATCTAATCGGGTGCCATTCTTGATCTTTATTTTATACTTTGAAATATATTCTTTTAACAATTTCTACATAAAATTTGGCTAATGGTCCAAAAAAATTATGCATTAGAATCGGAATGTATGTCGTTGGTCATCTTGTGATAAAATAAGGACTAAACGTCATCAATATTATTCATGTATTGCCTTTTGAATTTATATATATATATATTAGATTTAAACCGTCGCAATACATAACAATCTAAATTAAACTATTTTTATATTTATAACTTTTATAAATTTAATAGTTTAATATTATTTTTAAATTAGTGTTTGAGTAGGATTTATAGATTTTTTAATTTATTATTATATTCAAATATTATCTAACTCTATCTAAATTACTTTTTAATTTATTTTTTAAATTTAAATAATTATTTATTTTTAAATTATGAGAAGTCGTCACGTATCATTTTACTTACGTGGCAAAATATAAAGCAACATTTTATTTTCCTTTCGTATATATATATATATATAGATAGATAATAAATTGATAATTTTTTTTTAGTATATATATATAGATAGATAGATAATAAATCGACGATTCTCTAAATGTTAGCATTAGAGATTAATTTTAAGTTACATTTTGCAATGTCGGCACCTTGATATTATTGGGTTTCAATTAGACATTTAAGTTATTATTGTAAGTCGTAACCATAACCATATAATACAAAATCACATAAAAATAAGAACAAATCTTGATTCTTCTCGAACCTATTATAAATGCGTTCACCCATACTAATTACAACTAATACTAAATAAAAAAAATTGAACATCGTCAAGTGATAAAGCTTTTGTTAGCATCTTCTTTTATAAGTTTATCTAACTAATAACCTTGTATTATTTATTTATGGTTTTAACATGCATTTTCTTAAATGTGTTCCTTTTATCTCACCAAATATAAATATATATGTAATCATATGCTTATGACCGACGACCAACATCTAAGATAAGGTAGTAAAAAGTTTGAAATCTACTCGAATTATTAGCAAACATTTTTCATTCATTATGAAAATAATAAATTAAAACGAAAAGAGTTGAAAAGGTCTTATATACTTTTGGTTTAGTAGTGGACATAATCATATCTAGTTGACTAAAGTAACCTTCAAAATTTCATGATTTAATGGTACACTTACTTTTTTACCTTTTAAATTATCATATCGTGATGAATAATATTACGCTATTTTAGTTTGTGAATTGATTATAAAGGATAACAAGTTTAGGAGCATGTGTTTCGAACGAAATCTGATATATAATAAAAGAATTATCATACCCAACTTAGTTTAGCAGACTCAATTTAAAAAATCAGTAAAATTATTGAAGCACAGCTAACCTTTATTGATTAAGATTTTTATTTTTCTTTTTAATTACGTTTTAAGCTGACAAAAGTTCTAGAATGCCATGAAAATCTATAAAAAAATATCTTTTACATAATTTATATTTTTTTAGCTCGAGTTCCCTTATAGATCCGCCTCGAATAGAATGAGAACGCACAAATTTTGTTAACTCAAAATTTTCTTTTGTTAAAAATAAATTCGAGTAAAATAATATATAAATTTCAAATAACGTATTGCAAGGGCTTTTATTAACAAAACTCATTCGTGTAGTGTATGTCTTTTAGAAATATTGATACGATACAATCATACAATATTACATTTATGTCATCCAATATATTCTAGATAGCTACTTAATGATCAAACAATAGATAATATAATAAAAGATGATGGCTATTTCAACAATGAGGAGGTGCCTAATTAAACTGCAATATTCTTTGATTTGAAAACCAATTTAGCTTTCAAAGTTAGCTCACGATATAAGAATCAAAGCTTATGTAATGAACTGATCAAAAAGGAAGATATGTCTATTATGGCATGTTGTTGACATTATTTATAAAGTTACATATATTCTAAAACATCATTATGATGACTTTTGACTTGTTTAACAAAAGGATTAATGATAATTTCGTCGGATTTGTTAGTAAATGTGTCAGGTAGCTTTTAGAAATCCTTAACAGTTAAAGGTGTAAAAGCCTAGGTAAAGGAATAAATTGATTTAAATAAATGATTCGATGTGTAGTTATATGCTTAGAATTTATAAGTACCACAAAAAACCAACTATATATAATATAATTATTATAATACATTAAATATTAGGAAAACATATATTCTATCAACAATAAAATAGTTAGATAATCAAGGGTATGTTTGGTGAAGTAACTGTAGACTGTAACTATAGCTGTAGGTTGTAGTTGTAGCTTTTGATTTGGAGCTTTTCGTGAAAAGCTACTTCTAGTAGCTTTGAGAAGTTGAGCTTTTCGTTAGATTCTAAAGCTAAAGCTTGTACATGCCAAACAATACTTTTATTTTCATAAGAGCTTTTTATTCAAAAACTAAAAGCTAAAGCTCCTAAAAGCTTTTAAAAGCTCCGCGCCAAACAGGGCCTTAATCGATCGCAAAAATTATATTTTATAGTTCTTACCCTCAATTTATTATGAATATACATCTAGTCCTCCTTTTAAGGTTAACAACACTCAACACTCATTGTTAATTGAATCAATCATTTTCTTTTAAATATTTTCTATAAAAGAAAAACGAAGAACAAAGGAGAAAACATGTTGATGGGTGAATCCGACCAGCACGTCCATTTTGTTAATTAATTAATATAGTTTATGAAAATAATAGTCATTTCATAATAATTGATACATTTTATATTTTTATATTCGAACAAATATGTAACATTTGAGTTTACCGATAATTTAAGTTGCAACGTACGTATCGTAAGCATACTATGCCTAGAGTTCGATAAGAGAATAATTTAATTCGTGTTTATGATACGTATCATAATTGGTTATGAACACTTGAATTTCAACGGTTTTATGACTAATTGAAGTTATAGTTAAATTGATTATATCCAAAAGTAACTTTGTAATGTAACCTATACATATATAGTACTAGGTACTATACAATGAAAAAGATTGGAAATAAAGTTTATGTAAAATGACATGTACCCGTGTTCCTTTAATTTTTGGCTAAATTTGTCGATACGTGTCCTATGCCATTAATTTATGGATGAAAATGGTAACGATATCGTCGACATATAATTCAATGTTCCATGTGTTGTATGGTTATGAACATTATCCATGTATTTCTCGTGTCTAACGCGCGTTTTAGATATGTGTACAAGAAAAATTAAAATGTTATTTGTAGCGTATCAACTTTTCTACACATAATTGAACATATATGTGGAGGTCATATTATCATTTAGGCATAAGTTTTTGTCAATTACTTATGTCTAAACATTTAATATGTCACATGTCAAGCTTGTACGGTAAACCATTTGTCAAGATCTTGATCAGTGTTAAAATGCTATATCTCATATTTTAATACATGTGTTTATCTGTGATCTTAGCTAAAACATGCAACAATTACTATTGAAATTGACTAATTCATTACACGTACGAAGAAAAACACTGGTATTACAAGTTGTCGCTAGTCCATGAGTATTTAATATATGTTAGCCGATGAAAGATTGAAACATTCAATGACATAATGTGATAACTAGCTAATTCGATATATGTGGAGCACAAAAGTAGAGGTTACGAGTTCAAATTCCGTCTACATGTCCCTTTAATTGTGGGTTATGCGATTTATCATGTTGACTAGGCGACCGGTCGATGAGGAACCATTAGAGGGTCGGTTTACCCTTTATATTTGGATTGTAAAGAAAATGAAACGAGGTACTACAACTGAGTACAACTGTCCACAGTGAGAAGTATGAGGGTGAAAGTGTAATTTAAAATTCTACATTCAGAAGAATCGTACTACACATGGACCACAAAATTTGAACTAAAAAATTATAACCGTAAAAAGTCACTATTATTATTATTATTATTATTATTATTATTATTATTATTATTATTATTATTATTATTATTATATCTTAGGTGTTACTTTAACAAGTTCAAATCAAATTAGTTTTGAACTTTTACATGTTTCAACTTTTAGTTTGAAACAGAAACGTTTATCCTTGACAGAGAAACACACAACTTACATACTGTTAGTAGTACAGGTGATTACCCCGTATAAAAATAGTTAAAGACTGTTGTTTTATGTAATTAATTAAAGTACGTAATTGCAACCAATATAAAATATTTTACATGCAATGAATATTTGTCTTTATATATTGATAACAAGTTTTAAACTCGTCTATATATACATATCATTTAAATCGTTAAGATAAACATAAAGTTAACAAATTATATTTCTAACACAACTTTTTAACCATTGTGCATTAACTTAATTTTATTAAATCGATAACTGCGTTATTATTTTATCACAATAAGAATTACAAATCACACCATTGAATTCCTTTATTCATGTAATGTATTGTTTCAATTTTCAAATCAACTATTATTGAATAGAGTAACTTGTTATAGTACATTAAAACTCTATAATAAGTAACTTATTTTAATGTTTTATCGTAAAAAATAAAAATCACCTCTAAATCTTGAATGTAAGCATATGAAAATCAGGTAACTAATGTTATTTATTTGTTAAACTGCCATCATAGTATCACACAAAAATAATGTTAGAGAATTTTATTTTTTAGTTAAAGCCATAAATTTACAACATATTTCACCTTTTATACCGAAGTGAGAAATGCACCTATTTTATTATTAAAGTAGTCAGATAACTCTTGAGTTATGTGTTACTGTAAGTAACATCGTATTTTTGTCACCGTTTTTTAATCATCATTATTGACATGGCGCTGATTGGTATACTTTTTGGTAATATAGTATGACACGTCAGAATGGATAATTATTCACTTCGGTACATAAAGTAAATTTCACATTAGCATTTTTTCCCTAATTTTATTAAAATGTGTCACATTGTAAATTAATCAGTTTAGCAAGTAACCAGTCACCATGTTACTTACACTAATACATACTCAAGAGTTAGTATTTTACATTAGTAATAACACAGGTATATTATTCACTTGAGTCAAAAAGTAGAGTACGTTATCAATTAATGAACTAAATCTTTTTTCATATTTTTTTTTTCAATTTGAGAGTCACTTTAAAAGAAAATTTAAACGAAGCAATAGCTTAAGAAATATAATTTATTGTTGATTAGACAATAAAACCTTCAAACAAATAAATTTAATTAACATTATTAATTTATATTTTCTAATAATCGTATAAAAATGTATCATCTACAATTATTTCAATAACTTATAAAAAAATGCGATTATACATACCCTTTATAGTTATAATAAAATAATACCGAGTAATATAATGAATAAATATTAATTAGTGACCATACAATTATATAATATAATTAACTCATACTACTAAAGTATTAATTATTAATTCGAAGTACGGATTCTAGTTGCTAATTAACTAAAATAGACAGATCTAATTGTTTAGTATATATTATATTATATTTTTTAAGTTAACAATGTCATCAACTTAATTCTTATAGTATAGTATATTTAATAAATAAAAATTTAAAATAACTTAATCAAATAGGTGTAATTATAATAATAAAAAAATATCCAGATCTCCATCACAAGAAAATCTCTGTAAAACTAGTAGAACCAAAATAATAATAGCTTTGACTTAGAATATATATCTGTAGAAAAATATGTTGATTAGTCAAATGAGATTAGGAATTATAGTCTAGACACTATTTATAAAATAGTCAATATATAAACGCAAATTAATTTAATAATTATCTCACAATTATTGATATTGAAACCCATATTTATTCACTCAAATTTAAGTTTCGTGCAGTTCTAAAAATACTCTTTTATTTTATTTTATTTTTATAAACTAATTTATAACAAAAGTAAATCGACATGGTCGTGTAGTACCTATCCTAAAGTTTAAATAAGAAAAACAATTGGCGTTTATATTTTTTATTATTATATTAATTACCAAAATGAGATATCCATTTACCATGATTTAAGTCTCGGTGATTATATTTTAGGTAATAAAATTGATATTTAATTAACGTTACTGTTCAAGTTTAGTAAAACGTGAAATCATCCGTGGTAATAAATAGTTTCATAAAGTTAACCTTTTTTCATGTTTTTTTCCCTTAATAATGTACTTGTGGTTTTGCCTAAATAAGAAGCCAATAATTATATTTAGTTTATTTTTGGTAATCTATTCACATTGATTGTTTATGTAATGAGATTTAAATTCAAACCTACAAATAATTATTATATGTGATTAATTAAATTATAATCAGATATGAATATAGATACCAGTGTTTTGTTGTTTAATCACATGTAATTATAGCTTTTATCACATGCTAACTTAATTTACTAGTTATAGTGAATAGTTTTATTTGACAATTAAAATAACTAAAATAAAAACTTAGTTACTATCACATGTGATCCTATACTGTGCAGTTTCTAAAACACGTCAAAAAATGAAACAAAAGTTCGTCGAAAGTTTATCAAATCAAAAGAAAAAAGTTGTTGAGTAAAATGATTTTTTAACTAGTTATTTTTGAAGTATTTAATTTAAAGAATATATAAAAAAAACATATTTCTATTAATATAACTTTTATACTCGTATAAACAAGCCTTTTTCCATTCTTATTGAATTTTATATACTCTCATTTATGAGTTTGAGACACTAAACAATTATTAAATTTAAAATAAAATCATGATGGCAGCCACCAAACACTTTCCACCAACGAAAGTTCTTAAGTCCTTCCCAACCCCACACATTAAGTTCTCTATATATATCCCTCGTACATATCATTAAACACTCAACTTAATTCATTTCACATTCACATTCGTTTTCTGTTTACTTTCATTTAACTTACTACGTACCAGTTTCTTCATCTTTGTAACTCACAAAAATCAATAACAATGGATGTTGCCATGAAGAACGACCACAACTTGTTGTCAAAAATCGCAACCAACGATGGACATGGCGAAAACTCCCCTTATTTCGACGGGTGGAAGGCTTACGATACCAACCCGTTCCACCTTCAACACAATCCCACGGGCGTTATCCAAATGGGCCTTGCCGAAAATCAGGTACATATGATAAGAACAACTAAGATTCTGTCTGTTTTTCAATTTCAACTCTTGGGTGACCTTAACTTAGAAAAATAAAAAATAAATAAAAAATACTGCATCACGATTTTAAATTTTGAACTTTTATGCTGATATCTGTTTTTCTTCTTTCTATAGCTTTCTTTTGATTTGATCAAAGAATGGATTGAGGCGAATCCTAGTGCATCAATATGTACACCACAAGGTGCTTTTGATTTCAAAGAGACTGCTATCTTTCAAGACTACCATGGCTTGCCAGAATTTCGAACCGCGATCGCTAACTTCATGAGCCAAGTTCGAGGGAACCGTGTGAAGTTCGACCCTAGCCGTATTGTCATGAGCGGTGGCGCCACCGGTGCTCATGAAACCGTGGCATTTTGCTTAGCTAATCCAGGCGAAGCGTTCTTAGTTCCAACCCCTTATTATCCAGGGTATGTAAATTTTAGCGAGCTGATCCGTCAACCAAAATCTTATGGATTCTGTTTCGTTTAAGACAGAGTTGTTTATATACAAATATTTATATTAAAAAAATGAATATCACTTAAAATGTGAGACTAAAGTATTTGGTTTTGAATTTTTGTAGGTTTGATCGAGATTTGAGGTGGCGAACTGGGGTTAAGCTTTTACCTGTAGTTTGCGAAAGCTCGAACAACTTCAAGATCACCCAAGAAGCTCTTGAAACCGCCTACGAGAAAGCGAAACTAGAAAATATTAAGGTCAAAGGATTGCTTATAACGAACCCATCAAACCCATTAGGTACTCATTTCGACAAGGAAACCTTAAAAGATCTCGTGAGTTTTATCAACGACAAGAACATCCACCTCATATGTGACGAGATATACGCAGGCACAGTAACCGCTGGTGACGAATTTGTTAGCATTGCGGAAATCATAGAGGAGGAACCCGAATGCAACCGTGACTTGATTCATATTGTTTATAGTCTTTCTAAAGATATGGGGTTCCCGGGTTTTAGAGTCGGGATCGTGTATTCCTACAACGATAATGTTGTGAATATCGCTCGTAAAATGTCGAGTTTTGGGCTTGTCTCAACTCAAACCCAACACATGCTAGCTTCTATGCTCTCAGATAATAAGTTTGTTGAGAACTTTATATCCGAGAGTAGAATTAGGCTGGCCCACAGACATCTTATGTTTACCCGTGGGCTATCCCAAGTTGGGATTGGAAGTTTGGAAAGCAATGCTGGCTTGTTTTTTTGGATGGATTTGCGTCGATTTTTGAAAGAGCCAACTTTCGAATCAGAAATGACATTCTGGCGAATTATAATTAACGAGATCAAACTCAACGTTTCACCTGGCCAATCTTTTCATTGCTCTGAGCCCGGATGGTTTCGTGTTTGTTTTGCCAATATGGACGATGAGACCACAATGATCGCGTTAAGGAGGATTAAAACATTTGTGTTACAGAACAAAAAGCTCGAGATCAAGACCAAGAAACAATTATGGCAAAACAATCAACTTCTCCAGTTATCGTCGAGAAGGCTCGAAGATATATTGACTCCTCACCGGATGTCGCCACATTCTCCTCTGGCCTGGATGTCGCCACATTCGCCGCTCGCCTCACCACTCGTTCGGGCACAAAATTAGGCAAGAGGTATATGCTACAACTGGTGTACGATATAGTGATATACCATGCAAATCTTAATGTATTAAATACATTAGATATAGCAAGGATTTTGACATAAAAGAAAGGTTGGGTACTATAGTGTGACAATTGTATAGTGTCTATGACATAATTATTTGGTGCATGACATGACATGACCTATTGTATTAAATAAATGTTGGAATAAGATAGATTGTGATATATGAAGTAATTTGTTAAATTTTAAAA
Organism: Logfia minima; assembly: GCA_963921325.1. Lineage (NCBI taxonomy): Eukaryota > Viridiplantae > Streptophyta > Magnoliopsida > Asterales > Asteraceae > Logfia > Logfia minima. The sequence goes on from OY992769.1 coordinate 35,384,860, forward strand.
TACATATATGATAGTGGGAGTATAAATATGCAATTCATAAACTGTTTATTAGAGAGCTTAACTTAATTTCAATTTTATTTGTCTTGTAAATAAACAAATAAAAGTGGTTGCATACTTACATACCATATTATCAAAAGTCAATGGTTGGTTTCTATCAAAACAATTATTTTTTGAAATACCATTTCAATTAATTAAGAAGAAAACAGAGCCACACAAGAGGGCCATTCCAGTAAAATAAAAAAAAATATTATTTACATAAAACAAGAGCAAATACAACAAACAAAAGGAGAAGAAATCAAAAGATTAAATGTCTAAAGATAAATTGATTCTGGTTTCTGCATCGGTCATCATTCTTGTGATTAAGTAATGAATAATTGATGTGTATTCCTATTAATTAATTAATTAGTTATCAATATGACTAATAAAACTATTTACTAAACTAACATTGCTTCTATTTGATAATCAGTCTTTTTTTCATTTTTTATGTCAGTTCGGTACTAGTCAGTACTCCTTTAGAAAGACTAAGTAAATACTGAAAATTGACAATATGTGATGCTTTTTAAAAAGACAAGACTCCAACATTTATTAATAATATATTTTTTATACACAAAATAAAAAAAATAAAAATAAAAAGCTAGTCCGTGGTGGTACCAATCTAATGTCTCAATCTAAAAACAAAGCAATATAGAGGTGGGTTACACTCGTGCATCATATCTTCTTTATTTTCTTTTTATTTTTTTATTAACCGTGCATTATATGTGAAGTGACCTTTACCGTTGGACATATTTTCATCTTGCAGATTTTATGATCATATGATTTTATGATATTTATTAATAGAATAATATATAAATTTAATCTTTTCAGTTTTCACATAAACAATTTAAGTTAAACAATATTATATTGTTTTTGGAACAATATTATATTATATATTATTTAATGGAAAACGGGCAGTACACAAAATTCTAAAGAAATCATGCTTTGAGGCACATCATATCAGCCTCTTAACATCCTATATGTCGTTACCACGAAATCCCACCCAACCAATATGCTTAATTTGGACACACAATCAAGCTTAACAAATATGGAATATCATACTTCCATTTTCTTAAGTTACATTATTAAAATTCTAAACATAGTGTGACCTGTGTGCTGACACATAATGCATTAGTCGATATTTATATTGTATACACTTGTTTGAAAGTAGATCAATTTTGTTAATGCATTAGTCTAAACAATTTTGTTCATTTGATAGATATTATTATAAGAGACACATGTAAAAAGTTAATTTATATTCAAATGCACAAACAGAATGATTGAACATATATTCAGACGTACCAAAAACATCTTATATCGTAGTACATATGATCACTATATATCAAAGGGGGCAATGATAACTCTACCGAAACTGTAGATTTAGATTGTATTATACATACAAATGATGCATAATTTTAATGAATTTATCGTTGTCTTATCTCAAAGTTGTCAACAAATAACACAATACTTCGGAGTTTCCTCCATAATGACACAATAACGTTCTGGGAAATAAGGATTAAAAGGGGGTCCATAAGTACATATTTTGTTACTTCCATTTTGGTTCTTTTCATCTTCTTTTTTGGGTTCTTCCTTCTTTGGTTCTTCCTTCTTTGGTTCCTCCTTTTTCTCAAGGAATAAGAATTTCGTAACACAAACTTTTGTTAGTTTGTCGTATCCTCGTATTGGATCAAAGATCCCGACAACTGTTAGTTTCCGTTGATTCAGGTCTATATCTATGGATTCAACCCCTACGCATATATATTTTACCCGTAAATTTGGAAACTAAAATGAATCAAATTCTTGGAATGAAGTTGTTATTTTGAAAATGAACATGCAATTAAGGACTCACCTTTGATGCTAGAAACTGCCTTCATGACCTTCTTTTTACCTTTACCGTCATGTATGTCTACTCCATATATCACTTTCTGCTTTCAAAATATATTTATATCTCATCAAACCTATCTATCATAAACTTGTGAAGACAAATATGTTATTTTTGTTTTAGGTATTAAATTAAATTATAAAACTTGGAACTTTTTAAGTCGATACACCATTCTTTCATCCACTAAATTACCAAATAACCCTTACAGTACCTAAATTAGGTACTGTCTACAATACATATTGTTTTCCCAAGATATATTTACTATACTCTTTTTCTAAAGGGTAAGACATATAGACGATAATAACAGCTAACGCATCGATACATAAACGACAAGGATCTCATCCCTTTCAACATGATAATAGAAAATAAAAGTTTATTTGAGACAGATATAATTGCAGAATTTTGTGTGCATGCTGTGTGTGAGTTAAAAGCTGAATAAAGAGAGAGAGAACAGAGTAAGGGCAGACACTTCACCTTTGCTTCAGCCATGTTTAAGGGTAGCTAGGAGTCTAAGGAAGTGGGAATTTTATTTAGAGGAGATATTTGAGTGTGTGTTTTATAGCAAGAATAAGAAAGTTAGCAAATTGCATATTTCTTGGTCAACAAGTTTTGATGTATATATGTTTGTATTATAGATTTATAGCTAGTAGCTTGAAAGCTTGCAACATAATCCATACTAATTTTGATGGTAATTTATATGTACAACTCTAGAAAAAAGTCTGTCTTAATCAAATTCATATTAGTAATAACAGATAACAAACAAACCTAAAGCCGATGGGGGATTTTGAAATATAAAAACCAACCCCTGGGATATTGTCTGTTTTTCGTTTGGGTAGGTACTTCTACCTCACTGATTTGGTTCTGAACTTGACCTACACACCATCCCAAAATGAGTACACTGTTTGAGGGGAGATTTAGCTAGCGCTTTTACACTTATGTATATATACATATCATCTTAGCATAGTACATTACGCTACTTAGCCGAAGAAAATTATAGATTGTACTTAACTATGCTAAAATGATAGATTGTATGTTACCATAGTACTTAGTTTTGTTGCAAACGATCAAGCTAGATTTACTTTTCTAGGACACTTAATTAACCACATCAATTTCGACTATATATAGTTATACATCACTTATAGCAAAACTACAAACAAGAGGATTGAAACACAATAAACTCATTTTCTTAGTCCATTTTGGTGGCCAATTTTACGGAAATATAAAAGAACTAAGATAGCACGCACACTCTTCCTACCTCTAATTTCTTATCAATAACAGAAAACGGTAGGACTCACAACCCATTGATTGTGCTTGATACAAACAAAAGTACTACGCTATCAAACTTTAACAAAATTAAACCGATCCAAGTGTTTTTTTGAGTCAGATTCATTTATTATCGATCTAGTTCACCCATATTTAAACGAATGTGACATTTTTGGCTTAAACGGTCTCATTCTCAAACTAGACCTTATCATATAACGTTGATCTTATGGTCTTCTAATTCTCTTTTGATAGTTACTTGATATTATTCACAACTTTCCTTGAATGTTACTTTTATTTTTTTTACTCTTCAATGTAATTTGGCTCGTGGATCATCTATATAATCCATCACGTGACATCCATATAAATTTCCACGTTAAAATATTACATAAAAAGAGCAATAAACGAGAGTTGTACATACACGATGAAAGTCAATTTAGTTAATAACACAATTTAAATCAGCGCATATAATTATTTACATTTTAATTTGAAGCTCTTAATCTATTACTATGTATTACTAGCTTATTTACTCTTAAGGAAAAAAAATATAACATCTTCCCTCGAACTAAAAAGATTATGTAGATAAATAAAACATGTAATCGAAACATCAAAAGACTTCTATATATGATCCTTAAACAAATGTTAAAATAACAATGTAACAAACAAAATAAAACATATGAAATCAATTGTTAGATTTCAATATGGAACGGGTGTGGCGATCTTATTAACTTGATCAAGAACATCAAGTATTTCAGCTCTACTCCTTACTATCCGATGAAACAATTCGGTCACTTGCATTTGCAACGCCTCCAATCCCTCCTCCATATTCCGACAAATCTCTCCCATTTCCGCCACTTGTGCCGCCACCTCTTCCGCCTTCTCCACCTCCACCGGAAACTTAAATCCTTCCGTAAATTCCACCAAAGTTTTCGCCAATTTCTCCAATCTTTGTGTTTCTTCTAACAACCCACTCCTCCCTTTTTTCTCCTTTTTTTTCCAATCTTCCCCGATTTTGTCCTGTAACCCAATCATTGGCTGTGCCCACGCAAATTGCTTTGATAATTGCAAATGCGCTCCAAGCCCGGTACGTTCTTGACATGGAAATGCGGCCACCATGGCCCACATTACGAAAACCAAAACCGAGCTCATTAAGTAAACGGGTACCACCAAACCTGTAGGCTCACCGCCACGTGGTGCCGCTAGATTGGAGGAAATAGCCTAGTTTTAAACAGCGAAATCTATTTTAAATATATATAATTGTAACAATCTTATCTTATATAAATATAATTAAGACAGGTAATTGAATTATTCTTCATTGTGTATATCATTCTATTAACATCTTTAACAACAAGCTAGATCATTACTTTCTGATAGTACGCATCTCTCTTTTCTCATGTTTTATTTTAATTTTATCGTGATCTTATTTTAGCCACATATATCATTACTCATTACTTATACTGATAAAAAAAGACAATAAAACTAGAACGGATTTACCAAATCACACCTGAATTTGCTTAGAGGCCGACCACGACCTAGCGAATGAATATGATAACGACTTTAGGTTTCCAATCGTTGTATGATCCTTCGACGATGCAGGAGCTGTAGTGGATTTCGTGTGATGATGGTTCTCTTTATCGTCGATATGAATCGACGATAATAAAGTATTTAACGCCTTTTTCGCCCTTTTAACATGTCCTTCTCCTATTGGTTTTTGTCGAAGCGAATCAACAGCAATTTGAGCCAATTTTTGCCAATGTAGAAGTAAATCAATTCCATGAATAATGGCAGTGCATATATCAAGAGCTTTAACGCTACGATCAAGATGTTCGGGAATTAAACGATCAAGTTGCGATTTAGTGAAATTGTTAGCATCACGGGCCATGATTACAACGGCCTTGAATTCGGCCTCGCAACATAAAAATATGTCAAGAAGTTTACAAAACCATGCAATGGATAATGGTATTTCGGGTGGGTTGCTAGATGGGGCGTCTTCCGGAGGGTGGAAAAGTTCGAAGAGGCGGTCAGCAACGTGTTTTTGGAATTGTTCGAGGTCTTCAACTTCGTGTTCGTAAACGACTTGGTTTCTACGGATGCTGATCCGGTTTAGGAATGATCCTTGGTTGTCTGTTGGTGGCATTGTTGTGAATTTGAGTTTGAGTTTTGTTTGTGTTTGGTCGGAAATAGATAGAAATTTTGGTACGAGATAAAAAAGGTTATTTTGGGAGGAAATTATGGTTGATTTTGTTTGATTTGAATGGTTGATAATTAACGATTTTTTCGTGTCTTCTTTCCTATCTCCAAGATAAATTTTTACATTTGTATTGAGCTGATGCCAAATAGTTATAACCTATCTGATTTTATTGTTGGAAAAATAAATTCTTAATCTAGTAAAAGTTTAACATTATTGAATGAGAAATCCTTAGGATGTGATTGAGAATTAGAAAATAATGGTAAATCATTAATAAATGTAGAAAATAAAAAAATAAATAGACTAATTTAGATCTAAATTTAAAGTAAACGTAAAAATATAAGACTGACATGTGTCAAATTTAACTAATATGATTATAAAAGAGAAATTATATCAACGAATTAATGCGCTAAGCATACTTTTTGAGTTCATTTAATTTAACTAAAATTGATTTGTTTGCTAAAAAGCTAAAAACAATCAATGCATTGTCAATTCTAAGCAATGACTTTAGTCCTTAGCCCAATGGACTATCTTAAAAATACATTGCTTATAAACTTACTTACAAATTCAACAAAACATTTACAAACAAAATCGTACAGCTTCTGGTGTATTTAGTTGTAAACAAGTACAAGATTTTTTCAGAAATTTTTTGTAGAAAATTAGAAAATAGTTCAGAATGATTGATTTTGAGAGAAGCTTTTGAAGAGAAAAAAACTATGACAGTGTTGACGACAATGGGAAGGATGACGTCTCGGGAACGATGCGGTGGGTGAGGTGCATGTGATGGTTGCGGGTAGCGTTGGTGGGTCAGTAAGGTTGGTTATAAATTGTATATTAGTAGTTGATTATGCGTTAATTTTAATTTTCAATTCGTTTCAATTTGCAGTTTGATTGAAAAATGTACAAAGAAGTTATGACGTTAATCATACGTAGCTAGCTAACTTTGGTCAGACTTATAATAGGTAGTCTAATCACTAGTAATCGAAGGTTTAAGAATCTATAGTGGAGATTTAAGTTCACTTCCCACGTGTAATTTTAAGTTCAACGATAATTTAAACGCGTAGTTTGATTGATTTCAGAGGAGAAGATTTTATAAAAATTGACCACGTTAATAATGGTCACTACTTATCAAGCCATTAAGTTAATTTGAACATTATTTTTCACATATTATCCTTAAGAAATAGCGTATAACAATTATGTTGTGAATTAACACTTTTGCACAAAGCCGCTTTATACCAATTACAAGCATATGAAACCTATCTAAAAATGTGTCGCATTACTTGCACCATAAAAAATACACAAACACTCACATACCAGGTTGTGCTTTGCCCAAAATCACTCCAAATTTCTGTCATTCCCGAAAGAACCACATGGACCACTTGCTCTATGGTGCCATTTCCAACTCTATGTAAAAGGAGGAATAAGATTCTCTCAAGTAACATGATAATCATGTTACTTGAATGTGAGAGATGAAACTGATAAATAAAATAAATAAAAGTTACAATAATGAATTTCCTAAATTTCTTCCTCACAAAATACAAAACTTGACATGTCATGTAATAAAATTATTTAAAAAGATACTAATCCGTAAAAGGATGCCATCCAATTTTCAATATAGTGTCATCGTACCATATTAACATCATTAAGAATAGAAGATCAAAAAACTATTCTACTATGTGCAAAATTCTTCAAGATTCTTTTTGCAAAATTTTAGACTTTAATTTTGTACGTTTTACAACTAGCTGAAGTTTGAAGCTAGTGACTAGAGCATATGGTTGGAACTATAATTTATTATAGTGGATTTTAAAAACTAATGAAAAGACGTTTTTAATTTTATATTAAGGACTTTTGGTAGCTTATTTTCCCTATAAGTCTCACTTATTTTTGTTAATTTGTTAAATAGAACTTATTTTATTATAGGAGTTTGAGCTTATAAAAACTACAAATATGAGTGTTTAAAAGTCCAAATAACTCAATAAGTCTCAAGAAGCTTGCTTCCAAACATAAATACAAATCTTATGTGATAACTGTTTCTATTAAACTCTTTAATCTTAATTTAGATAATACAGTGAAAGATTATGTAATTGTAACAGTATCCTATCTCACATACAACTCTCTTGAAGCTTATCTACTAATTGCTACAGTAGTAGCTAGTGAGCAGCATCAAACATGCTCAACACTAACAGAACAAGTTGTGCTACTGTCTACCGTAATTTATTCAACTTTTTGTGCCATTTTCAAAATATTAGACCACATGACTACTTGCTCCCTGATTCCTATTTTCAACACAAAAATTAGCTGTCAAAACCCACTCAAAACCTTTATTCAAAACCACAGCACAAGACAATTGTACACCTAGCATAGATAATTGTACAATTTTCAAAATCAATCAGTATGTCACCACCTGGTTGACTTGGTTTGTCACAATTGTGAGACAAAACGAATCATGGGTTCAAAAGTATTTGCTGGCATTGTCACTCAACCACTTACCAAGTCACCAACCATAACATACAAATTTCAAGATCTTGTATAGAGTACAACACCAAATAATTGGCTATATATAACCCAAGAAACCTAGAAAAACATCATACTCAAATCTAATTATCCTCTTCATTAGATTCAAGATTCATTAATTTTTATTCTTTCCAAGATTTTAAATATGCAAAAAATACTCAGAGCAAGTTTAACAAGTCGAAGACCGATTCCGATCAGAGGGCGGATAATGGTAAGGATAGCAGCAACAGCTTATCATTCAGTCGTTTCCGTGTTCTCAAAACTGCCACAAGCTGACACGCACCGTCATCTTTCTTGTGGCAGACCGTATCCGCGAGATCAAGATGAACATAAGTAATTAGTTTGATTTATTATCAGATTCATTTTGATAGTGTAGTTTTAGTTTCTAGATTTGTATTTCAGTTGAAGTGTTGCATGACTTATTTCTTGAATGTCAATATGACAAGTATTTGGTTATCTAATAAAATTAGCTTTTATCAAGCAGTTCTGTTAACTAAATTAATTATGTTAAAACTGTACTTTTACAATAAAATCATGCTAAAATTCACCAAAGGAAAAATATAATAAAAAATATCCCTGAATACATCCACACATGCATGTATAAGTGACTAAGCAGTGTTGTAGTTGATGCCTTAAAAGTTGTACTTTAACGTATATCGATCAACTAGTGATAAACCTTTGATCATCCATCCATTAAAAATATCAAGCTAACTTATCTTAAACAATGAAATTATTACCAACAGAAACACATAATCAAGCATTCTCATGACATAAAAACTTTAACTATAAGAACATTTTCTTGTCCAAGTTAACGAATCACCAATTAAAAGAAAGGGATTCAAATAATACAAATGTAATTATGAGGACGAAAATTCATAATGTTTCTTCTACATTTTCTGTGAGAGTAAACATCGGTTTTACGTATAAAGAAGTCTACCTACTTCCTTAAGAAAAGGGAAACAAAATCATCTAAACTAGGAAAGTGAAGAAACTGAATAATAACATATCAATTACAACAGTTGGAAGATATTATGACTGTTGGGAATCCCATAATCAACTTATAAGATTATCCTGGAATTCCACACTCCCCCTCAAGCTAGTTTGTAAATGTTAATTAAACCTAGCTTGGACAACAACTGATCAAATAGCTTCCTTGGTATTGCTTTAGTAAGGATGTCTTCTAATCGATGTTGGCTTGGGATGTACTGTAGAGAAATTTCTCTAGATTCTAGCTTTTCTTTAATAAAGTGCCCGTCAATTGCAACATGCTTTGTCCGATCATGGTGAATAGGATTCTTAACCATGCGAACTGTGGATTCGTTGTCACAAAGGACTTACATTGGTTCCTTGGTCAGATTTTGCAATTCTGTGAGTATTCTTCTCAACCAGATACCTTCACAAATACCATGTGCTGAATTGTTTGTGGTACATAGTTCGATGTGATTACTTTCATATACTGTAGTTTTCAAAGCATACATCAAAACTATGCATGCATATGCATTATATAATGATATTTGGTATATGCATTAGAAAATGTGATGTATATATCACTTTCCACAGGCAAAAACTATTTCTATGACAGTTAACCAACTAACCAACTATAACTATGAGGCACAGATCGACATGTTCCAACATGGCACATGAAAAGTTTCAGTACCATCACACATGTGTACAAGTTACAAGGCAAGCTGTATTACTATCCTTTAATCTATCAGGGTAAATTTGACATTCCCAATGTCATCATTCAATAATAACTAGCAGTCAAAGTTGACAATATTTTAAGTAAACCGTTCATCTTTTCAAACTGTTAACTCTTAACTTTGTGCTGATGAAGTTTTACCATGTTCCAGTATTTCCTTTCTATTAAGCCAACAGATGCAATATTACAGTTAAATTGTTAAAAGGATTTGAACTTACATCATAGCATTGGGCCTGCCCATGCTTCCTAGGTATTAATTTGTAAAGCAAGGTTGCAGTATTTTGGAATGTGGTAAATAATGTAGCCAATATTGACTTGTTCAAACAAAATGGTATTCCCTAGAAAACCAGAGGGAATACTGCCAGACAACCAGATAATCCTCATCCAATTCAAATTGACTTATTCAAATACTATTAATTATGTGTTCAAACAAAGCTTTCCAGTGTGTTCACACCCAAAGACTTCACTTCTTGACCCTTACAAAGTCAGCAAAGACTTCACTCATTAAGACTTCACTGAAATCTTAATGAACAGATGGTCATATTAAAAACCATGATAATCCATCTATCTTACCAGGCATCACTTCATTACATGCTGAAATATTGGTCTTGTATAAAGCCGACAATTTTAACTCATAACTTTTTTTTAAAAAAAGTCAACGGATGTTATATGTTATATCTGATTGGTCAATATGGCAAACTAAGAAAAATTAGCTAAAGATGAAAAAAGAAATCGGTCAAAGTATATTCAAATGCTTTTACATTTTATATTTAAAGAAAAATGTGCAAAAGAGTTGCTAATTTTGGCCTAAACCCATTTTAAACTGTATTAAAGTTTACCTATTTTGACCTGACCGGTTACTGAAGCCGCCGATTATGACACTTCTAGTTTTATGGGATCGGTATATAACCTTTACACTTTAATTAGTTATAAAATAAACATATGGATTCTGTTTGTCCCATGCATTGGACTGAAGTATAATATTTTATAGGAGACAACTTGTTGGCATTGCAAATACCACACACCCACTCTGACACAAAATTAAAAAATTAACCATCAATATATTCCTTAAGAATCTTGACTCTTGAGTCAAAGTTGAGTGTCTATATAAACTCTTTTGCAGATAGCATAACATCACAAACACAAACACACAGTAAGTGACTCACAAACCAAGTAACTCATATACCAAGTGACTCAATTGTAGAAATCTTCTATTAAAGTGAAAGATGTTGAACATGGAAAACAATTACAGAGAGAGCAAAAGAGTCATACTGAAAAGAGGGCTGATAAAGTCGAAGATTGCAATGATGGCTTATCATTCAATGGTTTCTGTTTTCTCAAGATCCACTTCACATCACCATCCGTAGACTTTCACTGAGAGATAAAACAATATAGATGAATGCTATTCATAAAATTGTATGTTAGAAATGCACAATGTACATTAAGTTGATATTGGCTTGTATTGTAATTTTTGCCTGGAATTAACTAATGTATGTTTATGATTTTGTATGTTGAATTGTTTTTCTTATAGCTTGATAGTGCTAAAGTGGCTCTGTTATTAAACTTATGCAGATTAAAAAGAAATTATTAAATGATTAAAAGATAACACATAAAAGATTGGCTATAATACTAAAGATTCATGAATATAAAAGAACACACTGCTGTAAAACTTACCATTACTTTTACCAGAATAGAAGACTTTTATTATAAGTTACTATGAATATAAATGTGAAAATGAACAAGTTTCAAACAAATTTTCTAGGCAGGTGCAGGTGGATATTGGTGATGAAGATAGTTTTTAGATTTATACTGTAATTAACTAATTAATTGATTGTTAATAATAAAAGAAGGGATAGTAAACAATGTATACCAATTTACCCTTCACTTAACGGACTTGATTTAAAGGTCTTAACAAGTACGTTTACCAAGCACTTTCATGCATTTCAGGCATGTGTTTTGTAAGTTATCAATAAGACTTGTTCAATCCACGTAATCAAAGTGAGCTATCGAGTTATTTCTTTTTTTTTTCCTAAGAAAATGTGAGTGATTTGGAAGGAAACGAAAAGAAAGGTAAAAACATTTCGTTGCAAAGTAAGGAAAAAGAAGAATTGGATAGAAATTTGAGTCATTCTCCTAAACATGGAAAGATTTAGAGACGAAATACATTATGGTTCCTTGTAGTAATGACCAAATCACGTCTGACATAATTAAACATATTTCAGGTGATAATGTTATAGTAAGAAATTAACAAAAAAAAAAAAATTCATTTTCTTTGACGCGGGTACTTGCAAGAAAAGTTAAAATATCGCATTCTGTTTTCAATTCTAACTAACTCAAGAACGTATAAAAACTTCACTACATTTTCTTTTATTTTTTATCTCCTTTATTTTTCAACTATAGAAACCAGAGAGATAGTTAGGGACAAATTATGCCCCTTACCAATTAATAATTATTTTCATAGTGACCAACCCATATGCACAATTTCAACATAAAGTGTATCTAACCATGGGGCATAAATCATGTTCCCATCATGGTACTGGAGATATGAGCATAATTTACCAACTTCAACTTTTGCTCTACTTTTTCCATTTCTAAAACGTGTAATCTGTTCTTCTAAAAATAATTGAAACAAGGTCCAATGAATCGTTAACAATAACAAACATAATGACAGATGTCACAGTGATCATATTAACCTCCTTAAAAAATGAACAAACAGAGTCAATCCATAAAAAAGATGTTTCCTTAGTTCACTGCTAATTACTTATTTATCAGACATAATTAGCTGTCAATATTGACACATCATCAACATTATCTTAAGCCTGTTGTATTCTATGGTTTATGCTAGTGACTTTACTAATCAGTGAGCTAACTTTTTGTTTTAATAAAACTAATGAACCAAATCAATTATAGATTCCGTGTGTCTTAATGTAAGGTAGAAATAGAATCTTTATACAGCCACCAATTTGCTGGCATTGTCTCTTAATTCCTCACCACTAAAGAAAATAAAATACAAAACAGAAGTTTCTTTCCTGCCCCTCGTATCCTAATAGTTGGTGCATCTTCTATATAAATAGCTCAATTGTTAAAGAACATAACATCTTACTCACACACTAAGTCACAGTATTACACATCAAACAATTCAAAAGCACATCAAATAATTCAAAAAACATCAAAAACATGGAGAAAATATTCAGAGAGAATTTTACAAGCAGAAGGGTAATACCAATAAGGGGGCAGATAAAATCCAAGATAGCAGCAACCGCTTTTCATTCCGTAGTTTCAGTCTTCTCTCGGACTTCTTTGCATCATAACGTTTCCCATCAGAGAACCTACAAGAGACCATAGACTGGGATGTATGAAATATATAAATATATGTTATTAATTTTCTTTGTAGTATCAGTTAGAAGTTTTGTAAGTGATTGCACATGATAAAACTCCAATCACAAAGATAGTACATTACAAAAGTCGTCCTTGAACTGTTTACCAACCTGCAGATATAATTTTACAGACTGTTTTCTTGCATTTTCAGCTCAAAATCATAAATATTGTCTTCTTGCTTCTTTGGAAATTGTAGCATTTGTTTGATCAGTGTATGCAGCTCCATATGTGATGTATCATCAGCAAAAAAGTAATGCACCAATCCTTTAACTTGAATCCAACTACAACCAGCTTCCTTACAAATGTCTTTCTCTTTCATTTCCTTTGTCACATGTCTTACATCACTCCACATGCCCACAGAAGCGTAAAGATTCGATAAAAGAACAAAACTAGACTCGTTTTCAGGCTGTAAACGAGCAAGTTCTCTTGCAGCAACCATCCAATATTAATGTTTCCATAGATATTGCAAGCCAATAACAGAATCTGCCAAATCTGAGCATCAGGAAATATGGGCATGACAATCGTTTTCTTAGCATCATCAAGTTTTCCAAACTTTACCAAGAACATCAACCACACACATGTAATGCTCTAAACATGGGACGACTCTGTGTAGATCAAACATAGAACTTAAATGATAACGTGCTTCACTTACTAATCCCGCATGGGAACATGAACTCAAAATGCCAAGATAAGTTATCTCATCGGGTATCAGTCCAAATTCAGGTATTTTGGTTAATAACTCATAAGCTTTATTATAACAACCAAACTGAGTGTATCCCATAATCATTGCATTCCAAGCAACTAAATTGCAGACATTTGTTGCAATGCAAAAAACTTTTTCAGCATCCTCTATGCTACCGCATTTACAGAAAAACATCTATAATAGCACTTTCTATGAACTTATCTACACTAATCATGATTTTAATAGCCAGCGAATGAAGAGACTTTCCTTGATGAAGGTCTGATAACCCCCACATGATTGAAGAACTATATTAAAAGCTACGATGTCAACGTCTAGAGATGAGTTCCATCTTTTATGAAACAATTTTGGACATCACTATAACATCCACAGTGATCATGGACTCCTGCCATTGCATTTACGTGTACCACATCTACTCTATCAATCTTGCTGAACACGCTTTCTGATATATCAATTCCTTTGCATTTCCCATAAGTTGTAATCAGACAACAAAGAATTGAATCGGTAAATATAAATCCAAGTTTAAGTATAAGCGAAATGGATTAGCATTGCCCACTTTAGAGACTTCAAGTTTGATAATACTTCCAGAATGCAAGCAATAGTATAGTCATTAGGTTGTATAGAAGAACTTTGCATTAACAAAAACAACTCAAGAGCTCGGTTGAAAACCTAATGCTGAGAATAACCACTAATCAGTGAATTCCATGAAACAAATTCTCGATGAACCATTTCATCGAAAAGTTGCCTACCATCATGCATCTGGCTACTCTTAGCATACATGGAAATCAGTGCATTACAAACAGAAGCCACAACCAAATACCCAGACTTCCATATGAACTTTCCCGATTTCCACCGTCTCAACACCTTCAAGAGGAGACACAATATTTATCAAAGTATACTCATTCATACAACATTTGAACATCTCAAAAGCTTCTACACAATCAAAAGCCACAGCAATTCGCCCAGTGCATGACACAACATCCCGCTCACGCATTTCATCAAACACGATACTCAAACTGAATCGCGTTATTCAAATACATCGAACACCCACATAGTTACCCTTTCTTAACACATAACACATGAGTCTGTTCACCTTCATTGATATCAAACACAGCACCAACCACACTACTCAAACTGAACTCGTTAAATTCAAACCCTAAATCCTTCATTTTCATGAAACACTCTCCCTTTATCAAACTCCTCATTTTTAACACAACCATTAATCATTCCCAAATGAACAACCTTTATCTGATTCAAATCATCACAGTACTCGATCAAATTACTAAATGAAACCTCATCAGAATCAAGTTCTATTTGTCTCAACCGATTAAAAAGCTTGAAAGCTAGATTTGATTGATTGTATCGTTCATAACACGAAAGCAAGGCGTTAAATACAACGATATCAGGTTTTCGGTATAGCGGAGGAGGTAGGTGGTTCATGAGAGGTCGCCGGAGCGTGAGAAATGTGTGATCAATGAAGCAGATTGGAAAGGGTTAAGAAGAGTATTTGATTTGATGAATTGTGAGTAGACTGTGTTGGTAAGTTTTGAGTTGTGATACAAAGTTGTGATTTTTGTAGTAGGGAATTTAGTGACCGCATGTGTTTGTGTGTGCATGATTTGTTGATAGTTATGAGATTTGGGCGTTTTAACGGTCTTGATAGGCGATGACCTAGAAAGCCAAAATGTTTTGGAGGCAAAAGTATATATTTATTTAAATTATAGAAAGCCAGTATCAAATGCTAAATCCACTAGACATAAAAAGCAAACTTCATAACAATATGATTGTCAATTTTGCCAATTATCATAAATAATTGTCTAATTACATAAATCATTTCCAATTATCTAAAAATACACCAAGGTAAAACCCGCAGTATAAGAACACAACACAACCTATAAACATGCTATTTGATTGTCGTCATTTGTTGCCATTCTCCATCGACACCTTTCCATAACGTAACATTATTATCCCCAGCAGCAACAGCCAACAAGTTTCCTGTAAGAGACCATGACACCCTCCAAACAGGGGTATTAAAGTCATTTAACACCTTACCCGTCCACTGCTCGCCTTCTTTTCCCTCAGTCCATACCACAACAGTCCCATCCTGTGAACCACTTGCAATCGTTGACTTTGGAAGACCCAAATTTGGTGCCCAAGCAACATCACGAACCAAATCACTGTGCATTTTAAGGGGTGGAATACAGTCCAATTTCCAAATCCCATCAGTCAACTTCCAGACTTTAACAGCATTGTCATACCCACCAGAGGCTAATTTCTGAACTGCGTCAAAGACACCTGACCCAATCAAAGCACCGGGTGCCATTGAAGGTGCCCATGTAACTGAGGTGACCCCAAGAGGGTGAGCTTGGTCTATTCGTGTAGTTTCCCACCCACCATCTTGTCTAACCGAGTGGACTGTTATATTCCCATCAGAAGAGCCACAAGCCAAGCAAAGACCAAGCTCGTGTGGGGCCCAAGCAATCGAGTTTACAGATGACTTGTGGTCAGTAAAGGTGTGAGCTTGTGTCCATTCATTGTAATTACCTTCTTTCCAGACGATCACGGATCCATGATAAGAACATGATGCAAGAATTGAGCCGAATTTGGGGTGGGCCCATGCAACCTGCCAAACGGGACCAGTATGACTGTTTAAAGTAGCGAGAGGTTGTGAGTTAGAGTTGCTGCTTACGCTGACTATTCTGATGGTTGCATCGGATGAAGCAGATGCCACCCGTTTTCCATTGTAATCCATAACTACGTCATGAATAGTGTCCGTATGACCCATTTCAATCTTTTGCCGGGGCATGATTTTGTTATATCACTTGATCCTGAAATTACAGAATATAATTTCACATTACGTTTAACAACAACTGAATTATCTACTAAAAGTTAAAAACTTTAGAAACTTTCAGTCTATAGATGAATCCAGAAAATGAGTATGACATAATGCATTGTGAGAATCCTCCAATGATAGGAATTAAAGTAAAGTGTATGCAAACTAAACATCAAGGTTTCAAGCCCATCATGCAAATTAACAATAAATATTTTAAGCATTTATAAGAACTGTTACGGGGTCATAGAAGTGATGATAAATCAGTATATAATAAATATTTCAATAATTCCAAATTTACTACTACGGTTTATGATTCAATTTAATACGAACATTTTCCCACCTGAAGCTTGTCAAAAAGTTTTAATCAACATCAGTTTTCAATGATGCACTATTCGTATGTCAAAGCGGATACACCATTCATCCAACAATTTCTGCTTACCTATGATGTACTATTCATATGTAACATTTGTAAATTTTCATGATTTAGAAAGTTCTCAACCTGAAGTTACCAATTAGCCTATGAAGTGGACTATCATAGAAGCTAGTACAGACGAAGAAATTACTTCAGTAACGTTTTTAACACCTGAAAAAAAAATTGCACCGTATTTCGTATCTAATTAGGGAAATAAGGGAGATTTCTCAGAATTTTCTGTGAGAATATGGAAATAAGGGAGATTTCTCCGAAAAATAGTAACTTTATGCGAACCTTAGGGCGAAATCTTTCCATTCAGCTTTTATGCCATATTTTAAAATTTTGTGCGATATTTTTTATTGTGCGACGTTTTTGATTTGTGTGCGAGATTTCAGATTTTATGAGAAATTTTATATTTAAATCTATCATTATTGTCGATTATGTCGTGGATATTTCAAATCAGATAACATGGACAGATCTTATCATAAATTTATAGATAGAAAAATATACATACGGAGATTTTGACATGTATAATGTATCAATGGGTACGGATCTGAAAATATAGTATAGATCAATCAAGATAAAAATTGAGAGCGAGTGAAGTACCTTTGAAGACCACGAATGTATTCATGCTTTTGGCTTTCGTTGTTCGAGAGAAAGAGACTGAGGGCAAATGTGTCCAATAAAGAAATATATAATCCGGTGATCGGATTTCAGGTGGATACGGGCACGTTCAGAAACCCGGCCCATTGGCATTGGGTCTCCACTTTTAAACATAGGTTTTCGAATCTGAATGGAATTTGTGAAATCGATTTTCGAATAGAATTCGAGTCGCTTGGTTCTTAAGACACCACGCGAAACTAGAGTTCAACAACTGTACTTTTATTTAGTTATATACTCGAAAAAATTATATTTAACTACAAATAAAATAATTAATTGAGAATATTTTTCTTGTTAAAATTACTAAGAAGAGTTAATATTTTCAACTCAGATCTTTTCTTCAGCCACCTCAAAATGTGATGTTAGTGATATTTGAACCTAAGACCTCTTATGAAGATATCAGCACATTAACTAGTAGGTCATCTTGTGATAATTATTTAACTAGCATCACTCTAAATTTGAAAGCTTTCAAATATATATTTTATGATTGACATTTTATAAATTTAAAACACTTATAGTCATCTTCCCTTTACCTTAAAACTTAATCATGTAAAGATGAAAAACCAAATTATATGTTACATTAAAAATAAGAAAGCTAACATCAAACAACAAGTCAACTGAAAAGATTTAATAAGAAAATCCATATATAATATAGAGATTATATATCTGGAGGTCATTCAGATATATTATTTTATTTTTGTAGGCCACTCATATTTAAAAACGATATTGTAGGCTACCCAAATATATCATTTTGTTTTTGTAGGCCACTCATATTTTCAAACAATTTTGTAGGTCATCCAAATTTGTATATTGTTTCATGTATACCAAATTTGATTAAAAACTCATCAAAAGAATGTGAAGGGACACAAATACCCATGTATTTGAATAAAACTATAATAATATAAATAATGTTAATTAACAAATATAGGAGTATTTGTGTCCTTTCATATTTTTTGATGAGTTTTTAGTCGAATTTAGTATAAATGAAACAATATATAAATTTGGGTGGCTTACAAAATCATTTTCAAATATGAGTGTCTTAAAAAACAAATGATATATTTGAGTGACCTACAAAATCATTTTCATATATGAGTCGTCTAAAAAATAAAATAATATATATTTAGATAGGCTACAAATATATAATCTCTAAAATATATGTTATTCTTAATTCAAAATTCAATGCTCATTATATAGGAAAGTCAATGATCATTAAAGTAAGGTCTATAGTTGATCAAATGTAGTAACCATACAGCTTAGTCTAATACCAATTTAGATCATGTTTCATTTCTATACAAGGAGTATTGGGTTCAGTTCAAATGATAATAGAAATTTTAGTGAGAATGAAGGAATGAATCATAGCCATCCATTTTGCAAAACCCAAATTTATCTTAAAGTTAAATATCTCACAACGGCTAATCAAAAGTTATAAAAATTGCACCACAAAAAACAACGTTCTTTTCTCTACGATTAGACATCCCTCATGATATACTTTCAATAATTTTTTATTTTTATTTTTTTGGGTTGAAAACCAATAACACATGTGTTACCAACGACTAACATATGTGTTACCAATAACTAATACATGTGTTACCGCAACTAACAAATGTGTTACCGGTTTTCGAAACCCACCAAAAAATGAAAAAAAAATAAAAAATCGTCGAAAGTATACATTGTGAGATGTCTAATCGAAGAGAAAAAAATATTGATTTTTATAATGCAATTTTTATATTTTTTTGACTAGCCGTTTGTGAGATATTCAATTTTTTAAAATGTTAGAGGAATTATTATTTTGATGAAATGAATGGTTGAGATTGATTTATCCATTCTCACAAAAAACCTTATTCTCATTTGAACTTAATTCAAGGAATACTTCGTAATCTATATTAGAAAATCATTTTGAAAAATATTTTCTTTCAAAAACACAATCATATGTCAAAAGTTGCTAGCATTAATGATGCTTTTTCTACCTAACTCTTATACCATTATAAATACATCGCAAAACTTGTTAAGTTACTACCTATATGCTTATGTGAACATTGCATTTACGTATTTCTAAGAAATAAGTTATTGAGATGAAGGTGGCAGAGCAGAAAACATTAATTTGGCATTGAGAAAGCATTGGCGGAGAGGAAGGAGGGAAGAAATGGATTGTTGCAAGCATGACTCTATTATCTTTTGTTGCTGATAGTCATTCAACCATTTTTAAATAGTTGATTTTAACATCAACCCAACTCTTCATTTTATTGTTAACTAAAGTTTAGATCAAGATATATTGCCATGTGTTTGTTTTATGTATTTAAGGAAGAAGTATGAGAAAACTGGGGCTACAGTTCCTCATATCACATCGTAAAAATGGAGGTTCTTTTTGGAATTTAGGCTTGATATTTCTTAGTTGAGAATAACTCAAATTTATATCTTTTATGAATATGTTATATAGATATGATCACATTATGCATATTGCACAATAAAATTGAATTTGATTAATAGTATTATAAAAAATGACACCATAAATTGAGGCAACGTGTTCAGTATCGTAAGAAATATTGACGAACTATTATCGATGTCCTCGAGTTTTGTGTATTTGAAACCGCTGCATGGTGCGGGTACCATACTAGTTTATTGGAAATTTGTTTGTTGAATTGAACTTCCAACCAATCTAGGTTTAACTAAATTTGATTAAGGGGGTGTTTGAATTAGGACTATTATTCAGAAGGATTATTCGGAAGGGTTTTTTGATTTTTGAATTATTCGGTTCAGATTATAGGAATTTTAGACAACCACAAGTTAAACTGTATAAGAAAACATATTTATCGGATATGGGTTAAACAATTTTGGTTTGGTATTCGGATTACTCAGTTTCACCCGAATTAGCTCAATTGTGAGACCAAAAGATCCGAATGTTAATAAGTAAAGGGTATTCGTTTAATTATTTTATAAAGACCAAACTCTATAATTTTGAAAATTTTAAATATTCATTTAATTCTTGTAAGTTCATCATTTAAAGCTTTTTATCAATCAAACTTAAGAAATTATAAATGAAGCACTACGTGACTTGAAGATATATAATTTAAAGCTTTTGCTTTTGGAGAAAATGAGAACACATATTGAAAAAGATATCAACTATTTGTAAATTAGTTTTAATTTTAACTAATTTTATATGGTCAACATAAATTTAAATTTTAAGAATTTTCTATTATTTAATTTATTCAAATTTTATTCGGATAATTTTAGTTTGATTTGCTATTAGATCAATATAATTCTTTTAAGCATGCTTTGTATATAAAATGCAGTAACAAATATCAAAATGCAATGAAAATATTAATAGAAATTGAAGAAAAAATATTTTAAAAAATTTAGTAATTGTAAAAGTTTGAAAAAGAATTAGAAAAAGAAAAATTTGGTTGCGGAATTCGGTCAACGGTTGGCAGTGGTAGGAAGTGGAAATTGGTGGTAAGTGACGATGAGGATGAAAAGAAAATATATATAATTAAATAAAGTAGAAAGGTTAAAAGTAAAAAATATTAAGTGACACGTAGTATTTTTTTAATCGGGTCTAAAGCTGCTCACTTTTACCTCTCAAACCAAGGTCGCACCCTTTTAATTTTCGTAAGCTTCTATAAACTTTTAAAAGAAAATTGTGTGTAAATAAAATCAAAAACCTTAATTCCTTGAACAAAGTCTTTTTTTTCTTCATCGGAGTATAAAAAGGGCACAAATAGTCCCTTATTTTCTTCTTCATTCGCAAACCCCTGAATCGGAACAACAAACAATGGATCCGTACTCGTTTTCATCATCGGCAGCGATGGCACAACAAACATGGGAACTCGAAAACAACATCGTAACAATGGAAACCCCTCAATCTTCCGAATCCGATTCCATCTTTTATTACGATGAATCCGCACAAGCTAAATTCCAACAAGATAAACCCTGGGCTAACGATCCTCACTTTTTTAAAAGAGTAAAGATCTCAGCTTTAGCGTTACTTAAAATGGTGGTTCATGCTCGTTCAGGTGGGACCATTGAAGTCATGGGTTTAATGCAAGGTAAAACTGATGGTGATGCGATTATTGTGATGGATGCATTTGCTTTACCAGTTGAAGGAACTGAAACTAGGGTTAATGCTCAAGCTGATGCTTATGAGTATATGGTTGAGTATTCTCAGACCAATAAACAGGTTAATTGATTTTGTTTCTTAAACCCTAACCCTAATTTGGAAAGTATTTGTTCAAGTTTTGCTATGGTTGATTGATTGTTTGTTATGGATTTGAGCATTTGTTAAGCCCTAACCCTAATATCCTAAATACGTTTGTGTATAATATAGAAATTTCTTATATTTTGATATTTGTTGATTGATTGATTGTTTGTTATGGACTTCAGATTTTGTTAAACCCTAACCCTGATTTCCTAAACTCGGGTGTGTGTATACATATTATATCTATGTGTATATATAGGATTAATTCTCTGAAAATAAATCGAAATTTACCCATTAGTTCTAATATATGTATCGAGCTTTCATGTACACTCGATACATATAATTAACTCTTGGTAAAGTTTGATATACTTTCAGTTACTTAAATTCTATATACATATGTGTAGGTGTATGTAATTATGTATCATGTATGTATATACACATATACATACATAATCTGTTTTTATTTTGATTATGTTTTTGTTAATTGATTATTTGTTATGAATTCCTTATATATTTAGACCTTAACTCTAAAGTTTCAAAATCTTGTGAGTGTTAATTATTTATGTATGTGGAATTGGATATGGCTATGCAATTAGATTGTTATTCTTTCAATGGATATTAGCTTATTATAAAATGTGACTGTTTTGATGAGTGATAGAAATGGTTATATTCGTGTTTACATGTGACATGAAAGTTGTTACTGCTTAAGAAGTGGCCATAGCAATGGATTATCTCGATGAAATCATAAGAATTTGGTGTTTCTTACATTTGAATTGCTTTGCTTGTTATTAGCGCTGATATATGTGTGTTTATAGACTGAAGAGTGATCGCTGAACGTTCTTTTTGTGAGCATTGACTCGTCAGGGGTTGTTTGGCATTGCTTTTTGAAAGTGGTTACTGTGTTTTCAAGTTGTGGATAATTTGTTTCTAGTGTTTGGGTATAAATATAGTGAGACTGTTTCTGATTGTGTAGGGTCAAATAATCAGCTTAGTAGTAGTAGCAACGATACTGATTCTCGTTATGTGGTATAGGGGTCATTTTTACATGTAAATTGTTATATAAACATAATTCGTCGAACACATAAAACATTAGGTTATCTTGCTGTCAGAACTTCTAAGCCCATCGAAATACCATCTCCTGCAGCCCTTTTTGCTACATACTTACATCTGCTTATCTGATTTTGATTATTATTTATGATGTAGGCAGGAAGACTAGAAAATGTTGTTGGGTGGTACCATTCACATCCTGGTTATGGATGCTGGTTGTCAGGTATTGATGTGTCTACACAAATGCTGAACCAACAGTATCAGGAGCCTTTTCTGGCTGTAGTTATCGACCCAACAAGGACCGTTTCTGCTGGAAAAGTTGAGATCGGTGCATTTAGGACATACCCAGAGGGATATAAGCCATCAGATGAGCCTGTTTCTGAATATCAGACGATCCCTCTTAACAAGATTGAAGACTTTGGTGTTCATTGCAAACAGGTCAGTTTTACCATCTGCTGATTATTTTTTGGATACTATAGTATTGACTGATTTGTTTCTTTGGTTAACAGTATTACTCGCTGGACGTAACTTATTTTAAGTCATCTCTTGATTGTCACTTGTTGGATCTTCTTTGGAACAAGTATTGGGTGAATACCCTTTCATCGTCTCCTTTACTTGGGAATGGTGACTACGTTGCAGGACAAATATCAGATCTTGGTAATTATTTATTATTATATAATTACTTTAGGATGTCCTTTTATAATGCTGATTGCATGAGACTCAAGTAGGTTATCTCCGCAGTTTGGAATTTAAGTATGGTTTTTAACTCTCTTGTCATGCAGCTGAAAAACTGGAGCAAGCAGAAGGTCAACTGTCCCATTCACGTTTTGGTCCTCTCGTAGCACCCCCTCAAAGAAAGAAAGAGGTAAGTGTGTAACATTTTCTATGTATTGCCTAAAAGGAGTTGTGTGATCTATTCATCTTGTTGCCATTATGTTTCTTATAGATGTCATCTATCTATTCTTTGATTACAGGAAGAATCACAGCTTGCCAAAATTACACGCGATAGTGCAAAGATTACTGTGGAGCAGGTTCACGGTTTGATGTCACAGGTGGGTTCACTTTTTTTAAAGTTCTTATTTCGGTTTACTGAATGGTAGTTTGATATAATTCAATTGATAATGGGTGATGATGTTTATTAGGTTATCAAGGACATTCTGTTTAACTCGGTTCGTCAATCCAACAAATCACAGCCAGAGTCATCAGGCCCTGAGCCTATGGTTCAATCCTGAAGATAGTCTTTTAGTACTATGATTGCTCAAGTTAGAACGCTAATACTCGTATTACCAAACAGTTTTGTTGCTTATTCGTACTGATGATATGAGTGTACTTGATCAATCTTCTGTTTAGTTACTGATATCGACCATCACATGGCGAAAATTTGCTTAGAGCTTTATCCAATCACTTTCTTTTCTTGTTCTTGTAAAGATTAATAGAGTATTAAATTTTGAACTATCATTCAGGTACCAGAGTTGGGCAATTTCTATCCATTACTGTAACAGGTGTTATCTTCTGTTATATGTTTTCCACCAAACTAGCCGAGGCTTAGCTTAAAATGAAATGGGTCAGATTGGTTAAAGGGTGCTTGAAATGTCATTAGAGGTTTAAGAAAATTCTTTTGAATTATTGCAAAATGCTTTAGTGTTTATCATATTCTAGTAGCTATTAAGTTCTTAAAATAGTAGAAAAGTTGAGAAAGACAAAAGGTCCTAGTAGATCAACAAATCATGATGCTGGTTAATAAACTAGTATGGAGATGAAAGTAAAATAATTTAGGACATCATAATGTAGCATGCATAATAGCCAAATTTCTTTAGATAAAAGAATAGTAGAAACTTTTAAACTTCCCACTGTCGATTTAACAATGACAATCTGTACACTTCAAGCAATTTCTCGATATCGAAAACCAAAATACAAGTTTTTAGCTTTACTTAACTTTGTTTTCCTTCACCCTTTAGACTTCTGGTATCAACACATCTATCCACCGAACCTGCTCAGACAAGAGTATCTTTCGACCCTGATCAATATGCAGTTGGACACCCAAGGTCGCCAAACAATTTAGTTTACTTAAATCAGTAAAACGACGATCAATCTTCTTCTTCATCGTCGTCATCATCTGGGAGTCCCGTGTCGTCTCCAATACCTTCAAGCAAAATGTCAACATCTTCTCCCAACTCCATTAATCTCGCACTCAATCTCTCGACTTTACTCTGTTCTTGGCCAAGACATACAAGCAGATCACCTAGCTCTGCTTCACTCTCTTTCTGTGCTTCCTCTCTTGCCTCTTCTTTTATTTTCTCGATATCTACTCTTGGAGTGGCTTCACCACTCCTCAATGCCCTCACTTCCATTTCTAAATGATAGTTTGCTTGTTCCAGACTATTGTATGCATCCGAGAGGCTCTTCAGATCAGTTTCCATTTTCTCAGCCAAGTTTTTGTAAGATGCCGCCTCACTTTGAATATTTGTGTTTTCAGTTCTTAGCATTTCAAGTCGTTGGATGGCTTCTTGAAGATCTCTTCTCAGTGTCTCTATTTGTACTCTCTCTGAGCCACTGGTCTGTCTAGGTTCGCTGTGGGATGAACCACCTCCACCTGTATTCGCTAGGTCCTCGGCCAATGTAGCATTTCTATTGAGAAGGTCCTGTTATAACAGGTTGAACAAAATAATAGCAAATTCCTCATTAAGAATAAAAAAAAAGGTTACTGCATAAAGAGGTAACGACCTTTAGTCTAATTTATAACTTGGGTAACAAGCTTTTTAGTCTTAGAAAGGCTAAAATAAAAAAGATTACATTTAAGGCAACCTTGAGCGGTTTTCATGCGCCATGTCAGAAAAAGGTCAACATAGTCATATTGACTTGATAACGGATTAAATTACCTTAAATGATTTTTTTTCAAAGATCTGGTGTTTTTTCGATTTCTTTAAAGGTTGACTGTCTTTAGAGTTATAAAGAAAGTGCTTTTACCAAAATCAGAAATCAGACCAAAGTTTATTACCTTTTTGTGAATTAGGAGAAATAATAATCAACAAGTAATTATGCAATTACCTGAATCTCGGAGCACTGCTTTTCCACAAAGGATTTGAGTCGCTTGATATAGTCCTTGTCATTTTCATCTTTCCTCTGTTCCAATTCTGCAGGCACAACGGACACATTGCTCTTTGGATGACTGTATATTTTCACAATATTATCTCTAATACCACCTTCCAAATTCTTGATGAAGTTGACAAATTGGGAGTCAAACATTGAAGCAAGCATTGGATGGTCCTCATTCCGGTTTTCAGTTGTCTCATTTTCATCAATATCTCCCATCTCTGTCATACTATTAGCATTTGATCTTGTTAATGGTTTACGTGTCTGAGCTGGCTTTTCAAATGAGAATAAAAAGCTTTTTTGCATCTCATCAAGCTTCAAAAAGTAAGATGTAAGTCCAACTTTTTGACTTATGGAATCGACTATTACAAAAGCATCTTTTCCAGACTCGGTGCTTTTATTGTAAATAACACATTCCCCTAAAAGAACAGCAGCCAAACCCCTTGCACACACAGTGGACTCGCCATTTGAAACCAACTCAATTAAATATGTTAAATGAGGACGTGAATCCAGGAAAGACTGCACCGCAGTTGGGCAATCACAGAGCCAGGTGACGAGCAGTTTTAAGATTATTGGTTGGAAATATGAGTTTCTTGGAGTAGTTGATTTTCCGTCTTTACCCTTCTTGGAAGATGCAAGAGCTAAGTATTTTACCATACGATGCAATAGCGGTTCAGCAGAGCCTAATGACGACATTGATGACTCAAATTCAATTTGTAAAACCTGCATAAATGTGGGGCAATTTTTTAAATTCGAAGAGCAGTTACTCCTAAGAAGCAAGATGTATCTATAGCATGAACCCACGTACCTTTTCTTTGCATTGAATATTATCCTTCATTATATGAGAAAGAACACTAGCAGCCCTGCAACTAGTCTGCATAATAATAACCATATGAAATATGACGGACTGATATATACAAATATAAAATGAAATCATAAGAGGCTATTGGGCTTTTTTGAGTTCACGTTACCTCAAGGTCACCGTCGTGTTCACTCATGGCAAGGCCGTGCAATAGCATGCTGCGACATAAAACAATATTCAGCTTGATTCGGTTTGGGTGTGTACGTGTTCATGTACGTGCATGTATGTGTGTGTGTGTGTGTGACAGTGAGAGAGAGAGAGAGAGAGAGAGAGAGAGAGAGAGTTTTGTGCCCACTTGCAAAGAAGATATACCTTCCAAAAGACATGTTCACATCCTCCTCAAATCGAGCATTAGTCATTGACATAGGCTGAGGGATAAGAGTAGATGCTAACATCGTTTGACCGTCACGATTTTGCTGATAAAGCAATTTGAAGTTGGTTATATGATACTACGTAGAAGTAATGAGAAGAACTGTATGAGAAATCGTATATATTACCAACCTCACAGAAGCGCTTAAAAACATAATCAGCTGCAATAAACTCTTGCATGCTCGAAGTCCGTAAGATTATTCTAAGAATTGAATTCAGAGCTGGCTCAACCTCTGGCTCATCGCCAAGAGATTTACTTGCAAGGGCATCAAGATTCTGACGATGTCCAGAAATCAAATCACCTATGCATTGAAAGGCCTGACCATGTTATATCAGTAAGGCAAGTTAGAATTGTTATATGTTCTGAAATCACATCAACCGTTTTGAACCTAATGACTGCATGTGGAAGAAATTATCATACCGCACAACGTACAGCAACAGGGGCCCATTGACTTTCAACACCTAGCATTAGTAGATGGTCCAAAACGTTCCTCTACAATAGCAGATAAAAAAAATAAAATGAGTGATGACGATGCATAAAGTCTATGCAATAAATGAATGAAATCCAAAGTACTGAAACTAACCTGAACAAGAATTGTTTTGTTTGCCAATCTATTACTCTTGCTCGAAGGATCAGTTTCCAGACCTCCATTCAGCAGCAAACTAATTGTTTCCAGGACACTCAGTAGATTGATTGTCTATAGGGATCAATTTAATTAAAAGAGTTAGAAAAAGTAAAGGGGTGATAATGTAATATGCTAAACAAACTAATAACCATTTGAAGTATGACCTTTTGCTGAGTAAAGCTGTATGTGGTTCCTCTGAGCTTCAAAATTGATATCAATGAGTCAAAGCCTATAGTCTCCCGCAGCAACACCTATACAACATTTATAAAGTGGTAAAAGGCGACAGAATGAATGTAAAACTTGATACAAGTAGATAATTAAAAAGAAGAAACTCAAACCTGATTAGATGAATTGTTGCAGAGGAGATTATTTAACAATTCAAGACAGTCCTGTGAGGTCACAAATATGGAACAGAATTAGACGCTCATAAATCGAGCAAAGACCATTAGGCATGAATCAACTAGTCACCTGCACAACAACACCGCCTTCTGAACCTCCCTCCTCTTTAATAATACTGAAAATCTTCTCAAAAGCACCCTCAAAGACCAGAATTTTTTGGATTTCCTAGTTAAGTATCGAAGAAAATTAAGGGGGACATTATATAAAACTCAACTTTTTCACTAGATAAAGAAGTTGACACTAAATAGGGGAAAGAATACCTCTGCTTCTCGAGTCAGGTAGGTGAGAAGTAACAAGGCCTCATTTCTTATGACCTGCAAGACGAACAACATCGTGTTTAACGACAAAGAAACATCACACAAATATGAAAACTTCCATGGTGATACCAGTTCATACCTCTCGGTCCATTAGCATGTCCATAAGTCGAGTTATACCACGAGGGACGGTAAGAATGGCTTCCTGTAACCTGAAGAAGACCTCAGTATTCTTTCCAACCCAACAGTACCCATAAAATATATCTAATAATTGGGCCAATAAAAATTGGATGGAGACACGTACCTACTGGGAGAATTTGTTAAAAGGGCAGTTAGAAGTTGCAGTGTATAATATCTTATATAAAAGTCATCCTCCCCCTGTAAAAAACATGACTGTCAATCGCAGAACTGTAGAGCAACCAATTCCATAATTCATTGTTTGAGGTATGATAGGATCACGATGAAGCCATACCAACAGGCTTAAAAGAAGTGAAATGCTTTGCCCTTCCCTTGATAGAAGATCAGTGTTCATCAGAGCTGGTTGAACCTCATTTGGAGGCAGTTTCGCATGAGCAATTGGTGTTAACGCACTCACTAGAGTCTCTAGAGCCCCTCGAACCTTTAACAATTCATCAATATGTAGCACTATTAGTTGAAAGTGTTTATACAATAGATATAAAGCAAAAGAAAGAAGACACAATCTGTAAGTACAGATGCAGAAAAAATTCTTAAAGCTTGTATAGAATGTAGTGTGGTGTTTCATGGTGGCAAGTTAGAGGGTGGACATAAATGGAGAGAATCATTGCAGGAAGGATAGTTAAACACACAACACTATGGTTAAGAAACTTGATGTACAAAAATAAGACAGTTGAAAAAGTTGACTAACTAGGGTCTAACATGCTCAACGAATCTGTGTACTTAAGTTATAAAACAGGGGAAAGTATTCTTTAAAGTGTAGCATAAAAACTGCAAAATAACAACCAAAAAACAAAAGCTGTTGGCAGAAGCCTTCAAACCATTTCAACATCATCACGTTCCTTTAGGACGCCCAATAGTACAGGAAAACCTACAATAGACAAGAAGAAATCACATTATGGACAGTATAAATGCCCGAGATAACTATCATAAGAAAAACCCGTACTCACCCATTTCTCCGAAAGCAAGCTGGGCAGAATGACTCTCGGCGACAACAAATTGAAGTTCCACCATAGCATTTCTTCTATCCTCAACCATCTTACCGTTACTTATACAATCAAGCAAGCGTTCAACATAACTACCATTCACAACCACGAAGTACATTAGCCAAGAAAGTAAAAATGACAAAACAGCGATCAGCAACTAATATAGATGGTATTTTAACCAGATTTACTGTAATATAACAGGTCTGTGTTGACTGTTATCAATGAATCATATATGTAGTGCATTCAATATAATAAGCAATTGCATATAACTTAATTTGTTCGGATTGAAGGAAAAAATGATTAGCAATTACGCTAGCCTTTATATGCAAATATATAACGCAAACATCTTAGCTATCATAAGTTTATCTAGGAACTAGATACGAAGTACTAAACAATCTTAACTACACAGACAGATGAGCAATGAATAAATACGTCAACTCAGATTGTATTAACTTGTTAAACTAGCAACTTGAAAACGAAAACTAACCTATCTTCATTTGAACTCGAATTCTCGTTTCCAAATACAAGACCAACAACTCCCTGTACATAATATACATAATCTCATTAACATGTATATAGATACATACATTCAAATATATAATTATATATGCACTTACAAAAATTCAACAATTACCTTGTAACCAGACACCAAATCCATCTTCTTCATTATTTAAATTGAAGCAGTTAAACAAACTTAATAATAATCTGCAATTAGTTCATCAAACAGTCGGATTAATAATAATTCGATTAATACTCAATCAAAGAATAAAGCATTAAAAAGAAAGAAAGTAAAACCTAATTGCTGAGATTAAGTGCAGATCAATCAATCAATGAATACTGAATGTAGACTAAACTAGCTATTATACGCAATGTAAATAAATTACTAGATGTAAATTGTATGAAAATTGAGACGTATTAATCATGAAGGATCAACCAAAAAGCCCTAAATTGAAAAAATTAGCAAACGCACCTGAAATTGATTGATGAGATCGTGAATGGTCAAAGGTCAAACGATGGAACACATAATCATATTCAGATGATGATGATGCTTTTCCGATCCACGACCCGGCCCAATTTCATTCAACCGGGATCAAATATTACATTTATTTATTTATTTGTTTTAGTTGATTTTATGTAAAAATAATCCTATCCTAATTCTATAATAATAATAATAATAAAAAGGTGAATTTATTTTAGTAGAGTTTTTTTTCTACTATTCATTTTCATTAAGATAATAAAATTTAATTTTTCATACGTTTTCAAAAACTATATATCCTAAAAGTGATAAGTCAAAAAATTATAAAAATTACACTACAAAAATCGGCAATTTTTTTCCGATTAGACATCTCATAAGGTATACTTTTGACTAACTTCTTTTTCCATTTTTTGGTGATTTTTGAAAACTGATAATACATATGTTACCATTGACTAAAAAATATGTTACCCGCAACTATCATATGTATTACCAATGATTATCACATGAATTATAAGCAATAGTCAGTGGTAACACATGTAATAGTTGTTGGTAACACATGTGTTATCAACTTTCAAAACCCATCAAAAAATGAAAAAAAAAAAAAAACATCGAAAGTATGTCATGTGATATGTCTAATTTAAGAGGAACAAAGGCTGATTTTTATGGTACAATTTTAATAATTTTTTGATACGTCGTTTTGAGATATTCAATTTTAATAATGTAATAATTTTATTATTTTTAGAGAAATAGACGATTGAGATTTGTACTTCCTTACTTTTTAAAAAAATACGTACTTAAATGAATTATTGTCAGTAATAATAATTAAATTACAAGGATAGCTAAAAGTCGCGCTACGCTGCGATCGGTTTCTTTCATATTACGATTTAGTTTGCAAACTATTGTTTTGCATCATGTAATGATTTGATAAAATTGATAACGTAAAATTAATAAAGTCTTCGAGACATCAATTTATCTTCTTTGGAGACTTTACATAAGCTTTAAATACATTGTGAAATTTTTATTAAGAACTCTCATCTACTATTATAAAATACCAACATATAAATAACTTATAGTGTAATTTTTGGGTGCCTAAAGGTAACAATAATATGAAATAAAATTGAAACGATAAATGTTTACTTTTTATTAATTTTTATAAAATTTTGAAATATGAAGTCTTTTTTGTTGGTTCAAACAAATTATTATAAATTGTGAATGTTAAAACTAAAGCTTCATCATTTCTGTTATGTAAATAGAAAAAAACAAAAATTAATACCTTCAAAACTTTTGTGAAAAATAATAATAATGATTTACAGTAAAAATAAACAATGAATGTTAACTGGAGTTTTATTTATTTACATAAATGTCACCTCTCTTTTCTTGAATTCCAAATAATTAAAAACATGTCACATTTATTTTAGACCTTTGATTCTAAATAGATGGTTAGAATGTATCTTCACTAATTTGTTTAACATTGTATTCTCATTGAAACTAAAATATATATATATATACACATATTAGTATTAAAACCTGTGCGATGCATGACAGTGTAATACTGTTTATTTATTGAGTAAAATGTATGCAGTTATTAAAATTTATATATTAATCAAGTTACAATTTGATCATGCAGTTAACTAATTAATAGTTAACTGTGTAATATGTATAAACATATGAAAAAATGTATCAGACAGTTAATTAATATACTAAAGATATTAATACAACTTATTTAAATAATAATAATAAAAAAAAGAATAATAATTAATGATGATCATTAACTTATTTAATCATGATCATTAATTTATTTTATTAATTTTAAGAATGAAAAAACTAAACCAATTAATAATGGTTATTAATTTATTTTATTAATTTTGAAATTTAAAATTTTTTTCACATAAAATTTAATAGTCAACCGATTATATGCAAATAAATAATGCAGTCAACGCTGAAAATTAATTCGACTTTTATTATATGCAAAGACACATCAGCATTGTATACATAGAAAAAAGTTCAGAAAAATCGTATGCGTGACACCTTAAATTTTTGTTTATGTGGTAGTCTATAATTAAAACCACATAAATAAATTGATATCCTATTTTAGTTGTTAATAAATTTTTTATATATTATATTATATATAATCATATACAATTATCATTAATGTGATTATTATTAAATATTAACAAAAAGAAATCTTTATTATTTAAATTGAATATCTAGTAACCAGTTTTATTAAAATATTTATCAACCAATCATATTCATTAATGTAAAAAACCTTGAAAAAAATTTATCAACCAACAACCTAAAAACTCTATAATAATAATAATGTTAATTCACAATTTAATACTTAAAGTAGTTATCAATACTTATAATTTGTTTATCCTAAATATTTTAAATATAATATAAGAATTAGGTGATGATGTTATCAAAAAGTTAATTGAACAATAAGATTGTTCGATTATATTAAATTGATTAAAATTAATAAGATGATGACATCATAAATTACAGTTTAAAAAATAATTCAAATAACTATTCTAAAGATAATCATAAAAACAAAATAATTAGTAAATAATACTATTAACATTATCATAATTTTGCCGTAGATTTTTAACAACTTTAAATGATAATTGTACATTTACCTGGCCCATTTCATGTATGTATCATATTTATTTATGCAGTGAACGAGGCTAGATTTACCCGTACGGCCGTACTTCTCGTCAATGACCGGTTAATTAACCAAAAATATGTAAATATACATCAAGGACGTAAGGAGTCCTGGTTCTGACTCATGCAGAGGACTTGACATGAAAAGTATTGCTTTGATATTTTGATTGCTATGTACGGACTAATTTAGAATTTTAGATACATAAATGCCGCTTATGTTAAAATATTGGTTATAAATAGAATTCAATTACTATTTATTTGATGCTCAATGTGTTTACAGGAAGCCAGGAAGGTAATGAAAGTGTTGGAGCAACTAAAAGTTGAAGCAAGAAAAGGAGGTCGATCTCGATCGTAAGAAACCGCTTAGTCTAATCCATCATCATCCTTTAAAAAAACTGATGAAGTTTTTGAGTACATCCAAGGACATATTCCCAAATTTAAATTTATTAGAGTAGGTGTATTATTTAGCTCATACTATACAGAGGTGGTTGTTTTTTAATTTGTTTATTCCTTCGACTCTTAATAATCTAATATTCAAAGATCTTGCCTAGGTAACGAGTTGTTATTGACTACAACGACTAGATGTGTGTGCATACCTCAAAGACGTTATTATTACATTACTCAATATCTTTAAGTTTTGAATAGAGCAGATGATCAGATACTTAATATAAAATATAAATTTTATCAACAGATAGAATATCATTTATCTCGTCGTTCAAATAGAATCTTTATGTTTAACTTTTGTTAGAAAATAACCTTTTTGTTTGTCAAAAATTTTAAATTAATGGGAATATCACCTGATCGATTTTTTTCTTCTTTTTAAGCTGATTCTTGAAACGACTTGCCCGTTTCCTATGTGTCTAAGAGTTTCATATCTTGCATCATCACCACACAAAGCAAACTTCAATTCCACAATTTGTCATATGATGTATACGAATTTGTCACTTCAATTTTAAAACCCTAAATGGATGTGTTCGTGATCCCCAAATATTTTAAACCCTAATGTGTGGTATAAAGTGTTTATAAATTATGTACATCACCTTTAATCATCTTGTTAAAAAAAATCGATTAGGTGATATTCTCTTTAATTTACAATTTGGTGACAAAAGAAACATTTTCTATCAAAAATTAAAAATAAAGGTTCTTTTTTAATGACAAAAAAAGATATTCTTTTTATTGGTAAATTTTGAACTTTACATTATATTTTTTAGTCATTTGGCCTTTTGAATAAGATAATAAGATACAATGTTACTACAACATAAATGCCAATATATATAACTTGAAATTTTACTAGTAGCATTTACGTTATTAATAAATAGTAAACCGATATACCTTATAGCTAAATCCAAAAACATGGATAAATTTTAAACTATACATGTCCTAATGACCTAAATATAACGTATCTTGAGAGCTATGCTTATCAATTCTCTTAAAAATACATTTCATTGTTAAACAAATTAAAGATGACCTTAGTGAACAAAAATAACCCAACTAAGCGAATCGAGCAATTTATTTGAGTCGAATTTGGATCGATCCCAGAGCTCCATCTAAAAAAACTATGCTCCAAACTTTTTGACGAGTCAAGCTCCACATTATAAGAAATCGACTCGAGTTGTTACCCTATCAATTTGTCTATTTTATAAGGTGGTGGTTTTATTATAGAAGGATACTCATATCTTGAGAGCAGACCTTCATTTATGTATTTGATCTTTTTGTTAATGAAATGATACTTAAATTCGTAATTGTCCCAAGGCATTGATGATTTGCACAAGTATAAGTTAAAACTAATCCTACACCTAATTCTCGAACATTGATAAGTTATAATATTGTTAAACAAATATGTTATTAACTATGGGTAATGAAGTCTTAATCAGTACTACAATTCTTATATAAATATAAATTTTCTTAGTAAAATGAGCTTATATAATCCTTTTATGTGTCTGCTCCATCGTTCAATATGATATATATATATAAAAATTAAGGACTTAATGTAGAGAAATGTACTTAATTTTTGTTGGATATCTATTATGTGTACTCATTTTTTATTTTCTCTATTGTGTGTATGTAACCCGAAAAAAAGTCCTTTTGATGTGATGTACCGGCTAAGAAATCCATATCACCAGTTTCTTGTCACATAAGCATACACATAAATACATATAATATACTTCGAACAATAACTGAGTAAATACAATAGATTTCAAACATTGAGAACTCCTTGTTAGATGGTATTAGCAACAGTGCAATATACTGTATCGTATAAGTGTACGAAACCTTATAGGAAACAATATTTCTATTAACTAAACTGGTAGCTTTAAAATATTGATTTTTAGACTTATAGTACTAATAATAATACACTTACGGTTCCAATTCCCCGAGATTCATATATACTACATAACGCAATGTAATTACTAGCATTATTCAGTTCCAATTCAAATAGATGAAGAGATGCCATTTCACCAATCTCAGCATTCCTACGCACCAAAGAACCAGCAAGAAGTGCACCCATACACTTGCCAACCCTGGGATCATTTTCATACTATTTATCAACCCTAATGCCTCTTTGCAAACCCCGAAATCATCGAATTCCACGCAGCTGAATCTCTCCACAACAAGCCCTCGAAAACCATTTTTGCATTATCTAACTTCCCACACTTTGGATAATAATCCAAAACTGAACTTTCCACCACAATATAACTTGCAAAACCAAGTTTAACAACCATCCATGAAACACCACATCAAGTGAACCAGCACGATCACCGATTCAGCACACGCCTTCAACACCGATCGCAGCAAGTAGTGATCTGGTTTCATACCCGAGTTCAACAACTCACGAAAAACATTTAAACCGTCATGGTACATGGAGTTGTGAACGTAAGCTGAAATCGTGATGTTCCAGGAATGCATGTTTCGTTCAAGCATTCTGTCAAACACCTAGCGTGCATTCAGTAAGAAGCCTTTAGTATAAGCCAATAAAAGATCTGTTTGAAGCGTGATATCATGACTCAAACCGTGAATGAGTATTTGTACATGGGTTTGTTTTGCATGAGTGAATACAAAAATTCATGCTTTTGCACATTTTGGGTAATTGTCTTATTGTATATGTTCAAAAAATTTCCCAAACTATAGAGCTTTAAATTTACAGATTCAACAGATCTAACACAACATACATTTATCTGTTTGCTGATATTTGTAAGAAAATTGCTAGCCGGCCTTTTATTTTCTAACGTATATTTTGATAGCTTTTCTGATAGCAAGTTTAGGTTTCAAGTTTCATGTTTCAAGTAGAATTACAAGTACGTTTATTTGCAATGGCAAGACCTCTTGCTTCAATTGTAAATTTGAACTTCAATCAATATATTATCCGTATTTTGCCACAGAAAGAAAGAAAGTATACTGCATGCCAGATCATACTTAAACGAAAGGCTAGGGTTACAATTCATATGATATTCGTTACGTAATATTAAGGCGGCAAACGAGTCGAGTTTTCATCTACCCACTTGAACTTGGCTTGAGTTTGAGCTCGGTCTAGTCGAGCTCGAAATATATATCAAGCCTGTTATCAAACTTTTCGAGTCTTAGTTAATATGTACATGTTTATATAAATATATATGTAATTTTAGATTTGTAAATGACATTATTACTATATTTTTTAAAATTGTAAGACTATTGTACAAAGTGTTTGACTAGTTTTGAAGATTTACGTTAATTTTAAAAATACCTAAAAGGATTATTAGTATTTATTTTTATTTTTAAGTTGATATAAAATAAATTTATGTAGTAAAAACTAGCTTTTATATAAAAATTTGAGCTTTTCGAGCAGAGCTCGAGTCGTCCTGACATATTTTGAACGGAACTCGAGCATCCATCGTAAAAATTCGTTAAGTTATTGAGTCGAGCTGAACGGAACTCGAGCATCCATCGTAAAAATTCATTGAGTTATTGAGTCGAGCTCGAACTCTATCAAATTGGAACTTAACTCGGCTTTATTGCAATCCTATACAATGTATTGGTAATTGATTCATAAAGTACCTATAATTGATGATTCTTTATTTTGCAAATTGATATGTTTTCTGTGTATAATTGGTGACATGTGTTAAAAGATGATATAATTAGAATTACTTTTGGATTAATGTTTTAGGCCTAAATATCATAAACTCTTATAGTAAAATTGTATACAATTGCTTAACAGCATTCACTATACTGACAGGCTCATCTCTAAACATCTAGAGGCCCTGGGCATAATTGACGTATTACGAAAATTACACCCGATAAGTACATGTCAAATAAGCCGATTTACAAGGTTAAATGAAGATAATTTTTATAGATAGAGTTTATTATATAATTGGTTTTTTTCTCTAATTGTTATTATCCCAAAATTCCAACAGTTGATTTTTAACTCTTTTAGTTGAATTCTAATACGTTAATTCAATTATCAATATTGGACCCTACAATCGACATATATATTTAATCTAAATCTAGCTACTAAAAAAAGTTTTCTTACTTGAAAACAGAAAAGGTTTTGAATTTTTATGTCGTCACACTATTGAAAATAATTTTGAAATCTTCAAAATTTGAAGGTCCTGAACAGTCGACCATCTCACCTACCCTCATAGACCACATCTATCATTTTCGCCATTGTAGCCGTCACGTTATCCTGCTATAGTATCATCATCACCATTAACTAATTTTTGAAAGTGTAACCCGAAATAAAAATACATCTCTTTTATATATTTATATTCGTCTTAATAATAAAAAAATAAAAATAAAAAGGGAGAAGGAGATCGGTGTGTCAAAGTTGACCCTTTAATACCGACACCAACCAGCCCACTATGAGGATGCCGATGTCGACTTCTGAACACCCATAGTCCATAGAAGCCGACCCCGGAGCAAGTACTCTAAACACTATATAAATATATATATACTGTGTTGTAGTGGTATATAATTAACTTAAAGTTGTTGTTTGGTTTATGTCATTATAAATTTGGATATCATTGTTGTATAACAATTAACAATGCATATATTTTCCTGAGTATAATTCTTAAAAAAATAACAATAAAAACTAAAATAAAATTAAAAGTGGGCTTCGACGGGCCAAACTCAAGTCATAACAATATTTTATTGGGCCTAGTTTTGATTAGTTAACAATCAACCCTGCCGTTCGTACGATGCCAATGGCGACTATAGTATAGCACACTGTTAAGTTCTTAACAAATTAACAACTTTTCTATTTAATTTCCACTTGGTTCAAATGTTTTGTCAATAGTAATAATAAGTAGAAAATTTCATATAGGCTTTTTATATTTTTATTTCACTAAGTAAACATGTATATTTTGTGAATAATTTGGCCAAATGCATATTTTTAGAATTGTTTTATTAATGTGGATTACAGTAACGATTTTTTTCCACATAGCCACGTTGCATATTGATATTGATACTTGTTAATGGAAAGGTAGAATATGAAGAATTACCGTACTGCTTATAACAAACAATAATAATAATAATAATAATTAATAATTAATAATTAATAATTAATAATTAATAATAATCATTTAAAAGAGGAAATAAAAGTATAATCATCTAAAAAGATATTTAAGTGGAAACACGTACGTACCGCCAATTATTTAGTGACACTAGGGGAATCTAGATGCCTAGAAGAGGAAGCTGTATATACTTGCATTGAATCAATGAAAAGTTTCCAAAATTATTTACTTGCAAAATATTATAAGCAAAATGAAATAAATTACACATTAATATAACTTTCCAATATATCAACAAAAAGTTTCAAACGTTGATGACAATTAAATAACCTAACCCCAATCAAGTATACCAATTTTACCCTATATATATATAAACCCCATATATAAATGCTTTTCTTTAATACTTATATAAATATAAAAGAAAATATAAATTTATAATTCCTAACCAGCCAGATCATGAAGAAGTTGTGCCCCCATTAAATTCCTGTAAGGCAAATTTTGTCCTTGATCACCTTCCAGAAGAGAAGAATATTGTACTGCAGTTTGGCAATCTTCCATATGGTCTCTAGGATAATATAGTGACACCTCACCACCACCGTTTCCGTCACCAGGGCCCACCCCATCGGCGTGTTGTTGTAACCCTAAGGTCAAAGAAACACCTCCACCACCACTACTACCACCAAAGTTGTGATTGTATGTTGAAAAATCAAGCTCTACTACTCCAAAAGGGTCATTTGAGACCCTTGTAAAACCTTGGTGAATGTCGTTATCGAGGTTTTTTGTGGTATGATGATCGTGGTGATTGATAATGGACGAAAGACAATCAGAATCTCGCCTAATAAGCTGATCGACTGTTGGTTTTTGTTCCATTTGTGGGATTGTGGTGTTTTCATCAATGGTAGCGTTGAATCTATCCGAGATTAAACTACCTTCGATGTTTTCGTGTTCGTTATCTTTTGTTTCTTCTACATACATCTCTTCAACCATGGGCTTCCATAGCCTAACCCTTGCATTGATGAACCAATTTGAAACCTAAAAATATGTTCAAGAAAAAGTTAAAATGGTTACATAACAATATTTATTGTGTTTATGACACAAGTATCTATCTATCATTAGTACTAGAAAAGGTGTCGGCAATGTACCATGTGACTATAAGATTTGCCTTTTTCTAACTGATGCCTTTTGTGAAAATAAAAGGAAAAAATAAATTAAAGGAGATGTAACGTAAAAGAAAGAGATCGATCGTTAAGGACATACTTGGCTTCTTGAGAGACCAGTTTGCCGAGCTAGAATGTGCTTATCGACATCACTAGGGTACCTGAAATATTTTCGTATTAGATATAGTCGGTATATCAATTGGACTCTATGATATTGAGATTAACAAAGTTAACTTGGTACAATAAATTTAAACAATATGAACTATAACATAGTGCTATCTATAATTTTGAGGTTATCTATAATAATTAAATAAAACTAGAAAAGAAATATGATAAAAACAATAGATTTTGTGGATGAGACTAGAGAAAAGGGCACATTTATATGGTCCCTATAACAAAGATGAGTAGGAATCAAATACACAAGAAAACATAGAGGGAAGGCCCCAAGAGATAAAATAAACAAAATAATCTTTTGTTGGGATAATATGACAAAAATGAGTTTAGGAATCAATATGGGGATAGATGAAAGCTAATGATTGAGGTGAGATTGTAAAGGAAATCTTTCTAATAATTTTTTATCTTTCAAGCTAATTAAACCTAATTTTAACCCTTCAACAACATCCAATTCTTTAATTTTGGCACTTAAATAAGCCTATTGTGATGAAATTTATCAAGTACATGTAAATCGTATAATGAAATAGATAGCAAAAGTCCCCAAAAGTTTTGAATTCATATTCTTGATTAGTTTTCTAGTGTCACATTTAAAGGGTTTTAATAAGCGTTCGGATATAATAATTAATGAAGAAAATTGAGAGGCTGACTTACGGGTGGAGAAAGTGCTCAAAGAGCCAAGCGCGAAGAATGGACACAGATCGTTCTGGCAACCCACGTTGAGGCCGCCAAGGGTGGCTATCCATCATGGTCATTTGTTGAAAAGCTCTTTGTTGCCTTAAAGTTTGATCAAGAAGCCTTAATCTAGGAGTCTCCCCTCTTGTTGCACCAGGGGTAGAAATGTCTTTTTCTCCCATCGCCTTTTTCGTCGCTTTGATTTGACTTACAATCCCATCTCTCAAACACCTAAAATGTCTTGACATTGCCTTTGAAGCCAAGGCTGAATAAACAGTTGCTGCACCATTACCAGCTACTGCTTCAAATGATGAAACCACTGCCTTCATTTGATCACAGTAATTGTGGTATTTTCTATCCACCTATTTCCAACAATAAAAACAAAATTATATATTATTTATGGGCTTTTTATTAATATTAATAATCGCATATATAAATAAATAAAATATGTAACTACAAATCAATTAAATGAAAACAAACATTCATCAGAAAAATGGGTTTCTTAAATTAAATGAAGCAACAAACTTGTCACCATGTGGGAATTAATGGAAAGACTCATGGTCACTCAATTAGTTGAAAATCCAGTAACAAGATAAGAAATTTTAACAGAAAAAGAAAAGAAAAAAAGAATCTTTATTTTTATCAAATTAAAGAAAAATAAAAGATGCTTTACAAAAAGATCAAACTAAACAAGAATTGTATGTATTCAGTTTGGTGCATGAATACATAATTAAATAAAAAGACTATTTAAATAATACAAACAAAATTGAGAAATTTATACCTCTTCTAGCATTTGAAGGAGCTTTGATTTTCTCTTTTGCAGTTCCAAGAATTCAAGAGAATTTAAAGGTTTACTTTTTGAAGAACTTGCGTTGATATTATCATGATGCCACTGATCAGTTCTTTGAGCTTTTGCCTTTGAATGATCATTTTTCTTTGTACCAAGATTGCAAAACTCATTGAGGAGATCTTGTGCAGGTATTAAGTACCTTGAACTTCTTATATTCATGTACTGTGCACTTTGATGTTGAAAATTACTTGAACCACTATTCATGATATTTCCTGATTTCCTCAAAAACTCATCTGTTATCATATCATGTTGCTCATGCATATTTATAGGTTTCCCAAAATACCCCTGGTGAGTATTATGAGTATGATTATGATAATGGTGATCTTGTGATGGTCTTACAAGCTCAAATGGTTGTATACCAATGGTGGAAGGATTTGTGGAAGATAAAGAAAGAGAAAGACCTTGACTTGGTCTTTCATTTGGTTCACATGGGATTAAAACACATCTTTGAAGAGATGATTCATCAAAGTGACCGAAATCTCCTGTTCCGGTTCCGGTGCCGGTTATTATGAGAGGTTTGGAAGAAGATGAAGGTGAAGAAGGTTTCCAGAAAAGATCTGAGTTGTGGCTCACTGAGTTGTGTTGCTCAAAGTTGAAGAACTCATTAGGGTTAGTTGTTGATGAGTTAACATGACTATTATTATAAGAATCAAACCCTGTGGATGTTCCCACCATCATATTGTTTTCTCTAACGATGTTCTGTTCTTCAACCATTTCAAGTACTCATCATAACATCATAAAACCATGATGACGCTGATGATGAAATCAAGAACAAAAAGATTCTAGAAAATTTGCAAAGGAAGAATCTTTTTTATGTTTATTGAATTTTTTATCTTTCTTGTTGAGAAACCCTAAAGAACATGAGATAGATAGATAGCTAGTGGTGGATGGATGGATGGATGGATGAGTGGGTGGAGATTGACCCTTTATGTATTTATGTAAATTGTTGTTGTGTTAAAAAGCAAAAACATGTGAAAATAGAGTGATGCCATGAAACCCAAAAACCTAGGAAAAAGGTAAGCTCAACGGCATATGTGATGAGATATCCCTCTCTGAAATAGTAGTGGTAGAGAGAAAAGGTCTTCCCAAAAACAAAAAAGAAATTGTGGGGGAGGTGGTATGATAATTTTACATGCCTTCATGGAATTTAATTATCATCATTATTTTACATGTACATATAATAGTATACATACAAATATGTACACGAAGATATAAAAGGGTCAATATAGGCCAGAAAAGTTACCCTAAAAATATAATAGAATTCTTATCCTCTCAATTATTTCATTAGTTAACTCTGATCATCCTTAATAAAATTGATTGAAGAGATCACACCCTACATGTCTAAAAAGTAAAAACACTATCTATGATTGGTTCATTATTGATAAATAAGATATATATTCTTTAAATATAAATGTCCATCAGCAAGTATAAAATGTAAGGAAACATGGTATAAATCAAAGTTATTTTTGTAACGTTTGTTAACCAATTTAAAAATATGACTTATCAGTAGATTGGGTTTCAAATCTTAGTATCAAAAATGTTAGATTTATTACAACCTGACAAGGTTGATTAGATATATAAAAGACAAATCAAAGAAAAGAGCAATTTTTAAGTCAAATTTTGCACAAGTTTATCGTGGTTTTTACTATATAAATACTTCAATTAAAGGTCTTTCATCTTGGTATTAACTATTCCTTAACCAAAATAATCAATTTGTCTTATACCTTTAAATCATCGTCAGTTCATAACTAAGAAATAAACGAGTTACTAAATGTACCATTAAGGTGTCCAAACAAGTACTAGTAATTTCAATCAAATTATTGTGCATCATCATAATAAATGCAAACAAAAAAGTGTAGTAAATCTTATATAAACCAAATAAATCTATTAAGTCCTAAAATTGACCTTGTTTCTATGAACAAAAGAG
Source organism: Logfia minima (assembly GCA_963921325.1). Classification (NCBI taxonomy): domain Eukaryota; kingdom Viridiplantae; phylum Streptophyta; class Magnoliopsida; order Asterales; family Asteraceae; genus Logfia; species Logfia minima. The sequence goes on from OY992769.1 coordinate 35,428,330, forward strand.
AGTAACAAATTAAAAGACATACATTATGCATAAATTGTACTAGAAAGTAAAAACAAAGAACAACCCACATGTATTCATTAAGATTTGTGGGCACTTGATTTGATGCACAAATTTCAAGAAACATAAGTAAAGCTAGAGTTAAAACCAATCTTTTTGCAGAGTTTAATCTGACCATGGTGTGGGGCTTCAATTTTCTGATCAAAACAATGAAGAAAGTACACATATTTCTGAACATATTCTCATTTTTTTTAAATGATCATGCAAAGAGCATGCAAATGAAATTTGTATGTTATAGCTTTAAAAAGTTTACTTAAGCGTGACATATGTAAGAGTTTGATTTCCACAGGGGTTAGAAAGTAAAATGCATTATTTATATCCACCCTAAGAACTAAGTGATTTGTATGATATATGCAATATATCTGATCTTCTAAATACAAAGTAATGTACGACTTTTGCTATGTAATGTATAAGTCTCTATAGCAACATTTATTCTTATAAGTCTGAGAATATGAGTTAAATGGCAAACGGAGAAGGTTCTCTATGTTCAGGTTACTTAGGGAAGACAAGCATTTTATTCATATGTACACTATTTATTCGTGATCGTCTCTGATCATTTCTCTGTCCATCTCAAGATGTGTTATTAGTGAGGTTTGAATCTGAAACTTTGTTGTAATTTTTTTTTTCATAAAGATTGGGTTGTGTGGTCCTATATTTATAATTAATTCTAATTAAGACATCTATTAAAGCAATATATCCACACCTATCTTACCTCTTCCTCTAGAAACGGGACCATCTTTATTCCATCTATTTTTTCTTCACTTTGCATGGCCATTTAGTTAGCTTGTTTCTTTTATTTTCGTCGGTCAATTAATACGTATTAGTTAATGGAAATCTATATACTTTTAAATACGAGATTTTTGAAATTGTTAAAGTGAAAGATAAAAAGTAATAAATACAATGTTTGACAAGACGTTTGAACATATAATACATTTCACAGCGACATTTGACGCCTTATCTTGATTGACATAAGACTTTTCTAACATTCCAATACCTACCATTTTAGGTGTATGTTATATGTTGCATCTTGAAATAGAAGCCAAATGCTTTCATCAATGATCTAAACGTTGTCTATGATGCATATATGGCTGGTTCAGTGTTTGGATTGTAGCCATTAATCGATGAACAAATGACTAGCATTGATCACACCGGCACTCTTTCGTGATCCATGCCAACTAAGAGTATAAAATTAAGGTGGGATTTTATAAACATAAAGGTCTTATTGATGTACTAGGAAAAAAACATTCACCAACATTGAACATTCATTAGGTTAGGTCAGAAAACAACCAAATGTATAAGTATATGGGTGAAAAGTAGAAATTTGGATTTGTTTTTCTATATTTTCAAGTATAGTCCCTGTTGTAATAGATTTGTTAAAACGTTACCCCTTGTTAAAAAGTACTAGGTGGGACACAAACACAGTGGTTCCGTGTGTCACGCGCATAACACGTGAGTTTGTCCCCGCATACAAACTTTATTGTTTATTTTCCTATTTTTTGGTAAATTAAAAGCAGGTGGTCCAGTTTATGAACCAAAACTTTCTCCGCCGCTTGTCACCAAGAGTGACGTCATCCCTTTGTCTTTTAATTTGGTACTCCTTTTAACCTCCTAATAAATCGTACTTTATGCACATATATTTGTACCTTCGATTTGATTATGCTTACTAATGTGTAGTTTTTAATCATTAAGTTATCGACGTGTATTTTAACTAGCATAATAGTTGAATTCGACAGAGAAATACGATGTTTATTATAAAAGAACTACAAGTTATATGATATTTGATCGACTAAAGGACGTTTGAAATTATTTATTTAAGCACCTTAAGCTTATTTATGAAGATTATTTATACGTTTATATCCATATTGGCACGTCTTATTTTTTAAACAAATAAGTGTTCTAAACGGAACAATACCAAAAAACAACCCCCTAAGTCAGGTATCGATTCATTATCATAAATCCAGTTAAGATAAAAAGATGCATTTAGAAAATTAATTCCCGAATTATTCCTCTACAATTTGTTATATTTACTTTTTTTCTTTCATACAAATATAATAATAGGAATAATAATAATAATAATAATAATAATAATAATAATAATAATAATAATAATAATAATAATAATAATAATAATAATAATAATAATAATAATAATAAACTTATTATCCTATTGTTTCTCTTGTCGGTAGTTACACATTTTATATAGTATCAGATGTGTTTTATTACTTTATTTATAATTATAATTATGATGAATACATTTTTTACTTCACTTTATCATCAAAAGTTAAAACTCTTTTATTAGGATCCATTAACATGATTAATTGTAAAGAAGTAGTTGCCTTTTCTTAAAATTAAATAATAATAATAATAATAAATAAATAAATAATAATTATTGTTATAAAGATATTAACATGCAATTTTCAGTTTTGAAAGTGAATAAATGAGTGATGATTTGGAGTGGAGGAAAGAAGGTGGGGGTCCATTCTACATTGGTCCTTTATACCTTTACAACATATGGTACTGCTGCATTCTCTTACACCTTTTATATGCAAATTTTAATTTTACTTTCTTTCTTCTTCTTTTTTTATTATAAATAAATTTAAAATTCACTTAATTATATCATTTAATAAAATTAAATAAAATTAGTTAAATAATGTGGATCAAGTCTAGGTTAGCTTAATGGTTATTCATATGGATTTTGTGTCTAGGAAAAAATAAAGTCTAATGCTTGAATCACGTGCTATTAATATGTTTGGAAATATAGTTGCATACCAAAGATCTTACATAAATTTGGGCCATGTGAAATGGGCATTTTGTATGCATTATTATGTTCACTAGTGAAGCAATTTTGGCTGCAAATAAAGTTTTATAGCTCAGATTATGTGCAGCTCTGGTCATTAATACGTGTAAGTAGTATCAGTTGGTCCAAATTAGCATAGTGGAGTTATGTGAGTTGTAAGTGATATTTATAATATTATTTGGTTTTTCTGAAAAAAATAATCGTTGATCCTTTTTGTATCGAACATGCTAGAGAGCTACCTAGAGACCTTATGATAACCTGGTAGCTACAAAAAAGTCGTCACTTGATTACCCTATATATATAAAGGGTATAATATGCAGTACAAAAACTCCCAACTATAATACGTAATTATTTGTTGAGCATTTTCGTACCTCTTATTATTAACTAATTGATCGATCGATCGATTAGATTCAAACAAAATACTTTATATCAAATTTGAAATATACTCACAGGTCAAATATTCTAAATTTCTAACATATAGATAAAAGAAAATCTTTAATTAATTAATTATGCTAGAGCTACCTCATGAGACGGACATCGACATTTTAAGAATATATACATGACTCGACCGTATTCTAGTAAATTTAAAACATTTTATAGTTTTTTTTGAGAATATCATGATCAGATAGAACATTGTTTTTTCTGTACAACTATGTATTTTACTTTAGAAGTCAAATTTTTAACTAAAACTAATGTAATTGAAATATTTCAATTCGATTTGATTATGAGATGTAAGTTTATTTCTTTTGTTTCTATATATACATAATGGGATTTAGATTTTTGATGAATGATAACTTGAAAATAAAATATATAACTTTGGTAAAATGAAAAATAAAAATTATCGTTTTAACGAAATTACTAAATATTTATAGTATCGTATTTGCATTAATTAAATGAGAATCCCAACCACCTCATGAAGATTTTGTTAGCAAAGTGAGAACGGTTAATGCAGTTTGTATCCATAGAAGATAGAATTCCACCTCAATGATTAAAAAGTCTCATATTCTGATCTTCAAATTAACTACCTTTGACTTTTCATAATTTGACCAATGTTCACGTCATTCATCTAATCATGGAGTATCAAGTAACGGCATTACATGATGGGTCATGTGAGAAAGAAAACTATGTCAAAAAAATTTTATGAGTTTACATCTCGACGAATTAAATCTGTTTATAAATTCATACATGCCTTGAATAAAAGACATAATTTGCTACCTAAAAAAATATCAAAATGATATTTCATAGTTAGTTACTTACTTAAAGACATAGTTTGCTACCTAAAACAAAATTACCATATGATATAAGATAGTTATTTAATTACTTTATTCGTCTCAAATTAAATGTGTAATTAGTGAATGATACATAGTTTTTGATAAGATACAAAGATTTCGTTAAAATATATTTGTTTTACTTTTTGTTTTAAGCATAGACTTTTCTGATAAAGAAATGTAAATAAAGTTAAAAAGAAATTAATTTGACTTTTGATTATCTACTTTTGTAACTGAATATTCTTTATGAGACAAATTAAGATAAAATAGAAATATAAATACTTATTTTAAACCATGAAGAGGATTAACACTTATATAACAAAATCCAACTTACTTAACGTATTAGTATCCTTAATTTTTTCTCTCAAACCATCAACAAATGAGCATCATTGATTAAATTTTCTTTTTCACACATTCATAAAGTAACTATGTCACTAGACATAGACGTTTTATGAGAAGGTAACAACTAACAAACATCGGATGTTGAATGAGAGTAAAATTCAATATAATAAATACAAAACGTATTGAAGTAAACATATGTATACATGAGCAAGTCGTGTAATTTGCTCATTATTTAAGTAACATCTATATCATACATCGGCATATATGAAAACACTGACATTTTTTTTTTTGAACAAGTACATTAAAGATCAATGGTCGTTGTTTCACACACACGTACTTTACAATAAAATATTATTTTAATTTAAATTGAATTATATATCTATAGCCGACAACCTTTATTAACTAAAACGAGAGGGTAAAATCTTTGCACGAGCTAAAAAAAATAATAACAATAATATTTTTCATTTAACAACGTAATATTTAAAAAGAATAGGCTTGTTAAGTCTAACGACACATAAGTCTATGTGTTGTTAATTAACTCCTTAAAATATGACACATCAACTTTTAATAAAATTATCATTCAAAATTAGTTACCCACTAATTTAATCAGTCCATAACATTAGTAACAATGAAAATATTATGCATATCTTTTTGCAAATTGTATATATATATCATATATCGTATATAGAACAAACATGGTATTGTGTGTGTGTATATACTCATACTCCGTGTGTGTATGTTGACAATGACAATTATCTTGATTAATTTAACATTAATTGGATATGAGTGAGAAATTAATTATAAGAAGACGATAATAGAGCTTTCATGGACAATTATTTAGATATTTTATAGTTAAGTTTCTTAACTTATGTTCTTGGTTTTCTTCATAAAAAGGTTAAAATAAAAGTAAGCTAATTGAATTTATACTACGGGCGAAACACGACAATTAATAAAAAGATATAATTGTTTATGTATATTAAAAACTAAAAGGTGGTGGATGAGATGATAAACAAACAACTTTTTCTCCAGGTTTGATACAAAAATCAAAAATCAGACGTCAAAACAAAAATATAAAATAATCAAGTTACTTAATTTCCTGGTTTTACGAAAACCCATAACATTTTATTGGATAACATAGTTTGACGTTTGTATTTGCTTAAATTACTTAAATACCTTTTGTTTTTTATGTTATTTCTTAGCCTTGGGATCTAGCATTCAAAAAAATAATTAATAAATAAATAAATGTATAATCACCATCAAATAGGGGTGGTGAATATAGATATGATGACGTAGTTTAGTTAAATTAGACACTAACGTGAGTGTTCTTTTTTGAAGAATAACGATGCTATTTTAATGTAATAGACATATATACGTTTCCCGTACGTCTATACATGGTTTCATTGAGCTCACATTGTCGTCGTCTACTTTTTATAAAGGTACACTTCTCTTTTTGATAAAATTATGTTATATTACACTTTAAAAATATGTGTACTAAACATGTTAAAAAATTAGTATAGTAAAATAATACGTTTTACCAAAAAGATAAGCATACCCCTTGTAAAAAGTAGGAGTCGACAACTTATTATGTGACACTTTAAAATGTTTTCACTTTAAAAGTAGATGAAAATATGTTATTGTATATATTATTATGTGATACCTTAAGATGTTTTCACTTAAGTTGGTGAAGCATAAGGCAGTCAAACACTGTAGGTGGTGAATGGGGCACGGGTTCGACTCCCCAATTCAACCTTTATCTTATGTGTTTTTTATATTTATCACTTTCATTTAAATAATTTTTGAATATTAATTTAATATATATATATTGTGTATGTAATAATAAATATTAGTGGTAAAGTATATATTATATACGATATCATTGAAAATAATAAGTTCATTAAATACAATGAAAGTTCGAATACTTCGATACGCACCATGAGTATCAGAGCATGAATAATTACATTTACATGCACTTAAGCCACTAACAATCATCAAAAATATAGAGTATATAATTAATATTATTGTAAGAAATTAACATTTTTTACATATGTCATCAAAATCATTAGAATAAAAACTATAAAAATGCATAATGGAAAGTGTTTAAGATTATAAACTATATTTGTTATAATTTATTATTGAAAATATGTCGTTTAAAAAGAACACTGACATACACATATTTGGTTATGTTATTTACATATTTTATTTCAAGTTAAAATAATATAATATTTTAAGACTAGATACGTCTGAAATTTATATACCAAACATATATATTTTAACATTAAATAGATTAAAACGGACATTTAATATAATTGCTAGCAAATTAGAATTACACCGAAGAATGTGATGGTCGTCTATACTATTAACTTTTTGTTACAAGTCATAGTGTACTAGGTTATATGATAGCGAGGGACGTATAAAAATTAGTGAATACTGATGCGGATATTCTATTTTTTACTAGTGTTTATACTATAAACTTTTGAATTCTATTTTAAAATATTAACTTTTCAACTTTTTATAAAGTCAAAGTTGACTTTTATGAATTGAAGTCCATATGTCTTACACCTAAGTGTTACAACAAAATTAAAAAAATTTATATGCATATTAATCTAGGTTCAAATGATAAACTTAAATATCGTAGAAATATAAGAATGACTTTAATTTTATTTTTAAATATTTAAAACACGTTATTTATAAAATTTTATTCGTAACTCCTTATTCAAAAAACTTTTAGAAGTTATTTTTAAAATAAATTTTTTTTGACTTTTTCTCTTTTTTTAATTATTTTTTATTAATAATAACCACATTTTATAACTAGATAATCACATGAAAAATATGTGGTTATTAAAATCCTATTTTGTGATTATTTCAAACACATAATAATCACATTATATTAGAGAATAATCACATGTCATTATCAAGTTATATTTTATGATTATCTTGAATAATCACAACAGTAATAACTGTAAAAAGTTCGAAAAAAAAAATTAATATTTTTTATTAAAATTTTTATTATAGCTTGCAAAAGTTATTTTAATAATAATCATTGAAAATTTTTTGCAGAAAAATGTGTTTTGGATATTTAAAAAGTGATTTCAAAGTCATTCTCACGTTCTCACGATATTTATGTTTTTTATTTGAACCCTCCCCTATATAAATATATACTTATATATGGGATTCAGTGAGAAAACAATGTTAAAATGAGAACAGGAAGAACACTTTCAATTCATATTCACAATTTATTTTTATTTGTAAAAGTTTATTTTTTTACTTCACTTAAAATTTTAATTGTGAATCTCTATTATTTTTGGTTTTATAGAAAATTTTAATTGTGAACCTTGATTGCTTGGCATCATAAAAAATTTACAAAGAAGTGAAGCTTTATATTTTTTTATTTCACGGAAACTTTTAACACTAAACATTTATTTTATTTTGCTTCACAAAAGTTTTTAATTGTGAACCTTTACTATTTTTTGCCTTCATAGAAATTTTTTGATTGTGAACTTTTATTATGTTATTTTTTTACTTTACAAAAATTTTACAAAAAAGTAACGTTTTATTTTTGTTCTTACAGTTCTCATTTTAATATTATGTTATCACTGAAACTCGATCAACATTTTGTAGAAAGTAAATTGGTGTCATATGACTTAAACCCTGAATTTTATCTTTGTGAAAATAAACTCTTCATCATTAACTTTATTAATTAAAATATTTGTTTTTATTCTAAGTTTTTAATATATTATATTTTCATTTTGAAAAAGTATATCGATTAACTTCAAACAATATATTTAGATTTATCGTCGTGAATGCATTTAAGTGTATTTTAATATAACTTACCGACCTAAACGGACATAAACTTGCAATCTAACGATGTAGTGACTAGCGAAACACGGTCACCACAACCCTCATTTGTATAATTCATGATATACAATAAGTTTAATTTTAAAAATAAAAATAAGTTGCAGCTAGGATAATTTTGAAAAGAAACGACATTCACTAGGGTTGGATTGTCCCAAGTGTTGATGGTACACTTCCATTTGTTAAGAGGAACCATCACATATTTATTTATCTATATTTTTGCTCCATTATGGGTGGTATCTTGTTTGGAACGGTAGCATCATTTGGTGTCATCTTTAGGGTCAAAATCACCTTCAATAGTTTAACTATTATTTCAAAAGTACAAGTGAACTAGTAATTAACGAACTAAATATGTGTCATTGCCACCATATTAGTACTACGTACGTAGAAATTTATCGGAGGTTTAATACTTTTTCCAATATATATTTGATAGAATTAGAACTATAAAAGGTGTTACTGTTTATGAATTAAGTAACCAACGACAATAATAGAACATGCAAAAGAGGTCTCAAGCGTATTAATTAATTTCATTATAACTTAAAACTGATCGCATATAGAGGCGGCAAAATAAGTTCAGATGTTTAATTCTGGGCTATTCTGGGCTTTTAAAATAAATATATGGGTAATTATGGGCTTAACATTTTTTTATAATGGGTCTTACTGGGCTTAATAAAAAAATTAATGGGCAATATTGGTAGAGGTGGACTCAATATTAAGTACCCATTGGGCAAAACCTATTTCTTCAAAGTAAAACTTATATAATTTTTTGTAATTTCGTTTTTTTTTTAAATTTCGTTTTCTAAACTTTTTTTTTTTTTTTTTTCGTTTTTAAATGTTTTTTTTTCGTTTTAAAACGTTTTTTTTGTTTTTAACAGTTTTTTTTTTGTTTCCTTCGATTTTAAACGTTTTTTTGTTTTCGTCGTTTTTAAACGCTTTTTCATTTTAAACGTTTTTGGCTTTTGTCGTTTTTTCGTTTTTAAACGTTTTTTCATTGTTTTCGTTTTTGTCGTTTTTAAAAGTTTTTTTCACTTTTACGTTTTTAAACATTTTTTGTTTTACGGTTTTGTCGTTTTACGTTTTTTCGTTTTTAAACGTTTTTCGTTTTTTTCGTTTACGTTTTTTCATTTTTAAACGTTTTTCGTTTTTAAACATTTTTCATTTTTTTACGTTTTACGTTTTTAAACATTTTTCGTTTTTTCGTTTTTAAACGTTTTTATGTTTTTAAACGTTTTTATGTTTCTAAACATTTTTCGTTTTTTTCGTTTTTACGTTCTACGTTTTTAAACATTTTTCATTTTTGTTGTTTTACGTTTTTTCGTTTTTAAACGTTTTTCATTTTTAAATGTTTTTCATTTTTAAACGTTTTTACGTTTTTAAACGTTTTTACGTTTTTAAACGTTTTATGTTTTGAAACGTTTTACGTTTTTAAACGTTTTTCGTTTACGTTTTTAAACATTTTTCGTTTTTGTCGTTTTACGTTTTTTCGTTTTTAAACATTTTTCGTTTTTTTTTGTTTTTACGTTTTTACGTTTTTTCGTTTTTTTCATTTTTTCGTTATTTTTATTTTTTTCATTTGTCCATTTAAACCCGAGCCCGTTTAGACCCATACCCGTTTAGATCCGAGCCCATTTAGACCCATACCCGATTAGACCCGAGCCCATTTAGACCCATACCCGTTTAGACCCGAACCCGTTTATACCCGAACCCGTTTTGACCCGACTGTCCAAACCCGCCTCCCCGTCTGTTTTGCCACTCTTACGTACATATTATTCTCTACATCTTCATAGTCGAGTAAGTTTATCAGAAAACAATATGTACTCTTACGTACATATTATTCTCTACATCTTCATAGTCGAGTAAGTTTATCAGAAAACAATATGTGCACTAGCATATGCAATATACAAAACTACATCATTTTATTATTTATTGCATAAGTATCGGAAGTGTCAATGAATTAATATGGATTGGATTTTGATTCAATTTATCAATGATTCAACTTAAATGAATCATAATCTGATTTATAATTTACATAACTGATCATGATCTGATCCACGATCTGACTAATTTAAATGGATGGATCATTATCCAGATCGATACATTAAAACTTTAACTTTTAGATTATAAATTTTATGCTCAAAATACTCTTTTCTCGTGATAATCAGTAGTTAAAGCTCAAAATACTCGCACAGAGATATATTCTCACTCACATTCTATGTGGATTTATATATAAAAAATAAATATACATCGTGTGTTGTTAATGCTGCATCGAATTTGCATACAAAATACTACTAAAATTTATTGGTCTAGTAAATATATAAAAAAAGTGCGGCATAATTACTTGAATACAATTTGACAAATCGAACTCACTGTTGCTACGTGCAGTTGAAAATGAATTATAAGAGTAAATTAATACAGTAACTATATAAAATTGAAGTCGGGACATTTGTATAGAACCTTGGTTGTACATCAGTAGAGTAGCGAGCGAAAAAAAAATACATAAAAATCAAATAATTTTTGTTCTGATTTTGACGGCAAATGTGAAATATTCCCAGTATATTGATTCATGTAGTCCACTAATATCTGAAATGTTTCGTGAAATGTGATTTATCTATGAATATCTATATCTATGTATGAAACTAACTGGCCTTTTTCATAACTCCATATGAAAATCTTCACATATAACTAAAATAATATGTAAATTATAACAGGAAAAAAACTTCATTGTCTAACTTTGTTATTATGTTTTTAAATAGATCAATTTGGATGGAAGATGAATCCATCAAAATTGTTGATATGTTATAATTGGATTGATTTATTGGATCACTAATTGAATTGATGGATCAATTTTTTATACAATAAGTCATATAATTGGATAGGATCGGATCAGATTTGGATCACGATCCAATTCATTGCTAGGCCTAATAATTATAATAGTATAATGTCATGATCTCTGTGTAAAAATATGATACTTACTTTACAAAGAGTATCATTGAGTGCATCCCATTTCTCTCTCAGCACAAATCTCTATACACACACATAAGAAGGTGCATTCAAGGTAAGCCATTACTTATTTAGAAGGTGCATTCAAGGTAAGCCTTTACAAAATAAGTAATGATACATCATCCTAAATTATCTTACTATTAAATCATTGTAACAATATAATTAAAATACTTGAAAAAATAATAAAGTAAGATAAAAAGAGAAAATTAACCGATGATATTTATCATAATGTTAGAGCTAAAAGGTATATTAGGATAAAAATGTAGAAAGAGTATATTACCATTTTTTCCCGTTCACCCCTATTCATACTTTACTATGTTATACATTACAAATTTAGCACACCGTGAAACATAATTAGGGTCAATAAATAAAGATAGTTATGTATAAAATACCACTAAAAACACTAGAAAATAAATCACTTGTAACTTCCCAACATTGTGTCCATCAAATGGTATTCACTCACTTAAATAATAATAAAATTAAAATTAATGTAGTATCTAAACACGTAAAGAACATACTTAAACGTAATGACTAATTAAAAGGTGAAGTAGGGTCTCTTGTCACCCATTTTCACACCTTTACTTTAATGGAATTATTTTAAGTGAATATAAGTTAAAACTGGAGAAAATGTGCGTGGTATCAAGGGTTTTCCAATCATTAAAGTTAAAATAATCCACATCATCTAGAAATGCGAGGCTTATCCTTGCATTATAGTAATACAAAGTTAGAAAGCAGCCTTACTTTTAGAAAGTGTTAATTGATAATAAAAAGTAACGTTTGATAAATATTACACTTAGAAAGTGTCAGGCGATATTATTAAAGAATATGACCTGACCATTTATAAATGTAACATGAATTTAGTGAATCCCTAACCCTCTTCTATCTACAAAATGTAAGCCAATGTTTATTGAATTTAACTAACATTTGTGTTTATTTGTATTAAAGAAACTGTATAGCCAATTTATGCTTACAATAAAAGGTAAAACCTTAGCCTAATAATCCAAATTAGTTACTTTAATAATCTGCTTCATTTGTTTGAATGTATTGTGTATCTCTTTTTTTATAAAATGGAATAAAATGAAAGAGTTGTTTGATATGATTAACTTGCTTGATTCAATTGTTTTAGATCCGGACACTTAAAACAAGTGGTAATGGACGGCGGATGGTGAGAAGATGTATACGGTGAACAAAGCAACAAGAAAAATTGATGATGCTTTATTGCCAAGTGGGCTGCCCGGGACCTAAAGAAAATTGCTTAAGGTAGTGCCGAATAAGGTAAATGTTTCTGCTTGGAGAGCTAAGAGGAGAAGACTTCCGGTGCAGGTGCAATTGGACAAAAGAGGTATCGACTTATATCCAATATTGTGCCCTATGTGTGATGAAACTATTGAAACAATCAATCAGTATTTAGTACTAAGCAACAAATCTATTTTGGTTCGGAATAAGGTATTTAATTGGTGGAAAATGGGTAGTTGTAGAGCTATGGATATTGCAGAATTATTTGAGGCTATAAATAATAATATATTGGCAACAAAATGGGTGAAGAATTGTGTAGTGTTATACGGGTCACGGCTTATTTGATTTTGAAGAACATAAATACTAAGTTTTAAGAGAGTTTCAAGAGGTGCAAATTTGCAGCTTTGAATGGGTTAAGTCACGACTGAAAAAGGTGAAAATCGAGTGGTCTCAATGGTTAAATGATCCCAGGTCTGTGTGTAATAACATGGTAATGCAAAACGAGTAATTTTGCTACTATAAAGCTACTCTAAAGCAGTGATGATGGATCTGAAAAGGGGGTTCTGGATTGCAGCAGTTTTCTGGATTGAAGCAGGAAGTTTAGAAGGTCATTTGTATTTAAAACCTGATGTATTTTAGAGTAGTACTGTACAGACTTGATAACATGGATATTAGTGGAATTGAATTAGATAAAATGAAATATGCATGGCTGAATATAAATCTCATGCATGTAACCATGATGTAAATAACTTGGGTATTTTAATAAAATCATTTGCCTTTTTCTAAAACAAGGATGGACCATGCGCCAAACGCCCCAACCTATTCGAAGAAACGTATAAAGCCACTCATTATTTCATCTTTAACCCATGATAATTAAAAATTAGACAAACCAACCCCTCTAAATTTTGAGCCACAGTGTGTCCTAACTACAAGTTACTTCGTTTTCAAGGACCATCTGATTATTTTCCAAACAACTCTCTGTTCATTTCGAAAAATGTCAGTTTTTGTTCGTTTTTGGCTGGTCCTCATAACCTGTAAAGATATCAAATGCGAAAAATGTCCTCACTGTTTTGTCCTTCGATCTCGATCTGAATCAAACAGCCTCCTTTAGTTTTCTCAAAAGATGTATATTTGCAAAACAGAATGAATTCGGAATTCTGTACATGCCAAACGGCAAACTAGACTACTCGATCATAAAACAGAAGTAACAAGCGAGTATTTAACGGAAATTAAGCAGCACCAATAAAACCTGAAAACTGCAAGATGAGATGATTTTTCAGCTGAAAACAAAACATATTTCACCAGTTCCAAATTAAACTTACAGCCTTTTTGGAAGTCACGAGTCCATCATTTGCTGAAATATGTTTAGCAGGCGGACCCACGTCATACCGCAGCCTAACAAACTGACCAGGCATATACCCGTTATCCAGTAAATCATATCATTGTTCCCATATAAGTGGGGCCCCCTGTTCGGTCTATTACTACGTTTCTCCTTGGGTTAAAAGACAACCCACAAGATTAAGCAAGACCCAAAGTAAATAAACAGATTGAAAGAAGCAAATATATTCCCTTCACTTTTATACGTTGCGGCTCCTATTTTAATACATCCTATCCATGACCTGGAGCATAACAGCTGGCTTGATCGAACCCTAGACATAATTGTAAGCTAAAGGAAAAAGAAAAAAGAAACAAAAGCAAATAATCAAACATGATCTTTAGCCCGATTTGGAGCTGAAGTATCTCTATAGGGCTATGACTCTCTTACGGGTATTCTGGCCATTAATGTCGGGGCTCGTAACCATGTTTAACAGGTCTGCCCATGTCATACCGCGGCCTAACAAACCCACCACGCCTATACCCGTTATCTGGTGATTCATCATCATTTCCCAAGTACCTGGGCCCATCTCTTCCCGTTCCATGAAGCTCAGAAACCCTCCCAGGAGGCCCAGATCTATAATTCTCATTCTGCGTTGATTTTCTTGAAGAATCATAAAAACTAAGTCTCTCTCCAATAGGTGGTGGTGGTGATCTCCTGTCGAACATCGTAGACCGAGCCTTATAATTTACCCATCTGGAACTCGGAGGCGAATTATCGTTTCTTGGTTCCATGTTTGCTTCAAAACTGGGTCGATGATCAGGAGATCTTGGCCTTCGGATTCTAGTATCAGGCCGGAAATTAGGAGATCTACTTCGACGTCTAAACCCATCATTGATTGGGGACCGAGTTCGGGATACTGGAGATGTTGAACCAGAAAAGCACCGACGTCTAGCAGGAAAAGAACGTGAATATTTCATTGATGGTTCGTCGTTTGTAGGTCCATAGTATCGTCCTCTGGGACCTCCACCATTATTTCGTGAACCATATCTTAGTGATCTTCCCCGACCCACATTCACAATCCGATTTCGAGACGTGTCCCCGGTAGGTCTCAATCCCAAACGTGCACGGAATTCATCTTCTTCTCGATTTGCCAGTAATCTGCTTCTGAGAGGTTGACGGGTGACATTTGGATCGATACCAACTTCATTTGTCATATTATCAACAGATGTACCATCTTCATTTATTGGATGGCGGAAGGATGGACCTGGAAAAGGTGGGAAACGGTTCCACGTACCACCTCCACGACCACTAGGAGGGCCCCGTCTAATGGATGATCTTAGTGGACCCAAGTCCATAACCGATCTGGAAGCCGAGTCATCAGCATTGCTGGAACTGCTCACGGAACAACCATTACTTCATTAGTGATGAATAGAGATGGCAAGATGGGCAGATTGAAACGGGTCAACTCATAAACACATTTTTGTCCATTTTTTTATATAAAAAATCAATGCTTCAATTATAATTACATATGCAATATTCTTACATATTGATTTGAATCTTTGAATAAGATTGTATATGGCATATAATTAGAGTTTAGAATGTTTCCAAACTGTCAGTCAATTTGACCCTTTCCCCTTTTAGCTATACTTGCTTGACATTTGAGATAAAACAACAAGCCCAATTTGACACAATTATAAGTGAATTCGTAGAAATTTCCACCTTTGTAATGGCAGCTATTAGACCATAAACTATCATCTATTACTACCTTAAGCACAGCAAAAGACGGTTCCTTAGTTAAATGTAAGTCGCATTACCTGCACCCTTGCATACGATATCTACCCCTTGGAAGAAATGAATCACGAGTTGAAGGCTCTCCTACGCGAGATGGAGGTTCTCTCCTACAGAATCTTGAGTCTTCAGCCTTTGTCTCGTGATCTTCAGTTTCTGGGCCATACCTCCCGATCCTAGAGGGATACTTAATGCTGAAGTCTTTCATTCTACTTGAGGAGGCATGATTCTCAGGCAAGAGATCAGATCCTGATACGTTCATCTTCCATTGATCTGATTGGCTTGCATCTTTCATGCTAACCTCTGTTGTACAGTTTCGAGTCTCGTTTGGCTCGGAACCAGATACTTGGTCACTGCTTTCAAGTTTTTCGGGTAATAGTATACTAGAAATTTCATCTGCACCTTTTTGAGACCCAATGTCAGTGGATCGTATTCTTGACGAGCTTTCTGGAGCAGATGTGGAAACATTTTGATGGACATCAAAAGCACCCCTGTAGTCTGTACGATGTTCAATTTCTCTATCCTCCCCCTCATATC
The DNA here is from genome assembly GCA_963921325.1 of Logfia minima. NCBI lineage: Eukaryota > Viridiplantae > Streptophyta > Magnoliopsida > Asterales > Asteraceae > Logfia > Logfia minima. Next base: position 35,444,525 of record OY992769.1, read on the forward strand.
CCTCCCATGTTTGTATGCTTGATTCCCTAAATTCTCCATCTTCAAATTGAGAATCATACCCATACGAGAGATCATCTACGTTATCAACTTCACTTCTTGCTTGGACGTCACTTGGAAAGTTCTCATGATTGCATACCTCTTTGTTATAACGAACAAGATCATTAGGGTATTGAGTGGGTGATTCATGTTTACCAGCTTTAATTGGCACTTGGGCATCAGAAAAAGCATCAAATTTTGAAGAAACTGCAGCAGGAGGTTGGTTCTCCCCTTTGGGTATTACCGACGATTGCAAGACAGGAATCGAATTACCAGTAGTCTGAATTTCTTTTTTACAATCCCGATTGTGATTATCTTCGGAAGTCCCCTTGCCAATCGAATTCTCCATACCTATCCCATTGCTAGCAATTACTCTTTTGATATTAGCTTTATCATCATCTTCAACAGAAGTACTTCCAATCTGATGGACTCCATTTTCTGGAGAGGGCACAGTGACAAGTGATAGATTTACTTTATTATTCTCAGTTGTTTGTATGGTTTTTATACCATGATCAACACTACTCTCAGAACTTACAAATTTTGGTGAAACAACATTTCCATTAGCCATCCCATCGCTAGTAGTTACCCTCTTGACCTTACTTTTATCATCTTCATCAAAAGTAATTCCACTCTGGTGAACACCATTTCCAGGAGCAGCTACAGTGACAAGAGATAACTTTAATTTCTCGTTCTCAGTTGTTTGTGCAGTGGTAGTGATGGCATGATTAAAACTATTATTCCCAGAACTAACAATCTTAGATGAAACAGCACTTTCTTTCAAGTAAGAATCAAAACCAGGTATAATATTATAGTCCAACGAAAAACCTGTTCCAGTAGCCATAGGACGCGACAACTGATCAATACCTTTGGTATAAACATTTTCATGATTTGCAGACACGTCACACACTGGATACTCAAATGTGTGGGTACTACTAGGAACAGCAAGAGGAACTGAATCGGTAGGACTATCAACATGTAGATTGTGCAAGGGCTGCATCTTATTGACTGCAACATGAAGAGCATGATAAATAACAGGGGACAGAATTTTACTTGCCGGTTTACATTCTTCGAGCTCTGATTCCTCGAATTTAGGAGTCAAACTTTTAATCTCAACAGGTAAAACTTGATTTTCCACGTTTTCAGTAGCACTTCCACATTCCCTTTCTTGCTCGGAGTTAATGCTTTTTCCCTCAGCAGTGTTTACGTTATGGTTACATTCTTCTAGGGGTTCTTCCCATGCATCCATTACTGTATTCAAGTCCCAATTTAATCTGTCATCCAAGGCAGCAGAATTTTGAGTCTTACTACTAGTTACTTGATTCATCTTGCTACATTCTGATTCTGAAGGTGCATGTGAGCAGGAATCATTCACTATAGCCATATCTATCTTAGATAAGTCATTGTCTTTCTGATGAGCTATTGATATAGGGAAATCATTTTCTTTAGCACATATAGTTTCCAACTTCACACTGTTTGCTTTAAATTCTACAGTACCTACTGGTTCAGGAGTCTTGATATCATGTGAAACTATTTCTGAGCTTTCACAAAGACCAGTAGCACCTCCCAAACTGTTACTGCAAGTAATTTTATCTACTAAAGACGTATCACTAATATCTTTATCCTCACTAGCTTTCTTGCTAGCCTTCACTAACTCTTCTTCATCCACTTTACTATCTATAATACCGGTTTGACAAAAGTTGGATGCTATGAACGATGCAGCAGGTGGGCAACTTTCATCTGGTTTTCGCAGAACCTCTTGACTGGATGAACATTGACCTGCTGCAACACTTTTAGTCCCCTCTGAGGAAACAGTGTTAGCCGGTGGAGGCGATGAATCCCTGAATAAGAATCTCCTTTTCTTGATTGGCAAATGCTCAGCTTTATCACTTAAGTGACGTCTAAGAACAGACACTTCCATCTGCAATTCAATTAAACATATTAATTGCGATTTTTTGTATTTTATGTCAAATGCATGAACAAAATATAAACAAGCTTTCATCCGAACTAGCAAGATCGGGTGACCTTCACCTTTTCAGAATCTAAAACATGCATCTTTGAATCCATGATGGATACTTATCCGGCAGCTAATTGTATTAGATCCGACTTCCAAGTTCTCCTTTTTCCAACTCTTATAACTGTCTAGTACTAGTGTATTCCAGACCACTGTTGAGCAGACTAATGAAGAAACAACCTTTTCAATCAATAATAGCTTGTTGTCTTCCACAAGTAGAGTCTGAAACTAATCAGCTTGAACGTCTGAAATCTAGAACATCGACATAAAATATTCCTTTTAATAACCCCGGTACAATCACATAAGCAAACCTGCAAGCCCAGTTAAAATTGCTGATCAACATCAAAAAATCACATAACAGGTCCAGTTAAGTAATTCAAATTCCCATTATATATTATATATGCCCGTGTCGAATACAGACAACTCGAGTAGGCAGGCAAAGAGCACATTTAATCAATACTGGCATAGAAAACGCGTTAGAACTTGCGGAGAATTACAAAACCCTAAGAACAAAAAATACTTGTTGAGAGGAAGAACACTGCAGCTGTTTTTTCCCAAACCTTTAAACAGATATCGACAGAAACTATAGTTCACAATTATTGAACCTAGAACATTCTAAAGCATTCAGCAACGACAGACGACATTACGAACATCCAATTCAATCAACTACACCTTATTTCACAGCTTGATTCCAGAAGAAATGTAATCCCAAGATCCAAGCTACTGTTCACCTTCAACCAAATAAGTAACCAAATGCAGAAACTGAAAGAATCTCAGTTACACAGACTTGAAGCATAAATAAAGACCTATTAATTTCAATTCCTTCTTCAAATAGTAACTGTTCAATCCAGCACAATATTCCGAAGCAAATTTAACTTCCGTTACAACTTTCGTTTCAGATCTATTAATTGAACCGATCTAATACCACAATCATTCGAATCTCAACCGGAACTAGTAGATATCACATATACATACATATCTATACATACATACATGTGTATCAATATGTGCATATGTATACACAAAAAGGTAGGGTTTCATATACCTGACGGAAAATATAAAAAAATTACCGGTTTAAACAACGAGAGCTGTAAATCCAAACTTTGAAGATTTACCGCAACTGAAAACACGAAATCGAATATCAGTGACACGAAATCAGAGTAAAGAATCGATTGGAGCAGAAACAAATGAGGCTTATCTCGCTATATATATACAGAGATTCTGTATCTATAAACTGTAATCACCACTCACCACGTCATTCTTATTTTGACGATTTTGCCCTTGGTTTTTTCGGAAGTTACTACTTCACCATCACAACTACCACGGCTTAGACTTTTTTGGAATTAAAGTGTTAGTCAAACGATATAAATGATTTAATCTAATAAACGGAAGTGTATTTATTGTTTGATGTACTATAAATAAATAAATTTCTAAAGGTTATTTATTAATTTTTTATTTCTTTATAACATAAACTTCATCATTTCTTTTTTATTTTCTATTTTGAGGCTAACATGATATATTAATTTGAGATTAAGAAAATCTTCGATGATAAATGACAAAGAAATTCAAGAAATTATTACTCCGTATTAATTAAGTTATTTAGTTTGCTAAAATTATAAAATAATTACATTTAAAAACTCAAAGTTTCAATAAATTGATTAATTAAGAATTTAACTAGTGTTAAAGAAGGATATTCTCTTTCATTAATACAGAAAAGAGATATATTATTTATATTATTATTAGTACAGTGTCCGTGTTTTGCAGTGGATAAATATATTATTTCATTTTTAAATATAAAATGTTTAATTAGATGAAATATATAGATGTTTATTCTTAATTTTAAAGAACGTGAAGGGAAAATGCGTAGGTGATATAAAGTTTAAAGATTTAAGATATACAATGTGTTGAATTGGTGTATGAGTAATTTAGGTATTACCTATATTTTTTTAAAGTCAAATATGGTAATCTATAATGAGTGAGTATAGATATACTCTTTTGATCTCAAAATAAGTATCTATAATTTCATTTAATTTGTCTAAAAGTAAGTGTTCACTTTCAAAAGTAATATATTGACTTTACCAATTTACTCATTCACAATATTGATTCATAAAAGACTGTGCAAAAAGTAATGGTATAACTGTCATTTTTTTACACGATATACTGCATATGCATTTTCTTAAACTTTGTGTAATCTGATTGTGAACACTTATTATGGAACATAAGAGTATAAAACTATCATAATACCTGCGCTTTGCAGCAAAATATAGTATTTTATTTCAATTAATAACTCGGAGATAATTGTATATTGTGTTTATTATTCACTGATGCATTGTCCATAATGGTAAATCAATAATGATAATTTAATATGTAGAGTTAAAAATTTGAGATGTTGAAAAGTCATGAGTAAAAAAAATAAATTATTAATGTGCAATATAAAATTATACAATTTAAATTAAAAATTTTAAGTCTTAAAAAAATTCTAAAAATAAAGTAAAATATCTAATATATAATTTGCTATGTTTATTAATATTTGTCAAATCTTTAAATTTGACTAATATCACACTTCCTCTATTAGTTACATAACCAAACAAACACTACTATCATCTTTTACATTATGTTCTCACATTTTAAACTATGAGAAAAAAAAAAGTAGCAGATCAATTGGTATTGTATTATAAAGAAAATAAAATTTCCTTTAAAATTGTTCCACATTTTAAAGGAATAATTTACTTTTTTACAAAGAGAACTCATAGCTTTTTGTCTTCTTGTTCTCTCTTTATTTCCTTCCTTCGTTAAAAACTTGAAAACACAACTTAGATTCTAACTTTCACTCACTTCTTTCATTTCACCTCAAAAATAATTTAAAAAAGACATATCACGTCATCATACTTCGTAACAGATAAAATATATATATATATAGGAGTGAGTTTAAGAAAGAAATAAAATTTGGTGAAGAAATGTTCATTTAACCCTTTGATTAAGCAAATTAATTATTTGATTCATCAAATTAACCATTTTATTCAAGAAAAGTATTTATTAATGAAAATGTTTTTTGAATCATAGATAAGTATTTATTGAATCACATAAAATATTTTTTAAAATTATATATATTTTTTTGTTGAATCATACTTGTTTTTTATTTAAAATTTTTCTTTCTCCTATTTTCTCCCTCAATTTTTTTTTCTTATATATATAGTAGCATGATCTAAAAAGAAAAAAAATTGAGGGAAAAAGAGGAGAAAGATATATTTAAAACTATGATTCAGAAAAAACAACTATGATTCAATAAAAAATAAATATAATTTAAACTTGAATCAAATAGTTATTTTACTTAATCGAAGGGTTAAAAAACTTTTCTCCCCTTTCTCCACCAAATTTGCTTTCTCCCTTGAACCCACTCCTATATATGTATATATATATATATATACTAGCGTTCAAACCCGTGTATACACACAGGTCGTTTAAGCTACTAAAATAAAAATTGAATTAAAAAGTCATAGTTTTTTTGACACAACAGTTCAAATGTTATAACCTAATTACGTTAATCAATGACTACGTTTTTTTATAAGAATTATAAAAGACACAGTTTTAATTAAGAGTTAGTTTTCTAGATGATAGAGCAATAACTTACATTTATCGTTATTACTAATTTATAGATTTAAGATTATATGTTCGTTGAAACGTTGGAGATTTTTTGACATCGCAAATCTTATTCTAAACTCATAACTTGTTAATTGAAAAGGTTGAATAAAATTACATGTGGAATTCGAGATGTACGTGGAATTATTTGAAGTTATTTTATTTATCTAAATGTATTTAAATTAATGAATTAGTTTAATAAAAGTATGTTATATTATTTAACTGAATTGAATGAATTCGTATATAATTTCTTACGCATGAAAAACTTAACGTAAATGTTTATTGATATAAGTATTCCCTTATGTTTTTGAACATATACAAATACATGAAATAGATTTTATAAATTTTGATAACGATATAATATTTCGGTTAAGAGTTGTATAATTTAAAAAGTTTGAGACTTTAATTTTGAATTGAGCAAAATTAAATGACTTAATTGATAAAAAATTTAAATTAAATAATGATGTCATCAAATCCCTAATTTTACTCAATTTAACAAAATTAAAGAATTATATTGACCAATTGAATATTTGATGATGTCATCATCCGCTTCTTTTATAATATTTAAGATAAGATAAGATATATATAAATTACACTAAAAATAAGATAATTTATTAATCCTCGTACTAAAAAAAAACTAGATATAAACACGCGATAACGCGGGTCGAATTTAATTTTTATTTTATCGATTTTTTTATATAGTTTATAGACCCGCTATAATCGAGACGAATTTAATTTTAATAAAATGAATAAAATATTGTAACCGATTTTTTATATAGTTTATAGACCCACGATGACGCGGGTCAAATTTAATTTTTATTTGGTTGATCTTTTTATATAGTTTATAGACCCGTTATAACTCGAGATGAATTTAATTTTAATAAAATGAATAAAATATTGTAGTCGATTTTTTTATATAGTTATAGACTTTTTAATTTTTATAAATAAATAAAATATTTGATCTATTTTTTTAATTTAAATAAATACATCAAATATTTAAGGGGCTAAAAGCGTATAAAGATGAAAAAAATTAAGATGGTTGGATCGAAAAAGGTGAAAAACAATAAAGGGTTAAGATTCCTCCATTGTATTCTCTTTTAATTATATATATAGATTAATTTACCTCTATAAATCCCGCATTCCACGAGATTCGATATTGTTGTTATGGCAGTGAAAATACGATAACTCATAGTGCCATATCTAATTGTCCATAAGCTAACCTTACTAAATTGGTTGGCAAATATTACTAGTGCCATAGTATGCCTCTAATTAATATTTATGTGCTTGACTTATTAAACATCACATTCCTACTCATTAAAGCATCAAGCTGAAATAGTTAAAGTCTCATTTCCTGATATAGCAAGAGCTTAACTTTTTATCCTACCATTTTATGCTCAACTCTCTCAAGTCTATTAAAAAATCGGGAGCATAAATTTAATTTAGTGATTGTACATTTTTTATGAAAGTAACTAAAAGAGATACAGTACATGTTAAAACCTATGTTGTAATTATTAAGTGGAACTATTATCAAATAAATAAATCTAAATAATATAATACGGAAACACAATTTGTTAGTGTTGAAAAGTCATTTAAGTTTTAATTAACCACTTACATAAAATGTTCTATAACTACCGAGGTGACTTAGTGATAAGGTATCTTCCGTATATCTACGAGTAGTTTTAGATTCCATTCTTATTACGTAAAATTCTTAAAAATAGTTAAAACAGAAATCGAAAACAACCGCAAAATCCCGGATAAGTTAAACATGAAAAAGTACTTACATTATCAGTTTAGATAATACGTTCGACTTTAAAAAAGGTAGGCCCATGCACTTATTGTAAGTGGAATGAAAACGACATGATGAATTGACAAAGGAGCATTACTTGTAATTTACTACTCGTCGTACTACTCATCAAACAATCGACAACCGCATATATTTAAATGGGCGTTAAACTGATGTGACACTATACAATAATTGAACTCGTAACCTAAATACAAATCTACTAATAATATCCAAAGAAATCTTATTTTAAAAATGCATTTTAAAATTAATAAAAGTTATACTTGTTGGCATTTCTTACTGTACGTGGTATGATAATTACGCTACGTTTTAGAGGAGTTTAATTTTTAAAATAAATAATTTTAAGTGTTAAAAAGTTCATAAAAACTTCGTGTCAAAGAGACTCTAAATTATATCAATCTTTATCTCTTGGCAATATTTTCCTATTAAAATAATAATACTATTTGTTATATCTTTGGGTTATTCCTTGATATCTTTCGTTGTCGGTCATACCTGACCCAAACGTGAAGCAAAGGTCCCGAATGAGCACACCAAGTAAAAGTCAAAGAGGAACGAAAACAATCAATGATTAAGATAGAAAAAATAATGGGTTGAATCCTGTTAATAATAATAATAATAATAATAATTCCTTCTCTTTTAAATAATTTAAATAAATAAAGGAAGATAAAGTGAAGCAATTACCTCGTTCGTTGGTTTCATTCCTTCACGAACTTACTGTCCAAATTTATTTACGTCTTTAATTTCAATATTTAAAGGCATACCTATAAATTTCATATCATGACACTTTGTATCCTTTATGTTTATTTCAGCTCCTTACTATTTATATGAGAAATAAAATGACAATTATTTATGAGCATTTTTAACCATTTAAAGACAAAATATTATATACACTGATTAAGCAAATAATACACGTAGCATGTGTATATATTTGAATCTATATATATATATAATATATAACATTGTTGCTCAACCTTACTATATTTATGTTTCTTTGAATCTGAATTAGAATTCAAAATGTAATTTGTTATCTCATTATCTTTACAATCTTACGTACATTGCTAAACAAGCTAGCTACAATTATTTGAAACTTAAAAAATTCAAAACTCCTTCAGATACGTATTAAGGGTGTAAATATTTTGACCATATATTTATAGTCAATATATGTAACATCTCAAAAGTGGCGGTAATATTTTAATTCGTATTCATGACTTATCTTATTAATTTATTTAAATTATGTGTTAGTATTATTGTTATTATTATTATTGTTATGAATTTAAGTTGTGGTGATATTAAGATGTGGGAAGTATTGTTAAATAAGAGAGACTTTGGGGTTAAGAGTGGAAATGTCATGTTGACCCATTTATTTAGTCAAAATTCTGCACACACACACTCTCAAAAACCCACGTACCAAACACACACTCACCTACATTTTCACTTACAATCTAGAAGAAGGGAGAAGAAGGAAATCCAAGTCTTGTAGGATTAAATTAAGCTTATGGAAATGAAATTAAGCATCATTCATCATCATCCACCTAAGGTAAGTTGTGTTCTTGTCTTTGTTAACCTAGAATTTGAAGGAAATGGTGAATTGGGGTTTAGATAATGATGATAGATGAAATAAACCTAATGTATGTTAAATTGTTGTTCAAATGAGTAAGTAATCACTAGTTGTTGTTATTACAAACATTATGATGATGGAAAATGTTGTTAAAGTTTGATTACCTAAAATTAAAATGTTGAATTCTTGTTCAAATGAAGATAACCCACGAAATTGTTAGTTGAAGATGTTGTTTAGCCTAATTTTGATGATGATTAAGGTGGTGAAAGGAACAATTAATCAATTGATGAATTAGATGGTAGAATTGGTAGGAATATATGCTGAGTTTGACTTTTTAAAAGTCAAACTGATCATTTTGAGGAATTAAGTGGTGAAAGTGTATGATGAATGTGCAATATAGTTGTTGTATTCTTATATGTTGTTATTATTATATGATGATTGTTAGGTGCTAAAGGAGTGACGAGTCTAGTTGGCAAATTATCAACCTTGCAATCAAGAGGTGAGTATATGGGGGGTTAAATGGGTAAGGGGAATACATGAACCCGGATTACATCCGTGTAAGAGGGTTCTTGTGCTCAAATTGGTAAGTTGTTTGAAATGGTGTGATAATATGGATTTATTCGTTAATAATAGTGGAGTTGTTTGATGCACATTAATCTAGTTGTTTATGATGTGTTTGAAGGTAATGTTTGACTAACTATTTGAATGTGATTATAACACCCCTCATTTCATATAAGAATATTATATTAATAAACTCGGAAGCATGAATTTAAAATACATTACCTTAGTATATATTAAACATTATACATAAACAATTTACATTTTTCAATATTTAAACTGTTTAAAACTACAAAAGACGGGGTATTATAAAATTCTCCAAACAAGGTTTATTACAAAAACCATATCAGAGTCTTTAAGCGCAGTCAAACATTCCTTGATCAACCAATCACCTCCTGCACCCACAATTAAACAAAACATATCCTGCAGGAAGTAAAATGAGGGGTTAGCACGAAACTAAGTGAATAGATTCATCACACTCCATTCAACTTAGCATAACTAGCTAATTACACCAATTAAACGTAAAGACACATACTTCAATGAGGATCGGTGGCTCTGGGGATATCATAATACCCGGGGATTCCCCCAAGAACACTTACCGTCAATCCGTATGGCCAATACAGAATAGACCGATAACTAATGGTTATTAAACTCATACACAGGTTTCAAACACAACAAATGAATCAAAACCTGTGTAAAACACATAATAACCAGAAGTCCAACTACACGTTGACCTCAATAACATAATACACATAGTTCACATATCACGTAGATCAATAATCAATAATCAAGACTAAACAGTCTAATACACATCTACGTTATTTGTTGTAACCAAATAGTTACAACTAAATCAAATGATGAGTTCTGAATCCACTCACCGATACCTCTGACGTCTCCACACTCAGGATTCTTATATCACTGAGTCTTACGTTGATCTGAAACAGAAAATCAAATACAAGTCAGAAGTTCGTTCCATAAATATCATTATAGCCTATTTATCCAATCAGGTAATCCCTGAAGTCTAGGCAAACAAAAGTTCAATCAGAAATGAACTTGAAAAATCTTGCAATAACGTTTAAAACTGAAAATGCCATTTTCGGGTCCTAGATGACCCCGAATGGCCAAAAACAGCCTAGGCTAATAGCATATAGCCTTGATTACTAGGTCGTTTCCGATTGACCATGCGAATTTCAACTAAATCCGAGTTAGGGATATTTTCACAAAACCGCGTCTCAAAAACACTTTACGCATTTTCAAAATTTGCAAAACAAAACTCTTTTATAACTTCATGCGACACTACAATTGTGTCGCACAATAAACCCTTGCGACACTACCACTGTGTCGCACAACATAAACCTGCGACACTAACATTGTGTCGCAATACTCAATATGGCCGCCTTAAGCGACATAACCCACTGTGTCGCAAAACATTCATGCGACACAAACCTTGTGTCGCAATGATGAACAGACCAGTTCCCAGATTCGAAATTCGCGAATTCAAACATGTAATACTCAAATTAACTTATACCAATCCGTGTAATTCACTTATAAACAACTATAACACATAGTAATTGGAACCTTACCTCGAATTCACAGCTAATTAGCTCGAATTTGATTCAAAACACAAATTCTCACTTCTTTATCTCTTTTCTCTTTGTTTTTTTTTTTTTCACTTAAAACTAGTTTAGAACGTCTGGAAACTATCTGGAAATGTTTGGGCGGCGTATTGATATATATAACTTCGAATTACACTTAAGCTCCTTAATTAATTTCAGTTCAGCCCGCTTTGCGACACAGTCCTGCGACACAACCGTTGTGTCGCACAGACACCACCTGCGACACAAACCTTATGTCGCAGAAAATCAAAACTTTCAAATTTTGAAACGACCAATATTTCACTAGTCACAATAAGTCAAAGGGCTTATTTATCTACGTTTCACAAGGAAACACATAATATTAAATATTTTCTAAAACAATTAGATAATCAATTAAAATAATAGAAATTACCAGACCGCGGGAGAGGATGTTACAGTGATGTTGTCAATAAATTGGTAGTGAAAGAGATGGATTAGCTGTAACATCCTCCCCAATAGCCTAGTATTTTTAGGTAAATTTACTTTATTTATTTACTTTATTTAATTGAGTCGAATTATATGAAATGTTTGAATGTAAAATTGTTAGAAATGATTAAATGGGAATTACGGTATTTTTAGTTTAAAATACGGATTAGCCTAACTATTAGAACTAATACAATCGTGTGCTAGATTAATGATAATAATACATCGTAGTATACGTAATTATATATATATAAACCCAAAAATCTGGAAATTAATCCTCATTTCATCACCATCTTCATCTCACACTAGAAACACCAAGAACACACACTAAAACACACACTTGCAAAATTGAAGCTCAAATCAAGCCCAAAACATCCCCAAATTGTGCCATTAGATTCGGAATTCATAGAAGATCATTTCTACAACTCATTTCAGTGGATTAAATCAGATTAAGGTTAGTTTTGATTAGTTTTTAGTTTTTTTCTAAAATGAGAGAAAAGTTAGTGATTTGATGAAATTATGTGTTTTTATGTTAAATTGATGAATTTCGAGTGTTTGTTTATGTGTTTACTAAGTGTTAGAACGTTTAGTTGGTGAAAAACGCTGTTAAGATTGAGATTTGAGAATTTTTGGTAAAATCAGCCCAGTTTTCTGCAAAAACGCAGATGAACTGGTTTAGGCGATATTGGTAATATCGCCACCAATATCGCAGGTAATATCGCGATTAATTTCGCTTGCAATATCGCTAGTGATTTGGCGATATTGGCAATGTCGCTATGGCGATATTGGCAATATCGCTTTTTATGTTGCAGATTTTGAAAATGCGTAAGTGTTACTAAGTTTTGTGAAAATCTTACTAAAAATTAGATTTTGATGAAATTCGCATGGTCACTCGGAATCGATCAAGTAATCAAGACTATGTACCATAGCCCTGTAAGTTTTTTTGGCCTTTCGGGGTCGTCTTGGGCTTCAAAATGGCATTTTTCAGTTTGTAAATGACGTTCCGGGATTTTCAAGTTTCGTTCCAGATTGAACTCTTATTTCCTTAGACTTCGGGGAATTACCGGCTTGTAAGAATGTGCTATTATGATGATTTAAACTTGATAAATGTTTATTATCTAGATACTATGCGTTGAGATATGTTATTCGCTTACGAAATGAGTTACTAACTCATTATCTGTTGTATTCTCAGATCAGTCGAAGACTCAGTAATATTAGAATTCTGAGAGGTGGATAGTAGCAGACAGGTGAGTGGATCTGCAACTCATAATTTGAGTTAGTTGTAATGATGTGGTTACAACAAGTAACGTAGACTTGATAGACTGTTTAGTCTGATTTATGATTGTGAATACCTGCTTGTTATGCATATGTGGCCTTCGGGCATCTGTGTATTCAGAGGTCAATTGCGATTGGACTTGGCTACTACTGTGTTCAACACACATTCCAGATACATGTGTTGTCACTGGAAAGTGTGTTGTTGTGTTGTAGTGCCAAGTTATCGGCCTATTCTGTATGGGCCTTTACAGATTGTGGTAAGTGTTACTGTGGGCCACCGCGGCTGTAGGGTTCCGCAGTAACCGCCGATCCTCTTGAGTTTATGTGTTTACTGTGCTTAGTGTAAACAGATTATTAAGCTAAGTTGAATTGTTAGTTGTACATTCATTCACTTAGCTTTGTGCTAATTCCACCATTTCCCTTCCTGCAGGTTATGCATGTCTTTTGTGGGTTGGGCAGGAAGGTGGTTTTGAAGAATGTTTGACACGTGCCATCACTCTGATATGTTTATGAATGTTTTGTAAATTAACGTGTATGTGGATTTTGTATAACAATTATATGTTTTGTTTCAGCAATATTTTAATATTGTAAATTCGCGAAAAATCTATGGTCATTTTGTAAGATAATTTATAATATTATCTTTTATCCATCGCTTCCGAGTCAAATTACTATTTTAACCCTGAGGTAATTTAAGGGGTGTTATATTAGCTACATGAATCCGGATTACACCCGTGTAAGAGGATTCATGTATTTAGATGATGATATGTGTTAGAAGGTAATGATTTATCATAACCCGTTGATTTAATCGTGGAGGTATGATTCACATTATGTTGACTAAGTTGTTATGTGGTTGTTGATTAGGAGTAATACACTAAATGTAGAGATGTATATGTACATGTTGGTCTTTGACTAATTGAGTGTCGTATGATTTACTTGTTGTCTAATGTAGTTGAATGTGGTAGTTGACCACAGGTAGTTGAATGTGGTAGTTGACCACTAAATGTAGAGATATATATGTACATGTTGGTCTTTGACTAATTGAGTTGTCGTATGATTTACTTGTTGTGTAATGTTGTTGAATGTGGTAGTTGACCACAAGTTGTTGAATGTGGTGGTTGGCCACAAGTGGTTGAGATTCAGTGGAAAAGTATTAGCGTCGTGCTAAGAGGAGATGACAGAAAGTATTAGCCTCGTATTAAGAGGAGATTACAGAAATATTAGCCTCGTGCTAAGAGGAGATTACAGAAATATTAGCCTCGTGCTAAGAGGAGATGACACGGATTCGTGAAGTGGAGTATATGGTCTTTGACCAAATATCAGTTGTTAGTTGTTAAATTGTTCCGGTTGTTAGTTACTTGTAGTTGATGATTGATTATAAGTTGTTTCTCAGTGGTTCTCAGTGGATTATATGTTGTTAGTTGATATGCAGTCGAATGTGAACTATATGTTGATAAAGTTGTTAGTAGTTGCTCAAGAGGTGACCTTGTCAATATAGTGGATAGTTGTAGATGTTAGTTTTATCAAGTTGTCATGGGTGTTTAAGTTGTTAATTGATTTATGAAGTTAATGGAATCATTAGTTGACCAAGTTGCATTAATATTTATGTGTTTGTACTTATTTAACAATCTATATGCTCACTAAGCGTTTTTGCATACTCCGTTAGTTAATGTTGTTTTGTAGGCTCGAATTCGTCAGTTAAGAAGCTTGACCGTGGGAAGGATGTGGTATAGTATTGACGTGGAGGTATACTCGTTGTAGGTCATGCGAGTTTAATTAACTTAAAACATAGTTGTGAATACTAAACTTATTATCTATGCCCATGTTCAAATGGGTCAAGTTTGGTTTTTGTATAAAGTTTGATGTTAAATGTTGTTTATGATGAAATTAAGTTGTTTTGACATGTATATTTGATGTTGGAAAGAAAAAGTTGAAGTTGAAGGTTAAAAGGGGTTGATTTGTGTTAAAATGCAGAAAACTAGACAGCAGAGGCCTATCCGGCAGATAGGAAGTGCAGAAAGTGCAAAATTTCATCAGAACAGGGCTATCCGGCGGATGGCACTATTCATCTGGCGGATAGCACTATTCACAAAAAAAATAAAAAAAATAAAAAAAAAATTATCAAAAGTTGTTTAAAAGTTGGGTGTAACAATATATGTTCAACTAACTAATCATATATTTATTTGAATCTCATATTATTCTACATATTACTAATCGTTCATTATTAATTCTTAACAAACTATTTGAAGGATGTGATCATTTTTAAAAGTTATCAGGCAATGGATTCCACTATTTAAGTAAGTTTACCTCTTAGTTGAAACTATCAATTATTATATCATTTCTCTGCATATTAAATATCAATTTTCTCATTGACATGGATACCGATGAAAATGTTCAAATTTTAACATCAAGTTGGCCGTTAATTTATAACCGTGATCAATGAATTGAGTTAAATTACAATTTAAAATTTTGCTCATTTGTTTTGTTTTGACAGTTCATTATGGATCCATCAACTCTTGACAATACTTCTAGTTCTGGTGCTACACAAAAAGATCAAGTTTGAGATCAGAAGGTATATTAAAGTAAATGCAGATGTATGAAATTGTTTAGCTACTTATTTAACCTTTTTTATTACTTATTCTAGTTTCAATTTAACATCACTTTAGAAAAACGAGAACGGGCTCAATATAGTAAGGTGTCTAGAAATAACTGGTTGAGGAAAAAGGTAACAATCTATACGTCCAAATTTGTATCGTTTGTGTATAAAGGTGTCAATAGTGTCGTATTGGCACCCATCGACTATCTTATATTTTCATTGATTTTGTTTAGGCATATGTGCAACATTTAGAAAATAGTCTGCTTAATGTTACCCAATTAGCTCGAAAAAAAGTTTAGTTTTACATATTGTGTTTCGATAAAAGTGGTTAATTTGACCCAACATTATTAAAGTTATATGCATCGTAGTTAAAAGTCAAGTGTATCGTAGTTAAAAGTCATGTGCATCATGGTTAAAAGTCGGGTACATGATAATAAAAAATAAATGTGTTATACTTAAAAGTAAAATGCATCACAGTTAAAAGGTTAGTGCATCATATTTTGTATTCTAATGGTGCATCATCGTAATAATTGCAGTGAATCATAGTCAAAAGTACAACTCATCATTGTTAAAA
This sequence comes from Logfia minima, assembly GCA_963921325.1. Lineage (NCBI taxonomy): Eukaryota > Viridiplantae > Streptophyta > Magnoliopsida > Asterales > Asteraceae > Logfia > Logfia minima. The sequence continues at coordinate 35,460,627 of OY992769.1, forward strand.
ATTCAAGTGCATCGTAGTTAAAAGTTAGGTGCATCATAGTTAAAACTCATATGCATCATAGTTAAGAGTTAGGTGCATCATGGTTAAAAGTCAGGTGCATCATAATAATATATTCTTCGGTCGCTAGAATCCAGCACCGGTTGGTGGTCAACCAGCATCATAGTTAAAAGTCAGGTGCATCATGATTAAAAGTCATGTGCATCATAATAATATATTTTCCAGCCGCCAGAATCCGGCAATGACAATGCCAGTTGAAATCCAACGGCGACTGCTATGGCGGTGGTTGGTGGTTAGCCAACATCATAGTTAAAAGTCAGGTGCATCATGATTGAAGGTTATGTGCATCATAATAATATACTTTTCGGCTTCCGAAATCCGGAAGCGACAAAGGAAGCCGAAATCTGGCACCGACAGGTGGGCGGGTGGTTGGTGGTAAGTCAATATCACAATTAAAAGTCAGGTACATCAGACTAATATATTTTTTGACTGTCAAAATCTGACAGTGACAGTGCCAATTAAAATTCCACCCGGGCAAGTGGGGTGGTGATCGGTGGTTAACTAGCAAGTAAAGAAGGTGGAAGAGGTTGCCGGTGAAAAGGAAGGAAGTCAACGAGAGAAAAGGGGAAAAAAGGATAAATAAAATGAGGGAAATCATAAGAATAGTTGTCACTTCTCTATTATATCTGATCCCTTTAAATATAGGTAGTCACAAGGAGACATCTTTGAACATGAAAAGATTAATATAGGTCAATTATATATACCTCCATTATCGCAATAATTATTAGATAACAATCTTAAAATAAAATGTTAGTAAAGTTTACTATTTTCCCTTAAACGGTGAGTTATGATTCTTAAGTCCTAACAATAAGTGTGTCTGCTTTAACAATTTTAAATAGTTAAATGCGAGAACAAAAGTCTTATAAATGAATAATTAAAGAAACCTCCTATCTAAACTCGGAATGAAATTGTTATATACTGTGTTTTTTATTAATTACTACTAATTAAGGTTATAAATATCTTAAATGACAACAAGTAAATGATACATAAAACCCGTGCAGAGATCAATCAATTACTTTTAATATTTTAAAATAAAAGGAAAGGAAAAAAAAACACATATTGCATTTGATTAATGCATCCGTAAATAGTTTGTGTACATGAATGTTTTCTGCAAAACTAAGATTTTGTAACCTATGCATCTAATAGTGAACATATTATTAAGCAACCTAATAAAACTGAAGGAACTAGATCTTAGTCTTTTATTTTATCACAGCTTTTTTATAAAAGAGATAATGCATATACAAAAATAATTTCATTAATTTTATTAAAATTCAAAATTAAAACATGTATGTCACCAATTCATCAATAAAAAAACATTCTAAACATTTTAATTCATCAAACACATTCATACAGATCATCAATTCGTTATGATACATATTCATCAAGAACTATGAATTTTCTGGGTAACTTTTGATTTTTGTGAAATTTTGAGTTAATGAAAACAATAAAATTAAACGAATTTAATCATACAAAACTTATAAACAAGTCACTAATTCGAATTATGGTGATCATACAAAACATTTGAATCCATCATCAAATTTCATAAAATTAAATTTTGCATAACGTTAACGTTCATTTGAGATGAATGTTAATCAAAATTATAACTTAATATTGTTAAACATTCATTTATGATGAATATTAACTTATATATGTTCTCATACACCAATGAACGTTATGTCTCATATACCAACGAACGTTATAACATAACATTCATTAGTGTATAATAATGTATATGAGTTTACATTCAATAAAAATTCGTGTTACCATATATTAGTTAATGTTTATCAGTGTATAATAACACATATACGTTAATATTCATAAAAAATGAATGTAAAACACTTAATATAATAAAATATTAACATTCATTTATGATGAATATTGATTATATACGTTATTTTACACTGATCAAGGTTATGTTATATGTATACTAAGTTAAATTATAGCTACTTATAACATCTTTGTGTTACGTACTTTGTAATAACATATATATACAATTATAATCATATTATAAATATTTTTACAATCATATTATCTTTGTACTAAATATATTGATAAATTACTATTTGTATAAATGTATTATTTTAATACTATTTTTATGCTCAGAGCTAAAAATTAGATGGTCTGTTACTACAATAACAAGAGGCCTTTTAAATAGAACAGAAAAGTGAGAAAGGTGAAATCAGCCGAATGATGAAACCATGGACCACAAGCATAGTTGTTTTCCTTTTTTTCTTGTTTATTACTCCGCATGCAATTTAATTATGTATTTGCATAATTGAAAAACAAAAGAGAAAAGAGAAGAAAATACGTAGGAGGACATATTATTGATGTTGGGCCATTTTCAAATTCAAAAGTCTAACTCGTGAAATAAGCCCAAAGAATTTAAATTTAAAGATTTCATAAAAAGTGAAATTCTAATTGAATATATACATATGGACTCTATATAAAATTTGAAGACCCATTTAAATTGGAAGCCCATGTTACACTCCTTGATCACTGGGCCGGACTATTTTCATATATATATCACGGAACAATTACATTTAAAATTGCAACTATTAGAATTAAGATAGTTATATTATTTATATTTACAAATATTAGAAAACTTATTGCATTTGAAGTTGCAAATATACTAAATATAAATAAATTATACATGGAGAAAATGATAAACAACAACGTTATATAGCATTATCACACTATGTCTAAAAAAGGTAAGCACAAACTATATTGTATGTTCTATTACAAAAATACATTAATTATAAAATCCTTATATTTATTAAAGTTCAATTTTATCAAGATTGTGACAACTCTCATCTTTTTTCCTCCAAAAGTCCCATGGCTATCCTAATATCTTAATTTTGTCAAATTAGTCCTAACTAAAAATACAATCGCACACTTTAGATGTTAGGATGTTACACTCCACGTGCCACTACAATGATATTAGTAAAGTCTGTCAAAAAATTTCCTCAAGTGGAAATTTACACCTAAAGTGTCGTCTATTAAAAAGTTTCGCGCAATACGTAAAGCTGATAGATGTCATTTTAAATGATTGTCATTTTCGTTTTTATTTGAAAAGGTATTAGTATTGTCTTTTAAATTTTATCTACTTTGATTTTCAATCTACGACAAAATAAAATATCAGTCATATAGTGTGACAGTCATATTTATTATTACCACTGTCTCTTTTATGTCATTAAGAGTGTGACATTTTAACATTCAGACCTAAAGGGTTTCATTGACTTTATGTTAACGATAAACTTGAACACTATTTTGATTTTTCAAACTTATAACTTATAAATTACGTTATATAACATGTTATATTCTTAAACCACTCACCATTTGTTTCTCGATTCGTCATACTCGCTAATATTAGTCACCATGATTAACTAGCATAGCGTCTTATGTATAAGGTACCGCTGCATTGTGCATGTACCTTGCTGGTTTATATAAATCATGCTCATTTGACTCGATAAACTTGTTGAACTCGAAATTAAACAAGCATTCAAAGAAACCGGGTTGAATATTAACATTTAAGCTCTGTATGTGAAATTAATCAAACAATAACTTCCGTTTGAACTCGACTCGAAGTCGAATATAATCAAACTCGAATTCAAGCTAAAAGAGCTAGAAGTCAAGTAACTACTATTCGACTCGTTACCCCTAATTATTGTTTACAAGTGACAAGCTATATGATAAGTGCAACAGATCTTAAAAAACAAAAGTTACATCATTAGTCTTTAACTTTTTCAAATATACAAAACTAATCCCTCATTTATGCCTTGTTGGTCGTAACAATTCGCTACTCAATATCCCCTCAATGTACATGAACACACTATATGCATATTTGTGTTTTACCTGAATAATAACCCATTGAATGCGAACATTTTGATGCTTCACGAGCAACTACAGTGAGTCGCCTGATATGTGGGAGAAAAAACATACCGACTAGATGTTTTTAACATAACACTCGTATCCGTTACGAACCAAAAGGTAACACTTTCTACTCCAAAGGTCATATGCACAAACCTTGAAAAGGGAAACACATTACACACATCCCCTTTGCACCATTTTGATATCAAGTGTCTTATACTACTACGAACAGCGAAAACAACAATTATTGACAACAAAACAAGAGTAAAATATTAATGAACGGCAACAAGAAAATGCAGCGTGAGAGCATTTATATATAAACAGGTTTGACTTTGACTAAGTGACTTCTTTTATTCATAAGAATCCTGTCTCTGATATAACCTTTAGTGAGAAAATGCAAATTCCATGGTACCTGATCTATATGAAGAAAAGGAAAGAAACAAACGAACGGTGATCAAGAACAGTGGGAATCCATCGTACCCGAATCTCATTAGTTTATACCATTTGTATTTGTAATATGAATCTGTCTTTGCATTTCGGGCTTTCTCCAAAACGCTCTTTTCCACCAAATTTCAAACCCTCTTTGTATATTCGGGCAATCATCGCCCGAGCTTAAAAATCGGTCAAACCAAGACATTAAGATTTCTTGTTGCCAAGCAAGAGGTAAAGTCAAAATAGTATTACTCAGACCTTCTTCAATTAAATTACGGTCTAACCCTCTTGACCCTCTTCTCATCCAAGTGAAATCATCATAAAAAGGTTCCAACCATGTTTGTAAAAGTAAACATTTTGACTCTTTCGAAGCCAAGAGTTGACCTTTTCCGATGCCCACAAATAATCTTGCTGTAACTCTACTAATTTCATATCTATGAAGTGGAGGCACTTTCGAATGAACTTCTGATAATTCGGTTTGAGAAGCCCATAATTTCAAGAAATCCTCTGAAATTTGTCTATCGATTAATATATCAAGAAGCCAATGTAAATTACCTGATTGTCGTGTGATTTGAGCAACATCTTGAAAATCTCCTTTAGAAGCTTTCAGGAAATGGTGTTGTAACAAACTTAAACATTTGTCGCACGCAGAGTACAAAGATTCTTTCTTTAGATCGTTTTTAGATGAATTCTCATGAAGCAACTTTGACACCAAAACTTTCATATCTCGCCTTGCTTTTTCATCTGTTCCTTCTAGAACAACATTTAGAAGTTTGAGAAGTACATCTTGGTTGTCTTGACCTTCATCATCACCAGGGGTTACATCAACAGAAACACGCTTTAAAACTTCACCTGCACCAACTCCTTCAAGTTGTAGCTCGGATAATAAAGACGCAACCTTTTCTTCCTCATCTTCGGCCCATGGAGCAGCTTCTAAGTATTCTAAGCAAGATAAAACTCCAGCATCGAACCCGATTGCAGCTGACACCTATGTTAGAATACAAATTAACAACCTATCAGATGGGTTAAAAAGTTTACAAATATTTGACACTTGAACCATAATCTGCAAAGAGAATAGTATCGGTTCTGCATCTTGAAAGTAATTATGAGATATTGGATAATTAAAATCAGAAATTCGGAGTATCAGTTGTAATAAACCGCTGCAGGCGCTATGGATATGCTTCTACTGCTTTTGACAGTGCAGAGTGTTTTAGCGAATTTTGATGTAATTTAGTAATATTTCTCTACGTTTTCATGATTAGGTTTGTTGTGTCTACAGTCTAGTTAGATAACTAGTTATTCAGAACTACCTATTTGACCACAAAAATAATCAGATAATCATCATAAGTAATACGTTACTGAAACACTACAGACTGATCATTACAACTTGAAGCCGCAAGAATTAGAATATCACTTTCCAGATGCACGTCCAAACACTCCCTAAATCTCTCTCTCTTAATTTATAAGTCTAAGTTACCAAGCTTATCTTTATGTATCAACCAAATCATTCCCTCGAAGAAAACAATCAAAGGATTATGTAGAATCACTATATATAAACTACGCTAAGTCACTAATGTTAAATTAAAAATGAAATTGATCGATGTTCATGTATCAAAAGTAACATCACCAATTAAGTCATCATTTCTCATGTCCAATTTTGAAGTTATGCATGAATATGATCGGCCTAGATTCTTCATCTCAAAAATCCAACAAATAATATTACATATTCATAACAAAATATCTAATTATGTCAATCAGAATTGCATAGAGAAGTGTTTCAATTTGCATTAAGCAAGTTATTACTATTACTATATACTTACTCATAGGCATAATTTGCTAAGGCATTTGTCAAACTTTAAATGGATTAGTATATTTTAGGTTGATATTTTAGGCCTGTTTATCGTTACTCACACTAAAAACTAATGAGAATCATAATACAATTTAAACTTAAATAAATAAATACAATAACTAATAAGATTACCTTTAAGATACCAAGAACCCTAGAAACATCATCCTTCATTAACTTCCTCCTCAAATCTTTACAATACATCAACCTAATCGACTCAAGATAAACCTCAATATCATCACAATCAGCAATTTCAACAATATATGGATTAATATTATCAATCAACCCTCTTAACTGTTGCCCTTGTTGTCCCAGTTTCCTTCGATAATCCGATAACTTATCCGCGAAAAACCGACTATGAACCACCAAGATCTGCCTATGAACATTCAAACAAACACTCAACCCATCTTTTGAACTCAAAGTCAACTTCACATCACTCGAATTCGGGTCATTAAACCGGTTTCCGGGGCTCCGACACGACAACATTTCCGACAACCTTTGTTGCAATAAAGATTGTTTGTCAACAACAATCATTGGTGGGATCGCATGACCAACATTACTAGGTCTTTTTAGGGTTGTAATTGCAACATTACTTTGGATCTTTGAATCGGGTTCATTAGCCATCATTTCAAAAAGGGTTGGGCTGGATCGGGTTTTATCGGTGGTGGGCGGCGGCGATGACACCGGATTTAAAAGTCCAGCGGTGAGGGCGGTGTTGAATTGTGTAAAAGAAGAAGGTACTAAATTTTCTTGATAATTACCGGCGCCGCCGTACACGGTGGTGGGTGACATTGTGGTTGTGGATATCAATCGGAGTTTCTCAAGATTTGACTCAGAGTTAGAAAGTCGGTGCTTTTCAGTAAAAAAAGATTCCGGTGCCGGTGGAATTGAAATGGGTTGTGGGGGTGGTGGTTTGTAAGAAGAAACGGCCGGAGGGCAGCACCAGGAAGTGTTTTCCGGTGAAACGGCAGATGGGTTACGGTGGTTAGTGGTGGTGGTGGTTGCGGGGGTAACGGTGGTGGAAATGGTGGTTTCTTTTTTGATACGACGGCGGCGGAAGGAAATGGTGGTGGTGGGTTTTTTCTTTGGGTAGTGTTTTGACTGTGAAGAAGCAGTAGCTGCCATGTGATATTGATATGAATAATATTGGAAGTGGTTTTTCTTTGTTGTTTTTTACGTTATTTTTGGAATCTAGGATATAAAATATGGTAATAAATAAATGTTTGTTTGTTAATGGCGGTTGATACAAGAGAGTGTGTGTTTTTATGACATTGTGTGTGTGTGTGTGTGATAGAGAGAGAAACTGACAGGTCATGGTTCTACGTACACTATGTCATAAAAAATCAAGAATCATAACGTTCATATCAAATTTTTATCTAACTTTGTAGATGGGTTGTTATTTGATGTTACTATATATGAAAAAATATATCATGGACTAAAAAATTTAAATAGTTTTAGTCAAGGATAAAAAAAAGTAGAAAAAAATGGTTATAAGAAGGACATAATTGGGACAAATATAACATCTTTTTCATACATGAGATGAGAGCATGAGACTTTGCATGTTCTTGGGAATAATGATGCCAAATTGCCAACTACTCTTCTTTTAAACAAATGCAACTATGCAAGGTTTGATTAGCTTAATTTAATTAATTAATTATTATTAGCGATCGGTAAATATAAAAAGATAATATACATCAATTAAGATATTAAATAAATAATAAAAAAGACCCTTATCAATCTCACATAGTAGTCATTACGTACTACATCTTTGAATGTATGAACATTAACCTTTTGTTTTTGGTGACTTATTCATTTATTTTATTAACCTATGTCAAATACATGTATATAACTCAAAATAAATAAATTATCTTACACCTTTATAAAGAGTTTAGCCTTTTTCTTTAACAAGTTAAATTTTTAAAGAACGAAAATGACACAAATATCTCTATCTTCAACAAAATATATCAATTTACCCTTATCTAATTTTGAAAACGATATAAATATTTAAGATATAATTATATATTAAATTAAATGCAATTTAGTCTATTAATAAATAAATCACTAAATGAAATAAATTATCCGCTACTTTGCACGGGAATCTGCTAGTATATAAATAATAAGCAATTGAGTTTATTTATAATTCTTAATTAATAATGTTATGACAATATTCAAATTATATTAAACTCAAAGTAGATAAATGATATAGATAATAAGTTATTAGTTCTATTTATATTTTATGAATAATATTCCTCTTATTATAGTTTACTTATTATTCTTATTATCTAGTATTTTAAAAATATTGAATTAATTATGATATAAATATATAAATATTTAAATACAAAATTCTAGATCCACTTAACAAATGTATCGAAATTATGTCAACATAGAAATCCAATAATTATTTGATAGATTAAAAATTTGTAAATGAATCTCTATCGACGAAAAGATAACGTAAAATTGAAACATCAACAAAATAGATTAAAAAAGATATAATTATAATATTATATATCATCTCATTTTACGTTAAATTTGATGTAACAATATCATATACGAGTTTATTCAAAATTTATATAAATTAAAACTATATGATTTTAAAGCAATATTATGATAATTATATACTTGTTCGTGATAATTTAATTGTTTTATATATCAACTTTCTCAGAGTATTACGTAGACACAAACACTTACATTATAAAAACGTTTTACTTGATTAATTTTTTTAAAATAAATAATAACTATAATATTTAATTTAATAAAAATGTACACTTAACGATCTCAATATAACGTACAACATAAGAATCTTTATTCATACAAAGTGCATTGTATCTTAAGATAAAATCAATTTATCAAACAGTGTAAATTGCATAAATGAAAATAATATATTTTTTTAGCACATTAAATCATACTTTTTTATGTTTGTGTTTGAAATTTAATTATCTTATAAACTCTTTGTCTTATAAAAAGTATTTACAATTAAATTTAATAAAGTTTAAAATATTGTATGTTAATTGCATTGTTTAGCAGAAGATAACACTTTTATCCTTATTTTTTGCAAAAACTCTCATGTATTAACTTTGAGAAAAGGTAAAGCATATGTAAAATGATAAATATAAGATACTATGTTTAAAGTAAACATTTATTTTAGTTAATATGTGTTATTTTTGGAAGTGAACACTCAATGTTTTAAACTGAAATTAATCTACATTATGAGCTGCAACGATAGTTTAGGTAGCTTTAAACTTTGTTTCAATTACAGTTACTTAACTTTAGAACGTAAGAATTAAGTTCAAATAAAAATGAAAAATCTTTGTGAGAATGGATGAATCAATGTCAACTATCCATTTTCATCAAGAACAAAACCCCTAGATTTTTAAAAATTGAATATATTAAAAATGGCTAATCAAAAAATTATAAAAATTGCACCATAAAAGTCGGCATTTTTTTCACATGACATAAATTCGTTGAAAGTATATCATGTGAGAATTCTAATTGTAGAGAAAAAAAACATTGATTTTTATTTTTATATTTTTTGACTAGCCGTTTTTAAGATATTTAATTTTAAGACTATAAAAAGAAAGTTGAATTTTAACAAATATGTGATTAAAATTCATTTATTTATTCTTATTAAATTTTTAATTCTCATTTAAACTCAATATTAAAATAAAACATAATTGATCCAAATTTGCAATTTGCAATCACTTGTCAAAGAGGTACCGCGCTCGGTTATATCTACTATAAAGACAACAAATTTCTTTAAAGAGAAAAATGAAAATTCACGTGCTAATACTCTTTTATCATTATTATTATTAACTTTTCATATAGGCATTTATTTATTTATGTTGAGACTTAAATGAGAAACACAAAGGTTGAGAAGAAGTGATGTGACTAACCTTAAACCTAACTGGACCACACCTGATTATACATTTTGAGTTATTATGAACAAAAAAAAGTGTAAAGAGAAACAATTTTAGAAATAAGCAGATAGACGAGACATGCCACATGTGTTTTTAATCTAATTTAATTACAATTCTCACTTAAAGTACGAACGGCAAACATTGATTAACACATCAGTGACTAAAACACCAAGAATCTAGCCAATATATGAAATATCATGTTATGGTGGACATGTGATGTCACAAAGACTATATCCATCATTGTTGTTGTAATGTTGCAAGTACAACTAACTCATCAATTATGTCTCAAATCATGTAGGATTCAACATCAAATTTTTTTTTTATCTATGCAGAAAAATAGTAGGGATACAAAGCGACCACAATGGTAGTATAAGTGGTGTTGAGATTACTTTATTTATAAGCACTTATTCTATTAAAATATAAATATGTGTTCATCATTAATATTTATTTATTTTAACATATATTTCTAAGCAGCTTTCAAAAACAATGATGGATATAGTCTTTGTGACATCACATGCGTTTGAGTTACTTATGCATTGTTAAAATATACAATACGTAGATAAACACTTATATAAATTTTTTCAAACATCCCCTAGTTAAGAATAACACCGAATTTGCATATATAATAGTGACAAATATCAATATGTTTGCGAACCTTAATTAGTTGAATACAAAATCGAGCATAATTTGTTAAAAAGTTGAAAAGTCTACGTTAGCAAGTTTATAATAACATCTTATTTTGCACTATTAAATTGAAAAAGCAACTGTTGATAGTGTTGAATGTCGTTTTATGTTCGTCAGTTTGTCCGCTTAAAGCGTTTATTCGGGTTTAAGACTAGAAGAAAGGTAAGTTCAAGATTTTCATTTCCATCTTAAGAAAATGGTTTTTGAGAATATAACCGATTAATATGTTGGTCTTAAAGCCCGATCACTTCTTGATAATGTTTGTCACTTTGTCCGCTTAAAGCTTCATTGGGCTTTTGAAAACCCAAAATAACAACTTCGAACTTTTCTGTTGAACATTATAAATAAACGGACTTCAATATTGGTCCTATGATCCAATTACTTCAATTTATTCATTGTAACAAGCCCATCAAGCTCATATGCTTTTTAACTTTTATTTCCTCAAGACACCTCACACTTCTGAATATCTGTTTGCAAAGAATCAAACCAAAAACACAAGAATTATCAGAACTAATCTTTGTAAATATAAATAAAAAATTAAACCAAGAAAAAAATCAAAGAACTACAAATATCGCATCACTACAACTCTCAAAACCTCAAAGCTAACCTAATAAATCATTGTTCATATAATCAATGTTCATCAATAATATGAACAATGATTAAATAATAATGAAGAATACAGAATTTGGGTTTGTATGTTGAGAACGAGAGAGAGATCCTAAATACAGAAAAAGATTAAAAAAGAAAAAATGAGAAAAAGAAAACATTAATACAAAAATTACTAGAAATAATCACTTTGCACCCTCATCTTCTCAAAATTACATAATGAGCCCTTGTCTTCTTTTATTCAAGCCACATAACTTTTAGACTTCACAATTATACCCTGCGAAGAAAGATAACTAACAAACAAAGTATACAAAAATATAAATATTACAACAAAGATTGAATATATGATTACTTCAACACTCCCGTTTAATCTTACGTTGGAATAAGTCTATTAAGCCCAGATTTTGACAAAACAAGTTATGATGGCTACTACTTAAACCTTTTATGAAAATGTCAGTATTGAGCTATAGATATACCTTAACTATTTGAACAATACATATAGAAAATTTTTCTCTGATAAAGTGCACATCTAATTTTAGATGCTTAGTTCTTTAATGCAAAATTTGATTTGCTGCAATTTGTATAGCAGAGTATAGGAACGGGTAAAGCACATTTAAACTCAAATCATCAAGAACTCTAAAAATCCACATCAGTTCACAAGTTACTATAGTTAATGCTCTATATTCAAATTATGCCGATGATCTAGAAACAATATTTTTTTTCTAGACTTTTAAGCGTTTGAAAATCAAACTAAAATCTAACATTCATGATGTGTATCGAATTATTAACACTTTTATTATGTGTAATGAACTTTCAATCTAATTTATTAATATTGATGTGTTTTGGTGAACTAATAACTTGTAAGGTTGTCACATAGCACCATATATAAATAACACGTCAGTAAAAGTACCATAAATATATATACAATAGCAATGAATAACAGGTTCATTACAATAGCAATGTTGTATCTTAAATTGATACATTTTGATGCACTTAACCTTAAATTGTTCCATGGGTCGTTTGTTGCTCGTAACATCATCGAGAAAAATGAACTTTGGATAATCTTTAAAAATGTGTCATGCATCTTTATAATTAAAGTTCCTTTTTGTTTGTTGTTTAAATTGTTTGCGGACATTCAACATAATGTTTACGTCCTCGTTCCCACTTTCCCACATATACTCAAGTTTTTGGTAGATGGTTTTAAAAAACTTGACATCTTTTTGAATTTTATTCCATTTGCCCTTTAGTTGATCTAATGATATCTTTTGATCTCAACTATTGAGTTGTAAGACGCCATAATGATGTTCCACAAAGACTCGCGCGTTTGTAAATTTCCTTACACCGCATTTTGCGACGCGTCTATCCACCATACCGCTAAAATCCTACTTTCCTATATCGTTCCAAAATTTCTTTTTACCTTTTTTTCATCCTTTTATGGTTCGAGTTCGGTACAAATTCGGCTTCGTCTTCGACAACAGTGTTGGTGTTTGGATGTTGTAGAATTGATTTTGGGATAGTGGTGTTTGGGGGTATTGGCCGAATTGTGGGTAAGAGTATTGGTCAAATTGTTTTTGTTGTGCTTAGTGATACATGTTTAGATGGAATTGTGGGTCGTCGGTTGGGATTGAATACGAATTAACAAGAGGTACATATATAGCAAAATTCATTTGACTTGAGTTGGTATTGATCGATTGAGGTGCAGAATACGAACTCGTTGGTGAAAACTAGTATTTGGAATAGGATTGTCGAGTAAGTTGTTTCACATATCGTTTGATTTTGATGATTGAGAGTTGTGTTTTTTAGACATTTTCTAGTGTGAAAGTCGTTATAAATTGTATGTAAATAATAGCAGTGGTGAGAATTGTAGTTGTAGTTGTGTGAAAAAGATAATGAAGTTGTATGTAAATAATAAAAATGACGAGACTTGTAGTTGTAGTTGTGTGAAAAATATAATGAAATTATATGTATATTTATGGAAAATGAAAAAAAAATCAAAAAACAAGTGACCATTTGCATTTGACCATTTTAATTTTTTTTTATTTACTCTTTTGTTACCGTTGTTTGAAAAACAGAATCAAAGAAACTTTTTATTTTTAAATTTTGGATTGTTGCATGGAGCGTCGTTGATCTTTCTGACTACGAAGCAACACAAAGACGAAGAGAGGAGAACGAAGAAAAACGCAACCGTATCAACAGTTGCCCAAAAAGACCGTCCAACGACGTTACTGTTTGCACGAGTATAAGTTCTTCATATTTAGAGTCCCAATATCCAAAAGAAATCCACCACTTTTGGTTGCAAATTGCCACCACCATGGCCCGCTCTTGGCCATACCTTCAGCGGATCACACTTTCTCTCTTTTTCCTTTTTAGCTATGGCCCTCTTAGTGACTCACATTCACAATTTATACTTTAAAGATTGAAAATAATAATTTAGAATAAATTCACAATTGTTTTCGATTTAACTCTAGTTGAATCTAACTGACTCGCATATATATTCACATTCACTACCCTCTTTTTCCATTAAGAATCGTATTTGATTTAGGTATAACCCTTCATATAATAACATTATTACTATTCATTAGAAAAACTTGCACCGATAAAAGACCAAATCTATTTTATAATAAATCGTTGACCATTGTAATTTATAGTTTTATACTTGAGTTGTGCACGAAATTGACATACAGCCATTTTCTGTGGTTCATATATTCAGGATAAAAATTATAGTCTTATAGGGTTACCTGCGTTTCTATTTTACGACATTTAAAAGTTTTAAGTTATTTATTTATTTAAGTTGTGAATAGATTCACTTGTATGTCTCAATATACGATGTATATTCCAAATAAATCTTATGTAACTAACTGATAGTCCGTTCTATATGTTGAACGTTCAAATAATAAAAAAGACAAACAAAATAAATTAACTTAATAAATAATGCTTTTCTAGTATTCAACCATTATCTCAAAAATAAATGGAGCCTTAAAAATTTCATTTTAGTCACGTTTTGAATAAGGTTAATTAGAAGTATTTTTCAAATAATAAGTTACATAAAAATGTGCTTTTAAAGTTTATTTGATTAGTTAAAATCTTAGTCTCTCAAATGTGCACTTTCTCTAAAATTACTAGACCACTACAACCATACTAACTAACAATTTAACAACTTATAGTACCACTACAACCATAGAAAGTTTTGACACATTTTTAGTTTTACATATACCTTGTCTAGTTATTAGTCTTAAAACTATTAAGGAAAAATATCTTATTATACTATCACTTTGTTTTCCTCTTAATATTAGTTATTGAAAGGACATAACCTACATTTATAAAGTGAATTTATTTTGAAATTCTCAAATACCTGTATTAATTAGATGTACAATAACCCATATGAACATTTTTGCAAAGTACAGTGATCTGATTGCACATTTTAAAGTATAGTGATCCATATGAATATTTTACAAAGTACAGTAATATTATTACATATTTTAGAAATATATTAATTCATATGAACATTTTTACAAAATTCAATAATAAATTTATCCGTTAATTCGACTACAATCATACAAATTATAATTGAAAGTGGAACAAAATTAGTCCGAAGTTTCATGCATAGTGCATGGTGCATAGTGGACCGATAATATTCATTACGTGTTAACTTGTGCTTTTCATATAATCCAAAAACATCTTATTCGTGTTATATCGTTTGAATAATCGATTGTATTTTTTGCACATTTGTTTCACATGCATATATAAATTATTTAGGTAACATAAACGCATGTTTTAATAAATAGGCCTAGTGTCCCATTGCGAAAATAGGTAGTGTTACCCCTATCACTTTTCATAAATCACTTAACAATCTAGTGAAATTTAAACAATAATAACACTACACCCACTTTATTCCATATATCTAACATACCCTTCAGATTTATATATAATCTACACTATTAAATCTACACTATTTACAATATTGTATGATATATTACTTTTAAATATATTTAATGGTATATAATTAAAATAAGTTTATAGTGAATGCACTTCTTCTATGTGTATGTACGAAAATTCATGCTAAGAGAGGGAAGAAGGGTGCATTCATTGACATCCAAATAATAAGGTATCGATGCAAACATTCTTTCTCTGTTAATATGTTTTCATATACATATACAAAAGGTGCCTTCATCTAATTCTTCGTGTAGTAACGTAGAATGAACATGAATAATTGCATACGGTACAAATAGTCAAAGTTAATTGCAGGTAGCATGATGTCGAGTCAAATCCAGTTTTGGACTGAACATATTACTCGTATCATTTTTTTCACTGTTCAACATCTCAATACAATATTCTCAAGGTACAATCTATCCATATGTTTTCTTTATTTTTTATTTTGACTAATTGTTGTCTAGATACCTCTAATTTTATATTATTTTAAAACATCTATTAGAGGAGTGAACCAATTTTAACAAACAACTAATTGTGTTTTTGTATTAAAAATATTTATTGCAAAGAATTTATTTATTTAAAAACAATTGATTGTATTGAAAATAACTGTGTTTTGAGTTTTTTTGTTTCTTTTTTTGCCTTCTAAATTTTTTTATTTATTTCAATCAACTTTTTCATAAACTTTAGATTTTTATTTATTATTTTCTTTTTGTAAAACAATAAACTAACAACATATTCTACATATTATGTACATCTTAAAACCTTTTAAACAATTACTTCATCACATGCAACAAGTGTCCTTTGTTACATAGTACTCCCTATAAGTTATTAACCATTAATTCAATCCTATTTAAATAATCAAGATACAAATTTTCATATGATGTTTTAATGAACAGTATCAACAACCTCACGCTATATATGATATGGCCATTGCAATGGTTTTACAACTAGTATAATAATTTCAAACTTGCAACTGTAAGATTTACCATAAGTATGAACTCTTACAATCTTAACATAAAATGTTTAAATCCTTGTAATGTTTACTGTAGATTTGTAAATCGCAAAGAAACGGGTTTTATATATAAGAAACAATAGTATATGTATCTTCATTTTGAGAACTAGAATTGGTTTATCTTACATCTTTTAATACGATACGAATGGTGGCATCCTATTTCTTCAATATATGCTAATTAATTATGAAAAAATGGGCTAGAATATTATGCAGGTTGGAATGTGACATAACACTTCATCTCTATCTGCTACTTAGGATTATGACATAAGATCAGTTGTTTAATTGATATAGATACCGATGATAAACTTGGGATATTAAACTAATACTAAGTTGATTGGTTATGAACGAACTAAAACATATCATCATCATCATCATCATCATCATCATCATCACCATCATCATCATCATCAATATCGTGATTCATATTCAAGATATAATAGATGGACGAGATCGATCAACCTTTGTTGTTATATTTCATATATTACATTCCTTCTGTTTATGTCACAAATTTGTTAAAGCCCCAAGATCAGGTTTGTTGGCCTAACAAACAATAGTATATTTATCTATGTATTAATAATAGTAGAAAATCGTATGGTTGTATAAAAGCGCAGCCCATGCTTCATTACAGCTAATGTTAGTTTTAGAAAGTTACTTTTGTGACATAGTTAATTAAAAGTTGAATTAATATACATAGAAATTTACAAATAGTAATTCTTAGAAATTCTATAAAGAAGCTCGAGAATTACTACAGTTAATTTCAACTATTTGATATAATTTATAAAATAAAAAAATATGATTTAAATTTTATGGCGTTAAACATAATAATATAAGAGGGATAAAAGACTTGGTGTCGTTGTCAGATTGCATGGAGAACTTGATAGTTCTAACTAGGTGTACTCACATTTTTATATATACAGTATTAATTTTAGTACAATGCACATAGAAAAACCAATTAAAAGAACAGAATGACAAAATAGTGTAATATTTCAGTTATTAACGTGTATGCAATAATGCAATTTAAAAACAGCGTAGAAAGACTTAGGTATTGTTTCTTTTTATACGTGTGACGGTAAATAGAAAAAGTATTATTAAATATATTAATTTAATATAAAATTATCACATTAAAATTATAATACTATATTAAAAACTATACTGTGTAAATAATCAACTTAATAGATTGTGTAAATCAATTCCATAACTTAACGTGTTATCAGTCCTTTCAAACAACGTGTCAGTGGTCCAATCATGGTACTGAACTTCCTCATTATTTGCGCTCCACCCCCCTCGTCTTTCTTTTAATTCCGCTTCACACCCTTTCTTTTCCTATCTCCCCTATATAAATAAACAAACACACCAACATAAATCTCACGGCACGCTGATATACTCTCTCAACTTCAATCCAATCTATACGTCATCGTTCAATTCAACTTCCTATAACTTCGCATACATTTGTTCATTTAACAAAAACACTAACTAGTTTAATATTCGTGCGTTGCTTTATTATTATTATTATTAATTATTTAATTAATTAATAATAATGGGTTTTCCGGTTGGTTACACGGAGTTATTTCTGCCGAAACTTTTAATTCATATTTTAACATTTTTGGGCTTAATTCGTAGTCTTATATCGACAATTTTTAGATTAGTGGGTCTCGGGGATTTTTTAGAACCCGAATTTTCAACGGACCCGACCCGAACCGAATCCGTGATTCAGTATCAGTCAGTTTCAGCAGTGTTGATGCGTGAGTTACTTCCGGTGGTGAAATATTCGGAGCTTGAGGATCCGCCGGAAAGTTGTGCGGTGTGTTTGTATGAGTTTGGCGGCGGAGATGAGATCCGGCTGATGACAAATTGCCGGCATATATTTCACCGGAGTTGTTTGGATCGTTGGATGGATCATGATCAGAAAACGTGTCCGTTATGTCGAACGCCGTTTATTTCGGAGGATTTGCAAGATTCGTTTAATGAAAGATTGTGGGCTGCTTCTGGGATTGTGGATTATTACGGCGACGGCGAGTCATCGGCGGTGGTTAGTAATTAGTGGGCATGCATAGTGGTGGTTGGCTATTACCCTCACCGTTTCATTTTTATTGTACTTAACAATTTTGTTGAAATTACGAGATAAGTAAGAAGAATATCAGTTTTGCCTTCAATATTTGATTGAAAATCTTTATATAATAAATAATAAAAAAAAATAAGTAAGATAAATTAAAGAGTTTAATAATTTTTAACTGTTATTTTTATATACAAATAATTTTTCTAAAAGATAATATAAATAATAACATAAATAATAAAAATAATAAAAATATATCAGTTAAATTTTACTATATATAAAATATGCATATTATACATGCCATTGATAAAAAATTGAAGGAAAAGTGACTACATTGGTGAGATTTTACGGAAACTTTGAGTTACATTATTATCTATTATTATTATTATTATTATTATTAGTTGAAAACAATAAAAATTTTATAAATTAATATTTATAGAATTTCAATTTATTAATCAAAATAATTATTAATTAATGAATAAATTCATAATTATTAATTTATATATTAATTTATAATTAAATGCTCAATTTATAAACATATTTTAAATTTCCACTTAATTATAGTACAATGTATAATAAATATATCAAATAAAATATCCGATTTGAAAAGGTGTTTCAAACTTTCACTTTATGCACATTAAATAATATTCTATATAAGTACAAGATCAAAATACAATACATAATCATACACATAATATGGCTTCTCATCTTAAAAGTGTGAAAAAAATAACAATGACTGACGAGATTCAAAAAACATTACGCAAGTACAACAAGGATAATTTAAGTCTCACTCAAAAGCAATTGCAAGAATGAGTTCTTACTAACTATGGTTTATAGGTGAGTTAAATGACAATATCAAAAGCAATTGCGAATGAGTTCTTACTAACTATGGTTTATAGGTGAGTTAAAGGAAAATATGGAATGCAGTTAAGCTGTCTTTGGAGTAACTCACACTTGCTCACGGAAGTGGTAATGTTAAGCGACGAACTAGCCTTGACCTAGAAAAATCTCTATGAGTGGGTTCTTCAATATCAAGAGCATGTGAATATGACAAGTGAACTAATTATCGAGAAGGCAAAAAAGTTCATGAAGGATATGTATTGAAGGATACTAGCATACACCCGCGCAATGTGATGGTTCATATAGTGATGGTAGGTGGCGGCAATGATGATAATGGTGGAGTGATGAGAGATTGAGAGTATGTATATATTTTGAAGGTTTATTGTATGTTTTTTTGTATATATATATGGTAATAGAGTAAAATTTGATTTATGTATAGTAATAATAATATATATTAATAGGAAGTGTTGTTGACATGATTAAAATGTTAGTAATTATGTAGGGGCCATATAGTAATTTTTCGTGATTGAATTGAAAATTAAGCCAATGAGTCAAATGCATTATAAGTAGTTAAGATGAAAAAAATGGTTGAAAGTAAAATTCTTCTTATCGTAGAAAATTGTCTTTCTCATCCAAAAAATATTAAAGGATTGCAAAATGTTAAATTAATTTTTCCCCCACCAAACACAACTTCAAAAATTCAACCTTGTGACACATGGATTATACAAGCTTTTAAGATAAATTTGCGTTGACGAATTTATAGAAGTCTTGTGGAGGGTTATGAATTATGGGTTCAAATCCAGCAAAAATAGATGCAATGAATCTTGCAACTTCGGCATGGACTATGGATGTTAGTGAAAATACAATTTTCAACTGCTTTCGTCATTATCATATAACATGGCTTTTGAGAACTTGATGAACCGGTAGGTGTGAAAGCACTCAAGAACTTCAAAATTTGATCAAAGAGTTGGGTTATCGCAATGTTGTTGATGTCGAATATGTCCTAAACCATCAAGAAGAAAATGTGGTTGCACAAATCTTGACCGATGAGGAAATTATCGAGAGCGTTACTGGAACCGATAAAGATGGTGAAGTTGATAATGAAAGTTCTATGACGGAACTCCCTTTGCGAAAATAAGCTATGAAAGCGTCAATCACATTGAATAGTTTCTTGTTGAGCTATGAGAAAACAACACCTGAAGTTCTTACAAGGATAAGGAAAATCAGAGATAACATTTAAGGTGGAATTGATTTCAACAAAAAATAAAAGACAATTGAGTCGTTTTTCAAGAAACCTTTATAAATCATTAATGTAATATTAAATTTATAACAAGTTATCAATTTATATATTATACAGAGTCTATAGAAATTATAAAAAATGTATTATCTTATAATTTTAGTGAATTATTAATTTAGCAATTTATCTTTGAACCGGAACCTGTAAAAGATATTATTTTAAAAAGTTTATTAATTAATCAAATATTAATTTATTGAGTTTCTACTGTAGTAGAAAAATTATATTTTTTATTAGTTATACACAAAAATACTACTGTTATGAAAATAAAACATATATATAGAATGATGTGGACTAATATATTTTCTTGTGATTCATATTATTTTGAATATAGAGTTCAGTAAGTTTTTAAGAGTAGCATGACTTAATAGTATTTAAAAAATAAATATATTTTCATGTTAATGAAAGCATATCTATATAAATATATGAAAGCAGAAAGTGTTAAATCATTTGGAACATTGATAGGGTTCAATTTATTCTGATCTAATAATGTATATTTTTTCATGGCTCTATTTTTGATTTTTAGAGGCTTACATAAAAGTTTACACAAATGTCAATTTTAATCCTTATGTATTTATTTTTAATCTTTATACTTTAATTAACATCACAATATATCAGATGCAAATTGTTATTTTTAACATTAAATTCTTATTATTTGGAACATTAGTCTAAACCCATTTAGAAACTCACATATTTTTTTTTTAAAAAAATAGCAGATTAAAATTATATATAAGCAATACCCATTCTAACCCTTATAAAACACAAACTTTGATAAAAAGTATTTCTTAATATATGCAATTAGGGACAATTAATTATTTTGTGTTTGAGGTCTAAGAACATGAGTAGCAACTGAGAGAAAAGGAAAAAAGAAAATGCAATTAATTTGAAGTTGGTAACCAATTACGTGGTTAATTGGAAACGTTTGGCCCAAACGTGTAAGCCGTTACAACTTACAACCTTGTTAATTACTTGCAACAAATGCCTTTGATTGTGCGTGGAAGTTTGGCGACGAATGCGACACTCCTCATAAACCCATGAAATGGTGAGACTCAAATGCAAAAATCACGGTCGTAAAAATTGTTCAACTACTTATTATAGAGTTACACTTGTAAAGTTGTTAGCTATAACGAACGTGTTATACTCATGATACTACGGGTCACATTGACGACATTCCTCAATGCTATTATTAATAAATTTGAAAATCATAAATAATTATACTTCAATCAATATTTAAGGAACCTTAAGTTTGTTACCGGTCATATACGAATATTTTGTTAAGGGTTCAATGACGAGCGATATCGTTATCACCTTCCTTCTTGACATTACTAATATTTAGGGTGCAATCACGAATATTCACTTGGACTCTCGGTGATAGTTGTCATGTGAGACAATTGTGTTCTACTAGATTTATTTATCATGATTTTTGGGTTGGACAAAAAAAGGCGTAGTTCATAAAGGTATTTCCAACTTGTATAAACTCGAACTATTCTTTTTTATAGAATTATATATATTTTGTGGTTACACAACTTGTATACATGGATAATAATGTAATCACTTTTTTGAACTTTATAAAGAAAATTTACTTTTTTCCACCATTTTAAAATAGAAAATATCTAATGTCACCTTGAACTAATGTAACTTAAATTCATGCATCTACATCACAACATAGGAATTTGGAGATATGAAATAAAATAGGCGATCCTAGGTGCAAAGTGATTCACATGTATACTACTGAAACTCATCAATCACAACCGTTTGTTGTACATTGTGTAACAATAATGTATAACATCACTTTTAAAATTAATAAATATATAAAAGTAATATATAAGAGGTTCAAATGTACATAAAAATAAGAGAAAGTTTCTTATTGTAGACGATAAAAGAGTTCGTTTAGACGGTAAATGGGTTCGTTTGAACTCGTGATCTGTCTTATCATAGACAACAAATGAGTTGGTTTTTAACCCGTGATCTATGTCAGACTAATTTTCTTGTAAATATACATTGATCTCACGAGAATATAACCACGGACATGTAAAATCTTGAAATTAATAAGAATTCGACACTCGACAAACAAATCCCATGGGTCGATTAGATTCTCAGTTAACAAAAATCTCATAGGCCCATGTTCCAACGGGTATATTTATTTATTTATTTTTTATTGGGCTCATGAGATTTTCGTTGACAGTGAAATTTCGATTGACCTATGAAGTGTGTTTACCAAGTGTTAGATTTTTATTAATTTCAAAATTCCACATGCCCGTAGTTGTATTTTTGAAGAATTTGAAAGCAAATTCGTCTAACACAGATGATAGACTTAAAACAGATCATTGAACGTCTCTATAACAAATTTCCTCTAAAAATAAATACAAACTTCTTATGTATATATAATTACCCATGAATACTATACAATGATTTTTAGAAAAATATTTGAACAACGGTTAATTAAGAAGCTATTCATGAATACAAAGATGATTCTTTTAGAGTATTAAATTGGGAAAAATGTTAACTACAAGTAAGAAGCAAGAAGGTTCCTTGGTTGGATACTTGGATGTGTTCCAATCTGGAAAGCCCAAAATAGCAATCATCCTAACGCGTATCATTAGTCTACAAGACTAGTCAACTTTCAACACCGTTCACTTTTTTTTTTTTATTATTATTTTTTAATTTTAAAACATAAACTTTTTTAATGAGTCGAGTACTTATCTGGCCAAGCCAAATTTTACCAATTTTAGAGGCCTTTGTATGTGTCACCATTTTTACACGAGCTTGTACCCTTCTCGAGCCAAGTTCAGACATACGTTAAAAAAGTCTAATCGAATTATTAAACCGTGTTCAAGTTTCTTTAACCCAACACTATCATGTTAACACTTTCCAAACATCATCATCTTGTCTTGTTAATAAAGGAAACATTTAGAACAAGGTTTATAGTTTTTCCAAATATCATATCTTTGTTAAGTCCAAAGTTTTAAGATGGTGATCTAACAAAATTACGTAGTATCCATGTCTAGATTCGGATGGATTTAAGGAATGACAAGATATAGAAAGTATTTAAACTGTGATCTAATAAAAATTACGTAGTATCCATGTCTGGATTGAGTCAAGATCAGTGGTTGACTTGCATTAAAATCATATATTAATACTCAAATCAAGTCCACTTAATTTGAAAATTTGATTCATGTACATCCTTCCTATTAATGGCTAAAGACCATCGCATTGTCAATTAAACTTTAAGTATTAATCCACGTGTGTTGTATTAAAATAAATATTGTTTACTTTCGCTGAGCTGAGTGTACAATAATCTCATGTTTTTTAATTAAAGAAGCCGCCTCTATTCTCCAGCACTTGCTCCCATATTTGTTTAAGATGATTTATTTTTTGTTATAGTGCACAAAAAAGATGCCTAATGTAACTATTTTATATAATTACATTTTTGTTAATAGAAAACATTTTTGCCAATGACAAGCTCAATTGACAATGGGTACGACATATTTGTCACAAATAGCACATGATTTTAGGTTCAAGTTCAAACACTTTCATAGTCACAATCACTGAGTGAGTCAGGCATACCCCACATTATGAATAGGTAGTCGATTGTGAGCCGGTTTAGTTGCCGATTATAACATTTTGTCACAAAAATAGAAAACACTGTGTGCAACAACATGTAGTTTTGCGTCCTATTAAGCTAAAAGGAGACTGACTGTATGTGTATATGTATATATACATATATAAAGAGAGTTATTATATAAAAAGGATTAAAATATCTCTTCTCTCCAAATAATATAAAAGAAATTCATTTTCAAAGTTCTGGCATAGTTAAAATAGTACTTACATTAAAGTATTACGCTTTTGGTCTAGTAGTACTTGAAACAAAATATATATACAATGTGCGGTTGTATATAGCAGGAAGTGTAGGTTGTGCGAATGTTTGCCATTACAAACAATCTCATAAAAAATACACTCCAGTAAATAGTATATATAAACTAACAGAACCTAACTAATTCATGTGAACCAAAATCGGTATCACAAGTATTTTATGATGTACAAGTAAATGCATATGCTCAGCCTATAAAAGTATTTAGTCTCACCAAAAAGCTCACCAAGTAGACGTTAACCTGTCACCGGTGTTAAGTATCTGATAACTCAAGAAACCTTAACCATTTCGCTTTGCAGAATAACCACACCGAAATGGTTTACCTATATTGACCTGGTGGTGGGTGGCCTTGACCATGAGGTGGAAGAGGTTGAGTAGGATAAGGGGCATGGTGGTAGCCTTGATGTGCAGGTGGAGGATAAGGTGGGTATCCTTGTTGTGGCGGAGGATAAGCGGCAGGTGGGTAGCCTTGATATGGTGATGGGTACATTGGTGGGTAGCCTTGATGTTGTGGAGGTGGTGGTTGCATAGGGTAACCATAGTGTGGTGGTTGTCTGTATTGCATATGGGGTGGCGGATATTGCTGATCAATCCTTGACATTTGTTGGACCGGAGGAACTTCCATTGGACGCGTTCCAAATTTTCCATCTCGTTTGTCCATTTCAACCTTGTGCTGTGTCTGCAAAATAGTTGCTCCACACAACCTTCCATTAGCAAAATCAACGTAACGAAGAATGAGAATATATTTGCTGGTTGTTACAACTCATAAATCAGTGATCTACGAAATTTTGTTGGTTCAGTGTAGAGGTAGCAATTTTTCCCATTGTCGTTATAAATGAATTAATTCTGCATGTATTTAATCTCTGACAGGTTAAAGTTAAACGGGTAAATTAAAAACACACAGTCTAAAAAGGTTGTGTGGAGCTTTAATGTGTAAAACCTCCTAATTTAATTTGGAAAGTGAAATTATTTCCTAATAATATACAAATATTAAGGAAAGATAAGTCCTTATTTAGGAAGTAGATAATGAAAGTAGGCAGATATTGTGTATTTTTTGTACATAAATATAAAATGATGTGCTTGATTTTTCCATAAAGGTTCAATTGTTGAGATTTCTCAATTCTCGGTTTGTTTCAGTTTATTCAGAAAATTAGTTTATCACTCCGTATTGAAACGGTATTTGATACACTAACGGGTCACAAGAAAAATTGGAAAAATAGTAGTTCAGGATAACCTAATTTGACTCGTTATCCGACCCATTCATTACGCTACCGACCACTGCTTATAATAAAGTTGAAGGGATGATATCAATTGAAAAGAGTAAAAATCCCAAAGAGCATTAACTTCTTTCATATAAAGTTCTATCTGGAACTGATTTTGAAATGTTGGAGAATAAATAATGAAAAATCTAAAGGAGAGAAACATATTTGCATACCTGCATGCACGCGCAGACCCTACAAAAAGAAACCACAAGATTGGTATAAGTTGGAATATTTTGCATTGAGAGTTCTCACCAGATATATATAAATGGAAAGATGAGAAGACAACTTACGAGCAAAAAACCAGATCAGCTAAGCAATTCAGCAACTGAGATGCATCATTGAGTTCATCACTTCCAATAATGCAAGCGATTATAGAGAATATACACGCAACTTGTTGGAGGCAAACCATGCAACCCTAAGCATATGAGAATTTCATCAAAATATTGAGCGAATATTAATGAAAAGGGTTCAACAAGAAAAGTTTCCCGGAGAGA
Organism: Logfia minima; assembly: GCA_963921325.1. Taxonomy (NCBI): domain Eukaryota; kingdom Viridiplantae; phylum Streptophyta; class Magnoliopsida; order Asterales; family Asteraceae; genus Logfia; species Logfia minima. The sequence continues at coordinate 35,486,789 of OY992769.1, forward strand.
TTACAATGATACAATTGTCACATTTTGGTGTTTGTATGTTAAACTCGTCTTGCAACATAAAACGAGTGGTGGCTACAGAATTCCCAAAGCAGAAGAAGACCTGGGGAATAAAAAACAGAAGGAAAAAATATGTAAAAATGTACAGTAAGCTTTTACCGTTGTATGCATAAGTGGTATAGCAATTATCATAAGTTTGAATTTTGACAGCCATCAGTACAAATTGATCCAAGATCTTTAAAAATAATGAACACATACCTCTGTGCAAAGACAAAACTTAGGACATTTATGTTCTCGACACTTTCCACTGCAGGGCATATATCCACCACAACAAGTGTACCTATATCAAATAACAAATGCTTAATACAATATGCACGTCTAGTATCTGTAGTTTAAGTTTGGATGATTGGATACAAGTATTTACCTTGACATATCACCATACAGAGCTCGCTTACGAAGCTTGTATGATGCACATGGTCCACTGTAATTTGATGTGTTTGAGACATGAAATTAGTAGGGAAACAAATTAGAAATAAATATCACCTATAAATATTGGCACCCGAAATACAAAAGAAGAGAAGTAATACGGAGTAACAAATAAAGAAGACTGATTGACTATCTATATCCAAACTTGGCTGAATCCTACTTGTTATTGAAGGCCAATCACTGTTCTCACAAACATTATCCAATTATACTGCTAACGACCTCCATGATCACTGTTAATTCATGTTATGTGAAATGGTTTAGCTATACTTATCATAACACAATGCTATTGCCGAAGCTAAAAAAGACCTTATATCCACAATCTGACAATTCTATATGCCGAGGCTAATTTTATGAGACAAAAAAGACCTTACAACATTACTTTGACTCGATTAATATAACCAGATACTAATAAAAACAACTAATGTAAATGCAATTAATTTTAAGCCGTAGTTTGCTCTAAATTTCATAAAAACTGATGCGGGCCCAAGTGTGGAGGATCGGGCCCTTGTGTTTCTTGAGGTCCAGGATCGCGTATCAAAAGGGGCTCACGAAAAAGGCCGTAACTTGGGCTAGGAGTGTCCGTTTGGGGCCCATGACCAGGCGAAAGAAAGCTTGGGCCGAGCCCAACGTCATGAATAATTGCCGTAGGCGGTTAGCCCAACTTTCGGGCCCAAATCGCTGTATTTTATGAGTTATGGACATTTTTATGTTTTTTTCCTACTTTGGTGGACTTTGTTTTTGGGCTAGAGTCTGGCCCGTTTATCTGTTTTGGCCCATTCGAATTTCTGGTTGTTGTTTAGGGCTTGAAAAACATTGTGGAGCAACTACTTTTGATTTTTATGAAATTTCAATTTTCTCTCAATTTTGAGTTGAATTTACCCTAATTTTCGGTATTCTTTTTGAATCAACGAATATTGAAAGAATTGTTCCTGGTATTCATTTAAATCAACAGGTCCAATTTGTGTTATCTCAATTTCAGTCTACATCAAAAACTCAGATATACATTAGTGAAGTGAAAAACAGACAGTTAGCACCAGTGACATTATATCCGTTACATGAAACAATTACAAAACAATCATTTCTTATGTATTTTGACATATTGAGATAGTATAGGGACTAAGTTGCAACTATTAGTTTGAAATTCAGGTATATTCGTTAGGGTAGTTGTCTTTCATAGCTATATGAATATATGTTCTGTTCGGCATATACAACATATAATTTAATCCTGTACGTGAATCTTCATGTATTTCACAACAACCTATTTATATATTAATGCTACATACAAAACTATATAATTCGATCTATTAACATAGCGAAAATTAGAAAAAAGGAAGGCTCTTACCAGAAAAACGCAAAACAGCAATCTAGAATGGAACAACGAAACACAAAACATGTAAATTAGAATTGATTTAAAAGATTAAGCATAAAATTATAAAAATGAACACGAAGTTACAAGGCGTATCTGCAGCCATGGTGCTCGAGAGATCTGTATGCCATACGTTCCGGTAGTTTTTCCGGAGCTTCATTTTGTGCACTTTTTCCTTACCGGCTGACATTGTGGTTCCTTTCACAGCCGATCGATTTGACGAGTTACAAATCTAATCGAATTGTTGTTTCTATCAAATCAACTGAGTTAGGAATCAACGAAAACTAATTTCAATTGAACTGAAAAAAGGAAAAGAAAAAAAAGGATTTGTTAGGATTCTGATTTCAATTTTATGATTGATTCTGGAAACGGTTAATCGGAAATTTTGATTAGAAATTTAAATATTTCAAAAAGTTGCTCGCTTATTTTTAAATGTTTAAAATTAGCCCTTTCAGAATTGTCATGTTGCTGTTTTGCTAATGTTAATATATAACTGCATGTTATGTTCTGCATTTTACCATTTGTTAAAATTGAACTAATGAATAGCTATGTCTACAAGAGTTTAAAACTTTTAACAAATTGAGAAAAAAAAAATTAACATGATATTACAAATATACTTGAAATGCCAAAACAATAACGGGGTCAAACAGTCGTCACTAACTCAATTTCATCATTATTATTTGTTACATTTTCTGTCGAAGAATGTGACGACTACCCTGACGATTATGGTTGCAATACCAATACCGACACATTCGTCACAAAGGCAAGGGAACCCAACAAGTTTCCTATCGGTCCCATTTCAGGACAATCGGTATCCTGCTTTAGCGACGCTGCCACATCGCCTTCTAATCTGCCCCCAACTATAAACAAGTTACAATGCCGTTTGTGATCACTGACGACCCTAATCATCTTGTCGGCATTTCTTGTAGCCCGTTCATCGTATTTGATATTGATATCATTTAACAGTATCTTGACTTTGAGATCTGTTATGACTTGATCATCGATATCGATGGTTTCTGTTGTATACTTGATGATCAAGACAACACCAAAAACAAAGCCTGAACAGCAGCAAAATGAGACTACAAGGAAACGATCAAAGTAACGACTACATGGGATATAATCCCTGTCTTTCAAGGATTATACAAACTCGTATATGGCGCTGCGAGTCAACAATCATATAAGCCCCAGGATTCGATGCAGCCTACACGTGTTTAATCGGCAGTGACCGTGTCAAACACAAAACTATTCGGGGGTAGCAGAAAACTGCGTTGAGTATGGAGTGAATATATTTGCGAAAAGAGATTTTTTGTTTTCAAGGTTGAGTATTGTGGCATAATACTTTTTACGTGAGGTAGCTAAGTTATTGTGGCATGAGAAAATCAATGAGATGTTGAAGACTTAGTCATCTTTTAATCTCCACGTCTTATAACAAACCAATATAATGAAATCATTATATTAAACCCCATGCCATACTCCAAACATATTGTGAAGCAGTTAATTAAATTAATTTGAAAACTTTACAATCTCAAATTATATCCAACAGTTTGTTGAATGAATCGGACAACAGTTAAGCTGATGCCCGGGTGCTCAGCCATTCGTAAAACCATAGGCCAACGACTCGAGGTCGTTGGGGCTGCCAAAGAACAGAACCGTCACATTTAAGTTGACGTTACTAGCGGAGATGTGGGAGACTGGGAGTTGCCCCCCAGTCCACAACCAACTAATATTCCGACATAGCATGAAGCGTGCTCAAGAACCTTTCGATTAAGTTCACCAAATGCAGGTCTAGTCGTCTTGAATTGACCATCAAGGTCTAAATGTTTATGAAATGGGAGGATGATTAGGCTTGCCGTTTTACTTGCTGCACCATGACATATTTACATATATCCTCGTGCATGCTCGATACGGCAGAGACCACGGTGGTTGGCCTGATAAGAACTTTATCTAGTTTCTGGAAGGACTCAAATGTAACCACGTGGTTACTGCCATTCGGTTGTTTCTTCCGAAACAAAAGGCTGTTATATTTCGCCTTGTTTACCATGAAATGGACGACAGTCTCTCCGAAAGCTCCACTAAATGCATCACGTAGACATAAAGTGATCAATTTCTGGTCCCACGCGATGCCTCGATAAGATTGACCATCGTTGGCAAGTCCTTTGTACCGTGAAATGCAAGAAACATACAGAACGCACTAGACTATATATGCTTTAAGTTTACCTCAATAAAACAAAGTTTAAATTATCTACGGGATAATTTTGTGTCAAACTTTATAAATTAGTCTATTTTTTCAAATTCTTTCTATTTTAAAATTTTGTTTTACTTGTAATTATTTTATCTTATCGGTTGTGCAAATAGTCAATTACCTTCGCTGGTCGTGCGTACTTACGGCCTACTAACTACCTAGCTGGTGTTGATACATGTTATATAATGTAAAAATATGTGTATTGGTGTGGTAAATTCTTGGTTGAAATAATAATATAAAAAAAAGATGGCATACAAAAACTATAATATTTTAATGCTTTTTGTTACAAACAAATGAGGAGAACAATATTAGTTTCTTGTTGTGTAGCACTTCTCCTATATAAATTTTGTTATAATAATCACCTCGTGTATTGTCACAAGTTGTTTTGAGTTACCTCGTGTTTTATGTCTTGGTATTTTCAGTCTTAGGGTCGGGTCGGGTCGTTTTACTTGTTTGTTGGGTTTCATTGAACGGTTTCTTTGAACACCCTACATGTATCTAACTAACCAAATAATTATAATTACAATTACAAGTAAAGAATCCAGTCCATCCGGCCCATCAAAAAGGGCATCAAATTCTTTTCCAAAGTGACGTCATCAAATCAGCCCTCACTTGGTCTCCTCTCCAGCGCTCTCTCCGTCTCCCTCTCTTTCTCTGTCGGTATGTAATGTAATTCTAATTGTATTTAGCGATTATATAATATCCTTTGTTTGGTCAATCGGCATTTGTTCAACTAATACAGAAATTTGACTACTTGATCATCTGATTACAGATTTACTTCGCTCATTAGCGCCTAGTATAGTAGCTAATAATAACTTTACAAATTACACTTAATGGATATTTTAACGTTGATGTTGGAATTAATGTGTCTTTGTTACTCTATATCGATGTTTTCATCGACGGAATGAGTTTCAGGTACATCTTTCCTACTTGTTGCCTTTCATTTGTCACAGGTTGTTATAGTTAATTAGTCGCTAGTTGACTAGTTTTGTCGTTTATTTATACTCTTAGGATTTTTACTTTATGAAAACGAGTTTTATTGAACTTGAAAGCCGGAACGTTAGTGTTTTACGTCAGAGTTTGGAAGTTATAACTAGTTACAACTAACGAGTAAATAGAATGATGCAACGTTAATTTGTAAGATGAACACCAACTGTTTGATAAAATGCTTCAGTGGATAACACATAAACATTTCTAAAAATAGCAACCGTAAGAATGCTCAAATTTTTCGAACTGAATCTGTGGTAGTTTATACTCTATATCCTTATTGTAGCATTTAATAACAGTTTGGCATAAAAATAAACAAAATCGTAGGTTTTTCTTTCTGCGTTTATTTTCGGTTTTTTTGGAACTGAATCTGTGGTAGTTTATAGTAGCATTTAATAACAGTTTGGCATTAAAATAAACAAAATCATAGGTTTTTCTTTCTGCATTTATTTTTGGTGCATCAGGATTTTGACATATGAGAATCTGAATCCATGCATATATGTATCTGTGTGTATTTGAGATGTAAAAATGTCAACTTTTTTGACTTTTTGGATTCATATAATTTAAATTCAAAATTATGAGCATTCTTATCATTCCTATTTCTTGAAGTGTTCTCACAAGATCTTACCTTGTATTCATAAGTATATGAATGTTTGTGTTTGTTAATTTTGAGTTGATATGCTCTTAGGCTCCCTATAGGCTGTGTTCCACATTGTTAGTAAGTTAGTCATAAGTGGACTTCTTACTTGTATGAAGCCATGAAGCATCCTGTTATGATGAATGAAAGTAGTTCCTTTGCAAATTGAAACAACGCAGTAAACATTTTAGACAATAATGTGTTTCTTAATGATAAATAGAAATGCATGCACCCTTTTAGTTTAGGAGAAAATGCTCTGTTACTGATACATGAATCCTATTTTGATGCCTAATGTATGTACATTTGTGGTTCAAATCTTAATTGTGATTTGATTGGGGTGTTTTTAGAATGCAAAAAATGATAGCGTTGGGGTTTGAAGGGTCAGCCAACAAGATTGGTGTTGGAGTAGTGACCCTAGACGGCACGATCTTATCGAACCCACGACACACCTACATTACCCCTCCTGGTCACGGATTCCTCCCTCGTGAAACTGCACACCACCATCTGGAACATGTCCTTCCCCTAGTTAAAGAAGCACTTGAAACTGCTCAGATTACATTGAAGGATGTTAATTGTCTTTGTTACACCAAAGGTCCAGGAATGGGTGCACCTTTGCAGGTTGCTGCTATTGTTGTACGGGTTCTTTCACAACTTTGGAAGATTCCCATTGTGGGTGTGAATCACTGTGTTGCTCATATTGAAATGGGAAGGGTTGTCACTGGGGCTGATGATCCTGTTGTTCTCTATGTTAGTGGGGGAAACACACAGGTGATGACACATGACTTTTGTTATTGATGTTATTACTTTTTGTTATTATTAGTTTAAGTAGTTGACTTCTCAAACGATCTTATGTTTCTTGTTGCAAGAAAACCATTGTTCTTGCAAAATAAAAAGAAAGTCACTTCTGGAATTTGAGACTAGTATTCTTGGCACTTCTGCAAAAACCATTGGTTGTTGTAAGAAAAGCATATTACGATGATTCAAAAGCAAATAACTTTTATTATAAATGAGTTGGAGGGTGTGGGAAGAGAGTAGTATTAGCATGCTACTGATTTTTGTATATGTATATTTATTCGTCTTAAATAGGTCATTGCATACAGCGAGGGCAGATACCGTATATTTGGGGAGACGATTGATATAGCTATAGGTAATTGCTTGGACCGATTTGCTAGAGTTTTGATGTTGTCAAATGATCCGAGCCCTGGGTACAACATTGAGCAGGTATGATATCAATGGAACTTTTTCTTGATTTGCAGGTGCTTCGGTTATATATATGCTCACTTGCGTTTATCTTCTGTCAGCTTGCAAAGAAGGGAGAAAAATTTATAGATCTCCCTTATGTAGTAAAAGGAATGGATGTGTCCTTTAGTGGAATACTGAGCTACATTGAAGCAGAGGCTGAACAAAAACTCAAAAACAATGATTGTACCCCTGCTGATTTATGCTACTCCTTGCAGGTTACTAATACAATAATCAGATTTCTAAAATTTCCAATAATTACATTATAACGGGATGTGTAACGGGTCAAAATGTTACGGATCATAACCGGCCAGGTTGGCTTCACCTGAAATACTTCTCTATTTTTTTAGACTAATCAGTATGTCAAATGTCATTGCAAAAGTCATATTATTACAATATAATATAATTCTTTGCATATTTAGACTTTAGAGGTTGTATGCATTTAAAATTCAGTTTGCTTGACCTTGCATATGTGTAAATGGGTCGAAATCCCACGCACAGTCAATGGGGGTTCTTTCTAACCAAATTATTATGGAGGTTCTTCCAGGAGACGCTATTTGCTATGCTTGTTGAGATCACTGAACGAGCGATGGCTCACTGTGACAAGAAAGATGTTCTGATTGTTGGTGGTGTGGGTTGCAATGAAAGGTTACAAGAGATGATGAGAGTTATGTGTGGTGAAAGGGGTGGAAAGTTGTTTGCAACTGATGACAGGTATTGCATCGACAATGGGGCAATGATCGCTTATACAGGTCTTCTTGAATATGCTCATGGAACTACAACTCCATTTGAAGAAACAACCTTTACTCAGAGGTTCAGAACTGATGAAGTATGGGCAGTCTGGAGAGATAGTAAGAAGGGGTCATCCAACAACAGTGACCCTATAGCACAAAAAGCACATGAAAAAAAAGAAGCATTGGTGCTTTAAGTCCAGTCGTTTTTATCATCTTTTCTTTTTTTTGTGTAAAATAGGTATGTAGGATCATTATATGAACTCATTATTGTCATCCATTTACTGGATGTTGTATCAGTAGGTTGATTGACTGTTTGGACACGTAATATTGTTGAAGCTTGTGTTATTGAGATGTGGATTATTTGAAGTGATCTATATGATACCATTATTGTTGATACTTTTGATTCAACCAGATTAAAGAATCAAAATAAGAATTACAAGTATACAGGTATTTAAACTGTTAAGAGCACGAATTATATAGGATAGTAATACTACTGTCAGATAAAAATAAAAGACCAAGAAAATTTCATCTTGAGTTTTCACAATTGGTTGCAAATTCACAATAATCTGTATCTCATGTTTTGTCACTTTTTACATCTGTATAATGACCGTATAATTATAATAGGGCTTTATGTTTGGTACAAAAATTGCCTACAAAGAAAATGAAATCAACACCAAGATATGGGTGTAAGGTTTCATTTTCCTTTGGGAATATGAACCGGTTTGGTAAACCAGATGCATTCGAAGGGAATTGGATGTGAGCCATGCCAATACATCAATACAATTCTGAGTTATGGCTTCTGTTCGGAGGTATAACAACACATGAAGACTTATCACTGACTGTTGGGGTTCATACAAAACGTTTCTTGAAAAGCTGATGTCTCTTTGCTGGATCCTTAGGCTTGCTCTTTAAACCTCCTTTTTGTCCAGTCCTGCAAAAACAAGTATAACAATGTCACAAATTATGGCACTCTAATCTGATGTACGATGCCACTTGACCTTCAAAAAACATCAAGCAGTTGAGGGTTTTATTTATTATATACAAATTGAATTAATTAATTAAATTATAAAACCCTACTTAATTATTTGTTACACTTGCTTCAGCCATTAGTTGCTAATTGAAGCATTGGTTTTAAAATACTTGGGAATGAGGCAAGGAAGAAAGTGTAAAGACGAACCTGAACTCATGATAGAACATTCCTTTAGCTCCTGACATGGCACTCATAGACCCCGCAAGACGACGAGCACGAGCTTTTTGAAGGGCGATGTCATCTGTATCATCTTCTAGTATTTCCAAACCTACTGCATCATCGCCAGCACTCAACACCTATCATACATAAATTTGATTAAGTATCCGAAGACGAGAGCTGGCAATTTTAACCCACTCAAATTTAAGCTAAAAGGGAATGGGTCAATGGCTGATTTTAATGCGTACACAGTTACATTACAAACTTCAAATCCTTTTAAGAAAAATTAGATTAATATAGTAGCAATTTTCTTTATAATAATATAGAATTGGACAAGTGTTTACGGGTCAACCTAACAACCCACAGAATTAACCCGCTTCAACTATCCATAGTTTTGGACCAGACCATCTGGTAACGTCTGTTCAAGACACTCATACTGCAAGTTCGAATAGCATCTCATTATGACAAGAGAGGAAGAAAAAAAACCTTTCCAAGAAGAGAAAGTTGATCCTCCAAGAGATGATAGCTCAACTCTGCCCCTGTGTCCGTAGGAGGCAGGCTTGTTATCACCTGTGGATTAGATAGTAACAGACAATCAGTAACAGATCAACGTCTGTATTATTGTGACCTTTATGGGTCTCAACAAAAAAAACTGTGACACTATCAGAAACAGCATGTACCTTAAAACTATAACCTTGATCGATCAGAAATTGCTGCCTCTTAGTTGAGTAGTACATTTCCTGCATTTCAAAATAAACAAATTCAGCCTACAGCTTTTCCAATCACAAATAATTAGGTTTCAAGATTCAACACTAATAATATGGTTATTTACCAAAAAGGCATACAATAGGCCATTCACCAATTTTACAGCTATATTCTTCATTGTCCACTTACTTAATACACAACTTTTGGAATTCTGACACGAAGAACAATGCTCGTAAAACTTTACGATAAGCAATCAGGCATTTATAAGATTACCTGTGTATCTGTGGATACTAGGGAGTAGAAGAAAGCATTGTACTCCTCTTTTCCTCCTGCCATTCTATCCTGAAGCCGACCCTATACTCGATCATTGGTTCATAATACAAAAAAGAATCAGTTAGCAGCTTGAATCATCATAACTAAGTCCGGTCAACTGTAGGACACGATAGAACAAAGCCGAAAACACCTTTGCCCTGAGAATACGTCCAAGACGCTGAGCTTCTTGACGTCTTGAACCAGCATGTGATGAAATTTGAATTATCACATTTGCCTCGGGGATATCTATTGAGTTATCACCCACCTACAAGAAACAAATGCAGTGATTTCAGCATTACAGTCAGGAAACAACTATATAATCTACAGCCAAGAAGGAATAGCAGCAAGGCGATTTAAGGAACAGTACTTTTGAAAGGAAAACAGTGTTGACATCCTTGCTAGTTTTGAAAGCCTCAAGTATCTTTGTCCTTTCAAGATGGCTGCACATGATACACAAACAAATTATTTCCCACTTGGACATGTGCAAGACAAAGATAAAAGGTTATTGCAGGAACTGTAGCTATAAAGAACCTGGTAGCACCATAGATCATTGGTTTTCGAAGTTTCATTGCATATTCAGTGAGCGCAAAAAGATTGTCAGCAAAAACAATGATCTTATCTCCACGCTGCTGTTCATGGAATCGAATAAGAAACTCGCAAGCCCTAAACTTGTTAGGGTTCATCACATATAGTGCCTGCAATTTTAAGCAAAACATTTACAAGTTTCAGTTATGGGTCTAATAAGAACAGTCACCAAAGATAATTCTATTATTGAATAAAGTACAAATGTCACCATTTCCTAAACGGTCATACCTGTTTCTTTTTGGAATTTTCCTTCTTTAGATATTCAGCAAAAAACTCTTTCGTCATTGGACACCATACTTCGGCACATTGTACATTTGCAATGAATCCTCCTTTAACCAAATCCAACCAATTTGCCTCGTACAACTTGGGACCAATAAGAAAATTTAGATCTGTAATTCTTTCATCCTCCCTAACAAGTGTAGCTACAAAATTGAGAATTGCCACCTCAGACAAAGAAAAAAGAGTAAAAGGATTAAGACATACATCTTATAGCTACTAGAAGCTTACCAGTAAGCCCAAGCTTACAGTGAGATTTAGTGATGCTGATGACTTTACGAAACATGTGTGCAGGAACCACGTGCACCTGAACAAGCATCGCAACTAAGAACAAGGTCCATTTTGACAAAACTAAGGTGAAAACTCAAACATGAAATTTTGTTTTACCTCGTCCATGAGTAGCAAACCCCATTCTCTATTTCTGATTTCCTCAATGATCTTCTCGGATTCCTCGGATCGCTTACCACCAAAAGCAACCATGTTATATGTGGTCACAACAACTCCAGCATTTCCACGGAATCTCTCTTTGCTATCGGATGTAAACCGACATATATGTTCATCCCGAATGTTTGACCACAACTTAAACTGGAAAGCCCATTGATCCACTGAAACAGCATTAGTGGCTAAACAGAGACAGCTTTTCTTTATTCGGCAAGCAGCAGAAACACCAACTAATGACTTTCCGGCACCACATGGCAAGACAATGATGCCAGACCTTGCTCTACCTGCAAACGAGGGAAAGGGCCAAATCGGTTGAACAGGTGTCTCCCGAAGTCTAATTTAGTTGCAAATAACATCCTAAACCACTTTTATTTGAAGACTTCAATTCTGATCAAGTAATACGGTTTTTGTAATATAAGACAGAAGCAGACTCCGCAGATTTATAAAGATCTAGGAAGTGTCATTACCATTTCCAAACATCTTGCTGAGACTCTTCTCTTGATAAGGCCGTGGTTGTGCTTGAGGCTTTAATTCCATCTCAAGGTCTGGATTGATCTGCAAGAGCATATGAGCATTCATTGATTGTAGAAGTGACTACAGATTCTACAGTCAAAATTCTCTCAATGAGCAAAGTCATATACAGCCTAAACAAACACTCACTGTATCATTGCGGAAATCATATTCCTCCAACATGGGATAGTTTAGAGCATTTGGCAAGCATCTCTGCTTCACATTTTCGACCTGTCAAGTAAATTTGTTAAATCAGTATATTATCTCAGTGAGAAGCCCAAATTTCCTACAACATACAATGAGTGAATTTGCCCACTTTTACAGCCAAAAGAGATGCCCTTACAAGAATGGTCAAAGTACCCATCTCAGAGATGAAGAAAGATACCTGAGAAGGATCGATTTCAAATGAATGAGCTTCTTTTTCTTCAGCTACAGCAGCTAACTGTGCTTCATTTAGTAACTCATCATGTGTGCCTTCAATTTCGCCAGTTGATCTACTAACATTGAATCCATCACCTCCCTGAATGTGAAAATTAAAATCAAGATTAATGCCAAAAAAAAAAATATAAAACAATGACTTATAATTGTGAATGTAATTACGACGAAGAAGGGGATAGCAAGAAATTAGGTTGTTGCATTAAAGTTTTTTGGCACTTAATGCCCCCGAAAGATGTCAATCTTGAAGCCAGCTAATAACTTCAACACAAACCTATAATCTAAGCATAAATCATAACGACCAAAAAAAAAGAAAGAGGAAGATGCACATAACCATAGAGATTCAGAGAAAACATAATCATCCAAGTCACCTAAGTTCTTTTATTTATTTCACATGTTAGCAAAACATAGTATTAGTAACATCAATGTTCAAGTTTATTAACTTATCTCAACACAACCAACGAACAGCAAAAATAATCGACACCCAAAAAAAATACAGCAAAGATAGACCTCACTGGAAATTCTTGCTCGAGATATCACTTCATCACTTAGTAATCTCTTCAATACCTGCAGATAAGTATCAAATTAGGAACTAACAGAAGAAAATCAGCAATCTGTTTTCTACACGGGAAAAAGATGAGGAATCTTACCTCTGGGTAAGGAGATTCAACTAGGTACCGATTTTTCTTCAGTACAAGCTTCACTTTACCGTAATTGGCTGTGGAACCATGAATGAAATCAATCATCTCCTTAGGGAGCTTAGTCTTTGAAAGCTTGTTCAAAACAGATATAATGGTCTCAGTTTCTAGACCCACTGACACAGCCGCGTAAAGTGAGTGAGGAGTGAGATTGTATTCATGCATTGATTCTGGCCTATAAGCACAAAAACCCCACACCCGTAAGGTACTAAGATCTCAATTTCTTTTACAAAAGTAACGGAAACTATTAGTGGAGATACATGCATATATTACCTGCAAACAGGTTCTGCAATAGCAATTAGGAAATCATAAGCTTGTTTATACAATGGTGAGAAGGTCTCAAGAAAGATCCGGCCATCTGCACAAGCCCATAATGGGCGATTGGCATGATCTGCTTTAAGTTCCAATTTTGTAAAATCTCTCTTACTGCCCTCACCATCACCTTAAAACATATACAAAAATTATTCATCCGGTTTTTTAATCAACTCAAAACTAAGAAAAATACAGGCATGAGTCACAGTATTTAAATTTATAAATAAAAATACCATCCTGATCATCATCACCACCAAATTCTTCATAATATGCCTCTTCCTCTTCAACTGCAGCTCTATAGTCCTCCTGCATGATAACACATACACCTTCAGTTAAACTCTAAGTCAACCTGCCAAAAAGTCCTCTACCTCTCGATATCATCATCTATGAATCCTAATGGAATATCAAACTTGTCCAAGATTCACTTCCAATACAAATTATAAGCTTATAAATACTCAAAATAACTCATGTTCCCACTATTATAATGTTGGAACACTTGAATCAAAACACTCATATTTAAGATTAGCCTATTCTTATTACCAAATCCTACTTGGAAACTTCATATTATCTAAATAAATCAATGTACATCTATACTCCCTAGAAATGATAAGTATATAATCTATATATCATTGTTATAAACCATAATGAAACAACATTACCATCGATATAAGTTACACAGGTTCAATCATCAGTTGATCAACTTACCTACAATTAAACTATTGTCTAGCCCTAGAAGAATTATTAGTTATTTCGATCATACAATAACAAATTACAATTGTTATCATTATCAGTTAATTAACCTTGGCTGATGACTTGTATTTCTTGCTAGGTCTTCCACTTTTTTCACCTGTAAGAATAAAAACAAATAGTCGGATTGAAATATTTACATTATCTGTTTAATTGTAAAAAAATAGGTTTAGTTTTATTTTAATTGAAATTTGAATGAATATACCGTGTCCCATGATCGGCTCTGTATTCGTAGATAGAATCAACGATTTGTATGCATGAAGACTTTAAGGTGTGATGTGGTATGTATGAGTGATGATGACGAACTGAAGATTTTATGACCGGGTTTTTATTCATATGGATTCAAGTCGGTTGTGCTTGAAAACTAAGCTTCGGGTCTTGTGGCGGTGCATTACAAACGGGTCAAGTGCTTAAACTCCAAATGAGTTTCTTTCTTATATTCTCAATATAATAATAATAATTCTTTCTTATATTCTCAATATAATAAATATAATAATTAATTACTAATAATAATAATAATAATATTTCAAATTTATAGTCATCGTAACTCATGGATATTCCACCGATTAATGAATTAAATGTTGTAGAGTCATATTACATTACAATGATGATAACAATAATTGTGTAAATATGATTTACATCTTATATAAGTATTCATGTTTAATTACATCATTATGATTACTTCCTATTTCTTTTTATTTTTTCCAACAAAAGCAAACTTACAAACTTATTCCACATCAATTTTACATATACGAATTGCTTAAAGTGAAGTTTGATCCAAAATTTATTGATTGATCAGTTCATCACACACCGATAGATCAAATACATTTTGATAAAATTATTTAAATTTAATGTTAATCAAATAACATTTGATAAATCTAGTTATGACATATAGACGGATGAAGACAAGAGAGTAAAAACATGTTTCTGGTTATTAAAGTAAACCAGTACTACTTTTTTATAGAAGTTGAAAAAATTATATATTATAAATGAAAAATAACAATGATAGCTCTAAAAAAGGTGATTGCTGCTATGACAGTTGGCAAGGGCGTTTCATCGCGTTTCGCAGACGTTGTGAATTGTATGCAAACAGAAAATTTGGAGCTTAAAAAGCTTGCTTACTTGTATCTCATCAATTATGCTAAAAGCCAACCTTACTTGGCTATACTTGCTGTCAATACTTTTGTCAAGGTAATAACATGTAAATGTTTTTGAGTTCCAAATTCTACGAGTCTAGTATATGACTGACATTAAGTGAGTGTTACAGGATACTCAGGACCTAAATCCTTAAATTCGTGCTTTAGCTTTACGTACGATGGGATGTATCCGAGTTGAAAAAATAACAGAATATCTTTGTGATCCCCTCCAGAGGTGTCTTAAGGTTGGTGTTATGATGTTATCTTTATGATTATATACATTTATTCATCTGTCCCTGTCTTTATTGCTATTTTTTTAGGATGGTGATCCTTTTGTTCGAAAGACAGCAGCTATGTGTATTGCTAAACTTTACGACATAAATGCCGAGTTGGTTGAAGATAGGGGTTTTTTGGATGGTCTCAAGGATTTAATATCTGACAACAATCCTATGGTTGTAGCAAATGCCGTTGCAGCTCTTGCTGAAATCCAAGATACAAGCACTAAACTTGTTTCGAGGTCACTAGTCCTACACTTTCAAAGCTCCTTACTGCTCTTAACGAATGCACCGAGTGAGTGACATTCTTATATAAATACTTTCCTTGTTGCCACAAAGTAATTAATCTAACGTGGTTGCTATTTTTCCAATTCAGGTGGGGTCCAGTGTGCATATTAGACGCTCTTTCTAAGTACAAAGCAGCTGATATACGTGAAGCTGAAAATATTGTAGAGAGAGTTACTCCAAGACTACACCCCATGCAAATTCTGCTGTAGTTCTTTCAGCTGTTAAGGTATTATTTTCTGTTTCTTCTAATAGTTCTTTTTGTCAAGTTTCGTATTTCATGTAGCCTAAAACATTATCATTATTGCCTTCATAGATGATCCTGCAACAAATGGAAGTGATCACTAGTCCTGATGTGATCCGAAATCTGTGCAAAAGAATGGCTCCTCCTCTTGTCTCATCACTTTCTGCAGAACCCGAAATTCAATATGTTGCATTGAGGAACATTAACCTTATTGTCAACGCCGGCCTACAATCCTTGCCCATGAGATCAAGGTATTATAGTTCAGTTAAGTTTCTTTTTTATATGGCTGATATCATGTTAAAGTCAACAGTCAACCTATACTTTCCGGGTGTTTTTCTGCAAGTACAACGATCTAATATACGTGAAGATGGAAAAGTTAGAGATCATAAAGCTTGCTTCAGAAAGAAATATTGACCAAGTTTTGTTGGAGTTTAAAGAGTATGCTACAGAAGTAGACGTAGATTTTGTGAGAAAGGTTGTTCGTGCCATGGGGCGTTGTGCTATCAGTTTGAGAGAGCTGCTGAGCGTTACATTTGCATTCTTCTAGATCTGATCACAACTAAAGTAAATTACGTCATTTAAGAAGCTATCATAGTCGTTAAAGATATTTTTAGAAGATATCCGAACATGTAAGGCTCTTTATTTAATCCTGATATCTTATAAATTCACTTTATGCTAAACACAACATCTCGTTTATTACTTATCTCAGTTCTGAATCCATCATTGCCACACTCTGTGAGAGTTTGGACAATTTGGACGAGCCAGAGGCAAAGGTACCGTGCAATCGTGCATGTCTAAACGAATGCAAAATATTCTGCTTCATGTGGAAACGTAAGTGTTTTTGCACAGGCATCAATGATATGGATAATTGGTGAATATGCTGAAAGAATCGATAACGCTGATGAACTTCTTGAAAGCTTTCTGGAGAGTTTAACGGAAGAACCTGCACAAGTCCAGTTGCAGTTATTGACAGCAACAGTAAAACATTTTCTTAAGAGAAACCAACTGTATGACCCTAACAAATGATTCAGGTTTATTTATTGATCGTATCTTTAAATTTCTATACTTTCATGTGGATCTGGTTTTAATATATGCTTTTCTCTTTGTAGGTTGTTTTGAACAGTGCGACGTTGGAAACTGGCAATCCAGATCTGAGAGATCGTGCTTACATATATTGGCGTCTTCTTTCAACAGATCCTGATTGAAAATGAACTTTGTTAGATAAGTTGGGTAGCTTTGACCAACTGCATCTGTTTTTGGGTTCTCGTAGTAAAGTTATAGATACCAATTATGCCATAAGTCATAACGAATCACATTTAAATTTTCAGGCTGCTAAAGATGTTGTTTTGCTGAGAAGCCGGATAGGTGACAATTCAAATCAATTTGAGTCATCTCTCCTCAATGAACTTCTTGCTCATTTTGCTACATTATCCTCTGTATATCATAAACCTCCCGAAACATCCGTAACCTGCGTGAGAACTATTCAGAAAGCGGAAGAAGAGTTTCCAGATGCTGAGATACCAATTGTACATTTTATCGATGGTGCACCATCACCTACTATAATTGCTTCTCAATATGCTATAGAAGTTCAAGAGTCTCCTGCACCTGTTCCTGTCCCAGTTTTGCTTGATCTGGGTCTTGATGGTGATATATTATGGACCATAAGTATTTTCAAGGTAACCCATCCGTACCAAAAACTAACCTACATTTCCGACCAGGTCCCAGAAATGCAACCAGGAACACGGTGAACACTCTTGTTCCTATGGTTCGGTTCCAGAATATGGCCCCAGGTCCTCCAAGCTCACTTTTACAGCTTGCAATAAAGAACAATCAACAGCCCATATGGTACATCAATGATAAAATCTCGTTGCTTTTATTGTCCATAGAAGATAGAAAATTGGAACGTGGTACTTTCCTTGAGGTAACTTAATTTTTCTGAACATTTATTTATCTACACACTCTACTCGAGACACAAGTAAAATCTTATAATTTTGTGCAACTGTCCTTGTAGACATGAAGGTCATTGCCTGATTCTAATGAGGTCTCAAGGGACTTTTCAGACATTGTGATACTGTGGATGCAACCATAGAGCGGTTAGCTTCTTCAAATATGTTTTTCATCGCCAAGCGTAAAAAAGAAAACCAGCAGATTATGTGCTAAAATCCCAAAAGGCATCCTGTTCTTAATTGAACTTACGACAGTTCTTGGGTCTCCTGGCCTTAAATGTGCCATTAAAACTCCCAAGCCTGAAATGGCGCCATTATCTTTGAAGCTCTTGAAAGTCTCCTCAGGAGTTGACCCACAGATTTGGTCTTTTCACATTTTCTTTGTTTTCTTACGTTTGCCTTTTATAGCAAGATAAACACTCAAATCTTGATGGCATGTCTCGTTGGGTTGAGATGATCCTGACTGTCCATCGTGGACGGGGTTAGATGAGACCGAGTGTCTAGTTGTTGGTACTTAAATGAGCTTATTTAGCAAGCAACTTTGTTTATTTGTTTTGGTTGTCCAGGTCCCTTTTTGGTCATCCTGGATCCAGAAAGTTAACTTTTGCATTTTTTAATTTCACTGCCAGCTATAGTTTTCGACTAATTGTGATATAGGTCTTTTTTTATGTGATATTTTATAGAGATGGCACTCCACTTGGGATGCTTTTCTTTTAATCTGCTATAAACAATTGTTTCTTTGAATAATGTATTGGTTATGGAAGGTTGAAGAGGATCTTTTTATTCTTTTCTTTTTTTCTTTTTTATAATGTTTCAAGAATTTAACCATAAAGATATCTTCATGGCAACATATAGATTTCTTTTTCTTTGAGAACAAATATTTCAATTATTACATTATACATAACAATTAGCCATTTTTTCATCAGTAAATTTCGTTTTTCTAACATTCTAGACGAGTGTAAAAAAATACAAAATATTGTCGCAAGTTACTTTTAACAAAATAATTTAGGTGTATGATCTAAGGGTTAGTTGTATTTTGAGGGAAAGAAGTGACGAACGATCTTAGCCGTTGAGTTAAGATATGCAACACCACATTTTACGTATGCATTGCACTTTATGTGATCAACAACCTTATATGCAACCCTAGATTTTATATAAAATGTAGTGTTATTAAGACGTAACGAATGTAAACTGATAATCATATAAATTAATGACTGAGATCATTTGTCGTCGTTCTTTTCAAAATGCGATCCGGCTCTCGGAATCTTATTCCTGGTTCTCTCCCCGTCGTATGTAAAATTAAAATCTGAGTAGTACCGTAATAGATTTCTAAAATTAGAAAAATGATTTAAAAAAAAAGTGAGAGAAGACGGGATCAGCATGATACAGTGCTATTTTAGGTGTGGAAAACATCATTTTCCAAAGAGATTTATTTATAGAAAGTAAACTTTGAACAACAAACAACGATAGAACGTGCAACAGCAAGTTTTATTAGGCTACTTTCTAATATAGTGAAAACGGAGAGATTTGATAGTTGAAAATTCCACCAATCCACCGTTATCTTCAGTCCACACTTTCTCTCCCTTTTCTTTTTCCCAAATCAAATAGTTTCTCTCTCTATACATATGAATACTCTGTATCTGTATTCAATTGTCGGCTTCTAAGTCGTCTTTCTTCACTCAACTAATTTCATGTTTTTACCTTAAATTAGCGATTCATGATTGATTAACAAAGTTTACTTCTTAAGGTATAATGCTTCTCTTCTCGTTGTATTGAATTTAATTAGGATTTAGTATATGTGTTTGTTGATTGTTTGCGGTTTTAGGGGTTTTTGTTTTAATTTGCATTGACTTCCACTTTATAGATCATACTATGTGCTGTAATTAGTGTGTGTGTGTGTGTGTACGTACGGGATAGTTCTAAGAGTTCTAATTTGAGCTCAAAGTAGTTTGAATTTGAATGCATATGTATCTAATTTAGATGTACAGAAAATGATTGTCCATATCATGTCGTCCAATTTGTACTAATGATTGAGTTCTTAATTGATGTGGTGCCCTAAATGTTGACCCTGGTTGAACTATCAATAGAAATGGAATTAATTAGTACAATTCTTATTAGGTATGGGTGGATATCATGTTATTTGTACCGAATATGCAGCTTTTGTAGCTGTTTTCTGTATTTATTTGGATGCACGAAATCTTTCTCTGCTAAGTAAATCACTATGTGATCTCCTATTGGTTGTTTAGGTCAATTTTGTTTGTATGTTTTATTGTTTATGAAGTGCACTTTTTGTGGTTATTTTACTGGTTAACTTAAAATGTTTGCTTTTCTTGCAGATGTTGTAATTAGTTTACGTCTAGAGAAGTGGTTCTGGTGTTTTTACTAGTCAACTGACAATGGAACCTTGTTGTTTAGAGCCAATATGGCCACCAGATGACCTCTTGATGAAATATCAGTACATATCTGATTTCTTTATTGCTCTTGCTTATTTCTCCATTCCATTGGAGTTGATATACTTTGTTAAAAAGTCAGCGGTTTTTCCCTACAAATGGGTGCTTGTTCAGTTTGGTGCTTTCATTGTACTTTGTGGAATGACACATTTAATTAACTTATGGACATTCAATGTGCATACAAGAACAGTAGCTATTGTTATGACCACTGCTAAAGTCTTGACTGCGGCAGTGTCGTGTGCAACTGCACTTATGTTAGTACATATAATTCCTGATTTACTTAGTGTGAAAACTCGAGAATTATTCTTGAAAAATAAGGCTGCCGAGCTTGATCGTGAAATGGGTCTTATTCGTACCCAAGAAGAGACGGGTCGACATGTTAGGATGCTAACTCATGAAATAAGAAGCACCCTTAACAGACATACTATTTTAAAGACCACACTAGTGGAATTGGGAAGAACATTAGGGTTAGAAGAGTGTGCTCTTTGGATGCCGACTCGTAGTGGTTTAGAACTTCAGCTTTCTTATACTCTTCACCATCAAAATCCTGTTGGCTTTACGGTTCCGATTCAATCACCTGCAATTAATCAAGTTTTTAGCACTAATCGTGCGGTTAAGATATCTCCTAATAGTCCTGTTGCTAGATTACGCCCAGCTTCTGGTAAATATATGCTTGGGGAGGTTGTTGCTGTGAGGGTCCCGCTTTTACATCTCAACAATTTTCAAATCTACGATTGGCCAGAACTTACAACAAAACGTTATGCTTTAATGGTTTTGATGCTTCCTTCAGATAGTGCAAGGCAGTGGCATGTTCATGAGTTGGAGCTTGTTGAAGTGGTTGCTGATCAGGTCTGCACATGTCTTTTTATTATTTTTTATGTAAATCTAGTTGATTTCCTTTCCAATTGATTTTTTAGCGGTGGTGGCAATTTCGACATTGTGTGCTATCTCAAATGGGTCAAATCAACTACTTAACGAAACACGGAATATATTGAATGTCACCCAAAGTCTACTTTTAATGCATACATCCTCGTTCATCATTTTCTATTCGGATATCTAGGTTATCATTGTAATAATATTGTTTTGTAATTATAATTATACATTCATCATCTATGAACAATTCTTTTGGATAAGTACAAAAAGGTATTTGTGGGTCAACCTTGTTTGACTTTGCCAGCATGATCAATAGCTAAAAATGGTTGTTTGACCCGTTACCTATCCATCACGACCCACCCATCTTGACGCCTATAGCTTAGAAGATTTCTTAACCCTATGTGGATACATTAATAAGGTGAATTTTGTTTTTTATCTAATTGTTTGTTAGGTCGCTGTTGCGCTTTCACATGCTGCGATCTTAGAAGAGTCTATGAGGGCCCGGGATTTGCTTATGGAGCAGAATGTCGCACTTGATCTTGCAAGAAGAGAAGCTGAAACTGCTGTTCGTGCTCGTAACGATTTCCTTGCGGTTATGAACCATGAAATGCGAACTCCTATGCATGCAATTATTGCTCTTTCGTCGTTACTACAAGAAACTGATTTGACACCAGAACAGCGCCTCATGGTTGAGACCATTCTCAAGAGCAGTAACTTGCTTGCTACACTAATAAATGACGTATTAGATCTTTCAAAGTTGGAAGATGGTAGCCTTGAACTTGATACTGCAACTTTCAACCTTCCTGCTCTCTTCAAGGAGGTATGTTGATTATATTGCTCTATATTTCCTGTATAGTCATTCTTGTTAGATATGTTTGAATTTTCATGTTGTAATGATTACCTGATTATTGCGACTAAAGTCACAGAACTTTATTTTTATATTTGGATAAACATATACTGCTTCTGATTATACTATTAGTGGGAGTCAAATAATCAAATTTGGATAATCAATCTCATATCAGCTGCTACAAAACTTGGACTTTTTTCCCATTTCACAAACAATCTCTACTTATCTGTTTAAAAGCACAATCTCCCTCAAAATGCCCATGCACACACCTCTTTTAATAGTTCTTTGTTGGTGAATTTGTGCTTCTTGCCACAGGTTCTAAATTTGATAAGGCCTGTTGCGTCAGTCAAACGATTGTATGTTACACTGAGCCTTGCTTCAGATTTGCCAGAGAATGCTGTTGGTGATGAGAAGAGACTTATGCAAATACTATTAAATATTGTTGGGAATGCTGTGAAATTCTCAAAAGAGGGCAGCATTTTGATTTCTGCTATAATAGCAAAACCAGATTCTTTGAGGGATCCCCGATCTCCCGACTTTTTCCCAATCCCTGGTGATAGTAGTTTCTATATGCGTGTTCAGGTTAGTTTTCCATCATTTCTGGAGCTTTTGTTTGCAAGTTAATTCTTCAGTTCAGTTCTTAACTACACTCCTCTAATGTAGGTAAAAGACACGGGAATTGGGATCAGTCAACAAGACATTCCTAAGCTGTTTACCAAATTTGCAGAAAGCCAATCATTAGCATCTAAGAATCCAGGTGGCAGTGGACTTGGCCTTGCCATTTGTAAAAGGTGATTGTGCTTTTTTTATGATTTCCTTTAAAAATTTATGTTTGGTTGAGCATAATGGAATGACAAAATATGGGATGATCTATGGTACATTACATTATCATGTTTGCTTTGCACAGCTAAATTGAATTGAGCAGGGGAATTTCATAGAAACGGTTTTCTTGTGGTCAATATCTCTTCAAATGGGTTAGCAAAAGCAAAAACTCGTCTTTTTAAGAGTTGGCGAATTGACCCTTGTCAGCAGAATAAACAAAATCACTGTGAAATTAACCAAAAAAACCGTTTCACGAAATTCTCCTTGTTTGATGGATATCATAGGGTGATTACTAGATTAAGACAAAACAGTTCTTAAATGTAAATAAAATATGATTCTGTTTTAGTTGTTTTAAAACTAGTAAAGTCATGTATTCAGCTTCTATTTAAAAAATAAAACAATAAATTCATGTTTTTTGTAGTAACGTAGTGTTTATCATAGTTGGTACATAGTTGAAAAATCCGCAAATAGATGTGATATAAATAAAGATGTATGTTTTATCTTAGTTTTCAAGAACGAACAAATAATGTAATTGAACTGGTAAATATAATAAATCAAATTGATGTTACTAGGCCTTCACAAACACAAATGAAAATCAATCAAGTATAAGGAATTTCATCTTTTTAAGTCGTGGCTGATTTCTTTCCCAAATGATAAACAAACAGCCTTTTATCATTCCTTATAATAATGACATACCAAACACTAGTTGTAATTCTGGCTCTCTGTTGTCTTTGGTAATAACCCTCTGTCTTGTGTTGATGTAGATTCGTGAATCTTATGGAAGGTAATATATGGGTTGAAAGTGAAGGTGTTGGCAAGGGATCTACTGCAATTTTCTATGTCAAACTTGGATTTCCTGCACGATTAAATGAATCTCGGCTCCCTCATATGAGACTTCCACCTAAACTTGGGCAGACAAGTTTTCCAGGACTCAAAGTTCTAGTCATCGATGATAACGGGTGAGACCCTTTAATTTTAATTAGACATAGCAACATGGGTTGGTTAAATTATGAATACAAAAATAATATTGTTGCAATAGTTATCTACATCTTTGAATTACTATTGGAAGTATGCATTATTATAAGACTATAGGCACACCCGGTTGCCTTTTAGCTCAACTTTTTCAATGTACACATATACACTACATGCATAGTTGACTTTGAACTTTGACCCACCTTTCGTTTCATCATTATATAATGCAGGGTTAGCAGAACAGCCACCAAAGGGCTTCTGGTGCACCTTGGTTGTGATGTGACCACAGTTAGCTCAGGTGAAGAATGCTTACAGGTCATCACCAAAGACCACAAGGTTATTTTCATGGATGTCTCGTTACCTGGTTCAGATAGTTACAATGTTGCAAGACTTGTACATGATAAGTTTCCAAAACGCCAAGAAAAGCCGCTCATAGTAGCACTTACTGGCAACACCGACAAGGCAGCAAAAGAATCCTTATTGAGAGTTGGAATGGATGGAGTTATACTCAAACCCGTATCTGTGGAGAAGATGAGAGTTGCTTTATCTGAGCTTTTAGAACATAAGAAGGTTCTTCTACTTGAATCATAATAACCATGAATTTTTCACACCAAAATGGATGATTTTTGGGGTTGTACTTGTACATATTGCTACTTTAGTACATACTGTGTGTTGCCACAATATAATTGGTGGTTCTGTTGTTTAGAACGAGTTTTAGCATACTGATTGGTACACAATTTGTTGCATATAATTGCATTAAGAAACAGTTTACTCTCCGGTCTCACCAAGTCATTTAAAGTCATCCTGGGTTTGAGGTTTGATTTATGCAGGGAGCTATTAGGTTTTTTCAAAGATCGTGCTTTTAGAATCTTAAAGTTGGGCTTGTCCTTATGTTGTTTCATGTGAACTCAAGTAGTTGGGTTAAAGATTAAAAATTGTGATGCGTTTTCTCTTCACTGGTGTTGTATTAGAACTTGTATTCATTTTACATTAGGGTATGATGAGCACAAAACTATTGTGATATTTGTTTTCCTTGTTCTTAGAGCAAATGATATGGTATGAGGTGGTTGGTGTAGTCCATCTACCACGCTGGCGTGATCATACTGGTCACGGTGTGATTGCCGGCGTATGTCAAACTCCTGGTGGTTGCGAGTTATAGTTTTACTATTCTAAGAAGAAGAAAAAAGCAATTGAGTTTTGGAATAGAAATTGTTGTGATTTCTTTATGTAGGAATCACACGACTTAAAGTTGAACAACATTTGTGACAATCACATACTGTTCATAGTTGTCGTTGACAAGATTCTAAAACATTGTAAGCTCTAATTCTATAATTATCGTATTAGCTTCTAACTTCAAAAAGTTATGGGAATCAAGCCCGAAATAGTCTAAAGTTATTTTTGAGAGATAGAAATGAAATATCTTCCAATAAACAAACGCAAGACAATATTAGTATAATGTTCATTCGTTAAATTTACAACCATTTGGATATGAAAGTTCATGTTTAACAAGTATTTTTCAATTAGGCAGCCAGACAACCACCTTACTTTTCCTTTCCTCTTTTATTATTATTTAATTTATTTCTCTATAATTACTCTATTCTTAAGTATTTATATCATAATAATTTCCAATAATTGTTTGTTGCCTTGGGGAACAAGGTGGTCCACCCAAATAATGATAAGATATTTTTAGAAAAATCATTTTTAATGCAAAAATATGTTTTAATGGCCCCAAACAACATGGATGACAAAAGGCAACATTTGGAGTATGGTCCCAAGTATAGAATTATATTATAGTTGGATGAATATTTATTTGAGCAAAGTAGTGAACTTTTAAGTACGTGATGTATAAACTTTGTAAAAACCACGAATCTTATAATAGAAATGATTATATCTTCTTGGAAGCATTATATTACTACAAACTATAGTTCATGTTGTAAATGAAAAATTGAAAATTCAGCTAGTTTACACATCAACAAGATTAAGAAACGATTAGATATATATTAAACTAGATCTTCACTAGATATTACAAGGTTAAAGATGACGGAGACAGCATCTTATAAGCCTAGAAACGAGCTTTTCTACCTCTGGTCAATTCGTCTAAAATTAAGAGTTTCGCTAATCGGTTAGGATAATAGTATGTATACACAAACAACACGCACGCGCTCACACAACTAGAAGAGATGAAAATCCTCTATGAACTTCGATCCGTATGGTTTCTTCTAGATTTTCGCCTCTTGGCTGCATTGATGAACTCCATTATCGCTTCCATTTCACTTACTTTCTGTAGCAAGAAAAAACAAAAACAAAAGTCAGCACTAGGTATACAAAAGGCAGATTGAGTTGACCTGAAACACTTTTTATCTTCTTTCTTTTAGCCTATCATAAACAATTTTTGTGTTAAATGTTATTGCAAAAACTACATTATTATATGTATGCATTAAAAATACTTCAGCCGTTTTCTTTTAGTATGACATATTTAAATAAAACATAACCTAATAGACCCATTTGTATATGAACTTCGAATTAGAAACGCCAAAAGAACACAAGAGGGACCTGGGAGGCAAAATGTTTGTGAACCGCATTAACGAGCTGGTCCTTTGTTGGATTATAGTGAATGTTACCCTATAAGAAAGAAAAGAATCACAAATTAAAATGATTTGTGGAAAACAAGAAATGCTTATGTGTAGATGGTTTTATATACGACACTCAAAACATGACACTCACGAGGTTAAAGGTACTGTAATATCGCCATAGAGTGTTGGTTCCTAGCTTTGAGAAGTTGACCTTCTGCTCATCCAGAGAAAGCATCAAAGATTTTAGATTTAAAGAACAAATATATCAAGATTTTAAGGTTCATTTTGGATATGCAAGTCAACTATTTAGGTCAAAACTACTACTTTTATATATTAATAAGAAGACCACACTTCATGGTTACCTTTTGCAGTATATGTTACAAAGTTTGATAAATTTCACAAAAGTTTTATTAATACAACTGAATTTGGATTTCAAATATGTTTCCTGCAAGGACATACAAGGTAGGTATATAGTAAAAAAAGTTTATCAAGCCAACTTTATTCCAACTTACAGGATAACAAGTGTGCACATTTGATTGAGCTTCCCTGCAACCATTACGACTAACAGACTTGATCGATGGAGATGGACCCCACGGTTTTGTGTAACGAACTCTAGGCTTGTTCAGTTTGCTGAATTCTGTAGCAGTGGCTGCCAATGAAGAACAAATCAAATTAAAATTGACAACGTTTTCCAAATGAGATGTTTTGATGAATTTAGTGCATAACCAGGCTAAAAGCTTTAGCCTTCTAGGGGTATTTTGGGGAATTTGTCAAGCTTTGAGATGTATAACTTACGAAACTCATTAACATCAGAGCCGCTGCTAGAAATATCAAACTCATACTCATCATCTTCTTCATGACCAGTTGGTGGTTCAAGAACACTCAAAGCATTCCGTTGCAGCTTCACTTCAACTCCATTTTTCAAAACCTGGTGAAAGTTGAACTATTTAGTCACATGTGTAAACGAACTTTTAATAATCACAAAATAGAGGCGTCTTCTGAATGATAATCAGTACCAACAATAGTTTGTAATAATAAAAATGGGCTAATTAGACATCCAAGTAAAGTTTGCAAAAAAAGGAAAAATTTCCATTTTTATGACACCCATTTGAGAAAGTGTAATGAATTCGCAATGTGACATTAAGTGATAGCCGTTAAGGAATAAGTCATTTTAGCTTTGACATTTTACCAGAAAGAGAGAAGGTTTACATTTTGATGCCAATTCGATACCATATAATGGAAATCCTAACAGAATTTTAGTGGGCCAATGGGCTCAAATAAAATAATTAAGCTAGAACGGCACTATATATATGAACTAACGATGTAACGGAAACTTTAATTTAGCATTAGCATTTTACTTTCATGATACCCAGCAAATCAGTTACTGCAGCTTGAAACAGGAAAAGGAGCCAGTTACAATTTTCATGACAACCAAAAGAGAAGTTGTTGCAAATTTTTAATGCTTAAAATATGTTGGGGGTACAATAATCATCTTATCTTATATGTGTATAAATGAAAGAAACATAAAACCAAAATCTCAAGATAAAGCACATCACTTTCTTGATACCCTTTCAAATTCCAACTATACCCCTCAATGGTGACAAAATGAAAGATTCTTGTAGTGATGAAAACAGCCAAATAAGTCATTTTAGCTTAAAACAAGTAATGGGAAAGTTGCAAGTTTTGCAACACCTATAACAGGATTTGCTGCAATTTGCAAAAATAAAAATGATCACCTATTTATGAAAAATAAAAAATGAAGCATATAACCCAAAATCTCAAGAAAAAGCATTTCACTTTATTTTTCATGATGCTACATTTGATTACACCTACTGTCACCACTACTAGTAACAACATTATTTGAACAAAATCCAACAATGATGGTCCCATGTACAATTGTAATCATTTTGGCATGCCATTTTCCCCTTTATTCTCCTTAATTAGTGTGACCAAAAGATTCAAAGTAACAAAGGGGCGTATTTGAAACTGAATTAAAAGCAAGAAAAGATCAAGGGAATACCAGCCAATGCCAACCACCAAGACCAACAGCCTTCTTCACGACGCCTTGAAGTCCCACCAAAACTGATTTTGTTCGGTTATTTCCTGTCACAATTACTTTGGTATGCCTAGGAAGAACAGAAAGCTCTTCGTCCCCACTTTCATCGCGAAAAGGGGAGAAAACTCGAGAAGAATATAGCTCAGGTTCCAGCATTTCTCTTAATTTCTGACAATCGTAAATCTTTATATCAATCTTTGATTATCTCAATACTTACCCAATTCCCCTATCTAATCCATAACAGTAAGCAATAGCTAAATGTACCCAAAAAGGATAATTGCTCAATTACATAAATAGACATTCACCAACTCCAAATTCCTGATCAAAAAATCAAAAAATTGTCATTAGAAACCCTAAAAGACTAGAATTATCAGCATAAGTTTCCAACTTTATGATGAAATTTACACTTCTTGATATAACTGTATATGGGTTTACAAGATTGATGCATATCCAGCAAGAAGTAAAACCTTTTTTAGGAAATTGAATTTGAAATGATGAGAGAGAAATAGGAGAGAGAGAGAGAGAGAGAGAGAGAGAGAGAGTGAGTTCTTATCTATCTGAGCTTAAAAAATTGATTCTTTAAAATCTGACACGAAACTTTTAAGAGAATGTTGAATGCAAAATGACCCACAAAGTCATTGGATCTCTCTACTCTACCCATCACGGATTCAGTTCGAAAACAATAAATGCATCAAATGAATGGATATACTGTTTAATATAGATATAGATATAATAACCAATTTGCAGTATGAATCCCATTTTAACCATATAAAAAATCAGATTAATATTTTCTAACAATCCTCAAAACATTTAAGTGATTTTTGATAAATTTCAATAAACTTAAAAATTATCTATGTGTAAACAATCTGACCCATGTATGCAATCATACAAATTTCAACCAAATTTCCCTAAAACGCAAATTAAACAATGCCTATATGCATTAGATTAATTTTAATTTTTTTATTACAAAAATCCAAACTTGATTCAGAAGATCAATGATTAAGCTTAATGGGTAATGTAAAATGCATTTTAAAATCAATTCAGAAAAACATATATTTAATTTTTAAGAAACAAAATTACACAAAACCCATTTGGGTAAACACTAAACATACTATTATCAATCAAAATTTTCAAATTTTATGCAATACATAATCAACTAGCCACACAAAGGTTACTACTAATATAAAATTGAAAATAAACATTAAAACCATCCATACTCATTACCTCATACATCACTGAATTTCAGCAGAACCAAAATAAGCAAGAAATGAAGAGTGTTAAACAAATGAAACAAGGGTTTGAAGGGATAATGAATATAACTCAATTTTGAGGTCAAATTTAAGTTAAAAATTGAAACTTTTTTTTCTGGGAGTTTGTTTTCTTGAAGAAAAATGTAAGAAATTGCAGAGATATTTTGTGGGTTTGATGAGGAAATTGTTAATCAATCAAGATTCTTGATTTGTTGGAATAAACAGAGCACAAAAGAGATGAAGAGAGAGAAAGCAGTAAGAGAAAGAGAGTGTGTAAATACGTATAGAGACAGATACATATACATATACACACACAGTAAATGCTTACCAACTGCCATTGGAAACGACCTGCAAATGAATAAGACACACGCACACTGTGTACGGTCAATCACACACAATCTTGCTTTTTGGTTCACCGGTTTACCGGCTATTACCGGTTTTCATCTCCTTCTTTTTTAAGCTCGACTTGAGTGGGGTCAGCTGTCCTTTTGTCTTCTTGTTAAATTTTAAATTTTAAATTTTGAATGTACAAGTTTCTCTGCTCAAAAAAAAAAAATGTGTACAAGTTCCATTGACCCGACCCGGTGGCTGTGGCTTTCTTGAATCTTTTTTTTCAGATAAAAACAATTGATTTTTTCTTATATAATCTTGACTTTGTATATAAATTTAGAGTTTTGTTAACTATAATTTTTAGAGAAGTTAGTTAGTGTAAATTACTTCACTTTATTTAATATTCAGAGAGTTATCAAATTTATTATGATTCTGATACAATTAATATAATATTTAAGACGTTAAAAATTAATCTATGAAGTTGTCGGTATCATTATTAATGAATTTCTCCTATTTATAAGATGGGTTATCGTTAACAAATGACCAGAACATGAAAGGATATCATTTTTCATGATTCAGGTCTAAGCAAAATACACGGGACGACTAAAAAGAAAACAACAAGTACTTTTATCTGTTATATACTAGAAAAGGACTTCTTATTTGATTTACTTATTCGTTTATTCGAGCATTTTATTACAAATTCGAAGGGGAAACTCTAAATAATCATTCCCTTAATAAAATAAATAAATTCAACATTTATTATATCAACTATAAACATTTCTTTATATATGTTAGGACCTTTCTTTGAGAATTATAATTCATACAACATTCCCCTGTTTTCCAAAGATCTAAGATTCAAGTCATAATCTATTTCACAAAAGTAGTCTCTTTCGTGGCCTTGTGAAGACTTAACTAAATACATGTTCCTATGTAATGCTTTTTTTAATATAAGTTGATATGAAGTAAAAATAAAAGGTTTTAAAAACCATACTATTGAAATAAATGCTTACAAAGTATGAACTTAATATTTAAATTGAATTATTTTTTATAGACTCGACTAAAAATTAAATTGTACCAACAACATCTATACCTTATACTACATAAGAAATTACTCGTGCAAAATTATTTTTACTTTTTTTAACTATTAAAGAAAATCACATGTCAAATAAAGACCACTTCATATGGGAGAGCTTTTTTTGCACTCGAAAGAACGAAAAATCACCATAGGTAGCAATATGTCCTCCGTTCGTCCTTGTGACTTTTGTTCAGCAATCGATACAAGAGAATAGAGAATAAGTATATCACCATACTTTTTTTTTATATATTATTAGTATTATTGAAAAATGTGTGACTCAATTGTTAAGTTATTGATATGTCTTTATATATAGCATTTAGTTATTAATAAGTTCTATTTTGATTATGTTGATGTGACATTCAAATAGCAGTCAATTATTCAATTTCATCAGGTTTTTTAAAAGGTGGTCTAAAAATAAAATTTTACTTTAAAAATATATAGGTCTAAATTTGTAGAGATGAATGATAATAAAATGATAGATTAAAATTAAAAAGAAAAAAAATGTTCGAGTAATATATCAAATAATGTATAAATTATATTTATGTTATATATTACGAGAACTATCTTTCTATATCATTACTCTTTATTTAAAGAGATCCACAAAAGATTCATGTATTTGACCTTTTTATCCAGTGGACATAACCAAAGCCCAAAGGGATGTTGTGTCAAGACAGACTATACGGTTTGAGGGTACCCACTCACATGTCCTTTCCAATGCCTATCATTATTTTTATTTTTTTTTCTAGAAAAAATAATCTTATAATAAGTCAAACTACTTTTCTGTGGAGAAACAAAGTTGCGTTTGGTTCAAACTGCAAGTCTAAATATTATGTTCAACAATAACATCATACTAGCATGTGCAATTTCTTACTTCGATAGTTAGATAGGACCATTTAACAAGGTCGACCCAAAGGACAACTCCGGTCAACAATTGAACCCGGACCATTTGATAAAACACTAATGCACCTTTCACATCAAATATATTCGTCATGTCTTACATATAAGCTCTAATCACGTCAAACCGATTTCGAGTTATGTTTGATAACTCGACGAGCTTTCACTATTCATGCTCAAGCTCGGTTCGAAAATGGGTCGGGATGGCCCGAACTCAACTAGAAAAGTTCAAATTTTTTATATAAAAAATAAGTAATAATACTGAAACTTATTTCATATTATTTAAATATAAGAGAAATTACACTTTCTACCCATGTTGTCCTTCATTTTGTCACGCATCATCTCTCCCAACTTTTTATTACACTCTCTGACCATGTGATTGATATTTTGTCCCAAATGAATCACTCCCTCGTGAAAATGTAACAAATTGATCGTTCACTCATAAAAAATTACTCATATACCTTCAAATCTCCTCAACTTTCACCTCTAACCAAACCACTGTACAAACACTACTACCCAAACCCACTTTCACCTACCTTTCACCTCTGACGACCACTACTAGCCCTGCAATTTCCGGCCAACTTACCCTTCTTTTTCTCTTTCCTTTTGTTCCTTATAGCTTTGAAGATTCAAACCAACACCATTTATGAAAACATGCCCACTAGATCTGGAAATCGAATGACAACATCACAGATCTGCCATCAACTACCATGGCCGGCAAACCGGCCTTCACTTCGAACCACCACCACCGCCGAACCTTTCATCTCAACTTCTTAAAAATATAGATTTGAAAAGGAGATATATTTGTGCAAATAAGGAGCATGATTTAACTTTCCACCCACATCTAGATGTAGTATTTGTAAGAGAAAGTAGTAGTAGTAGTAGAAGTAGTAGTAGTAGTGTTGAATTAGTTGACCGGTTGACTGATAGCAATAGAAAGAAATTTAAATTTCTCGACGATGATGAACTGAAATGATGTGGAAAGGGATTAGATATATTATTAGCAATAAAAATTTAGTATTTTTCTTTAAAAATAAAAAGAAACTAAAAAAGAATCTATTCGTTAGATGATGAACTAAAATGATGTGGAAGGAACCGGCGAGCCCTTGATGATGAATTGTTGTTGATATAAGGAAGAAGAGGGTATTTAAGTCATTTTGTATGAGTTTTCGATCAATTCGTTAGATTTAACGCGGGAGGGATTCATTGGGGACAAAATAGTAACCACATGGTCAAGGAGTGTAATAAAAAGTTGGGAGGGATAAGGCGTGAGAAAATGAATGACCACATGGGTAAGGAGTGTTATTTTCTCTAAAAGTAAATACTGAAAGTTATTTCAAATATTTTTAAAATTAAAATAAATCATGAAAACTAGTTAAGAACTTTGTAGAGTAATCTAACAATATCAAAATATAGTAATAATACATTTGCAGATCTAAAAAACCTATGTATTTATGTAAACATATACATGTTAATTAAGGTTCGAAATGCTCAATAATAACTAGATTCGAGCTCTTTAAAGCTCAAGCTCAACTTAATATATATTTCGAACTCAACTTTTAAGCTCGAGCTCAGATTCATACTTGATAAAAACTACTCAACTGAGCTCGATAAAAACTAGTCAACCGAGCTCAAGCTTGAGCCAATTTATTAGATACTTATACTCTTTATAAGATACTCCATAGTCCATATGACCATATACTAGATACTTAAGTTTTGTGGTGGGGTCATGAAAGTTTGTTGGACATTTGACTTGGGTGGTGGCCTTGGAGTTGAAAATTCTAAACGAAGCCTAAATCGCCCTAA
The DNA here is from genome assembly GCA_963921325.1 of Logfia minima. Lineage (NCBI taxonomy): Eukaryota > Viridiplantae > Streptophyta > Magnoliopsida > Asterales > Asteraceae > Logfia > Logfia minima. The sequence continues at coordinate 35,520,518 of OY992769.1, forward strand.
ATTTTGCCTACGCTCCCACTCTAGTTGCTTGCTTTCCTAACATATTGGTGGTGATAGGGGTTGATAATGGCATCTGATTCTAAACGGAAAAATATTGTATGTTTTCAATTCGTGGTGGCACTGTACCATAGTTGGGAAACCCTGATACACTATTGGTATTAAACGTCATTAAGATATAACCTTGCTAAAAATAGAAAAAACGAATAATCCGCGACGATTGAAAAGAAACTATGTAAGCAAAAAGAAAGTAGTACTTCTACACATATGGCACCATTTGATCAAGTGTAAAGGTACTCTTGAGTGCAGATTGTATATAATCGATTAGTAACACTTCAGTTTACGTTAATAACCTCAATACCTCGGTTGAACAAAGTGTTGGGTAGTAAGAATCGTTGTGTGTCGATTATAAGTGTGATTGTTAAAGTCCAAGCATAATTGTGAGGATATTCCTGTTATTTACAAAGGAAGCATTGAACTGGTCTGTGTTTTTTATCGTTTCACGTGGCGTTATTGTTCTCCAAGATGTTGCCACGTGTCTTGATGTGATTCGTCTATTAAGAGTATGGTTAAGACCTTGTCCATAGTTCTCATTTGCTATTACCACATATCATAGTAGCTGATTGATGTAATCGGATAATTGTATTTGATGGTTGTCCTTTTGTACTTTTGTGTCAGTTATTGTCGATGTGCCCGTCCTTGTACAATGAATACTATTCAAAAAATAATAGGTGAAGTGTGATATCTGGGCAGAGCTCGTAAGCTCTGCCTAGTAATACACTATTAGAGAGTGTTTGAATTAACTTATTTTATACTTTGTAGCTTATGGCTTAAGCTTATAATGTTAATAAACCATAGAAATGGAGCTTAAGTTTATTGGCTCATTTATCCACAAAACACCCACGAACCCATCAAAATAAGCTTACTAAAACAATTTTAACTCATTTTCAGAGCTTATTAAACTTAAGCCATAAGCTTCAAAAATAAACTAACTCAAATACCCCATTAATTTACCAAATATCTCATAAGCCACAATGCCAATGAACTAAATCAGCACAAAGAGTGAAGAACTGACTACCACCTCAGAGCCACATCAATACAAAGACTGAAACACTGAACTCTGCCTGCAATGATAGAAAGACTGAACTTTTCAGTGCCACATCATTTCTTAACTAATAATACAAATACATTTACATTTTTAAAACATAATAGTAATAATAATAATAATAATAATAATAATAATAATAATAATAATAATAATAAAAATAATTAATACGTTACATTAATAATAAAAATTTCATTAATTAAAAAATTACGTTACATTAATAATAAAAATTACATTAATTGATTTTGTCTTAGTGGTGTTTGTGGATAATATGATTGCGGGTAATGTTTGATTAGTGGTGTTTGTGGATGATATGATTGTGGGTAATGGTTGAATTGTTGCGGAGTTTGATGATACCATTGTTGATGATCATATCGAGAACGTGGGTCTTCGGGTGAGATTGAAAAAAGATTCTTATAGGTGTGAATTGTGCAAAACTTGTAACATCCTCCCCAACGGCCTAGTATTTTTCCGGTAAATTTATTTCCTTATTTACTTTATTTAATTGAATTAATTTATATGAAATGTTTGAATGGGTAATTGTTAGGAATAATAAAATGGGAATTATGGTATTTTTAGTTTAAAATACGGATAGGCCTAAGTATTAGAACTAATACCATCGTGTGCTAGATTAATGATAATAATACATCGTAGTATACGTAAATCAAAATTATATAAACCAAAATCCAAAAAATTCATCATCATTCTCATCCTCTAACCACCACACTCCACACACACACTAAACACACACACTTAAAATTGAAGCTCAAATCAAGCCCAAAACACCTTCAAATTGTATGATTTAATTCGGAATTCATCATCAAATCTATCTTGGAAATCGTTTCAGTGCATGTAATCAATTCAAAGGTTAGTTTTTGGTTTTTCAAAAAAAAAAAAGAGAAAAGATAGTTGGTTGGATTTAATTATGTGTTTTTATGTTAAATTGATGCATTTCGAGTGTTTGTTTATGTATTTACGAAGTGTTGGAACGTTCAATTGGTGAAAAACGATGTTAGAATTAAGATTTGGGAATTTTTTTGTGGAAACAGCCCTGTTTTCTGCAAGTTCGTATGATGAATTGGTTTGGCGATATTGGTAATGTCGTTAGTAATGTCACTAGTAATGTCGCGGCTAATGTCGCTGGTAATATCGCTTCTAATATCGCAGCCAGGGGCCAGCCCCTTGGACCCCGTCAGTCGTATTGCCCCTTAAACCCACACTGTTTAGTCGACCCCGAGTGGGTCATTGCGAATACCATATGCAGTATGATATATATGTGTGACTATTTATATGAATATTAAACATTGAATTATGTTAACATATTACTGACTTATATTCCGTTTATTCTCAGAGACGCAGAAGACTCAGTGATATAAGACTACTGAGCTTGTAAGCCGATATACTCAGGTGAGTGGATCTGCAACTCATAATTTGAGTTAGTTGTAATAATGTGGTTACAACAAGTAACGTAGACTTGATAGACTGTTTAGTCTGAATTATGATTGTGAATATCTGCTTGCTATATTTGTGGCCTTCGGGCATCTGTGTTATTCAGAGGTCAATTGCGATTGGACTTAGTTACTACTGTGTTCAACACAGGTTCCAGATACATGTGTTGTCGCTGGAAAGTGTGTTGTTGTGTTGTAGTGCCAAGTTATCGGTCTATTCTGTATGGGCCTATACAGATTGTGGTAAGTGTTACTGTGGGCCACGCGGCTGTAGGGTTCCTCAGTAACCACCGATCCTCTTGAGTTTATGTGTTTACTGTGTTAAATGTAAACAGATTGTTATGCTAAATTGAATTATTAGTTGTCCATTCATTCACTTAGTTTTGTGCTAATCCCACCATTTCCCTTCATGCAGGTTATGTTTATCTTTTGTGGGTTGGGCAGGAAGATGGGCTGTGGAAGGAATGTTTGACATGCGCTCATTCTCTGATAAATATGTTTACGTTTTGATAGTTAATATGTATGTAGATTTTGAAGAATAACAGAATATGTTTTGTTTCAAAAATATTTTAAATATTGTAAACTCGCGAAAAATTTATAGTCATTTTGTAAGATAATATATAATATTATCTTTTATCCATCGCTTCCGAGTCAAGTGACTAGTTTAACCTTGAGATAATTAAAGGGGTGTTATAAAACTCGTGTGACTTGGGAAGGATTGCTCGACTGGGATGCGGAAGACGAATTCCCGGTGAATAATTCGTATTTGAAATATGATTGTTGAGTAAGTTGTTGAAAAAATCATTTGCTTGTGATTGAAAATTGTTGTCGTGTTGTTTAGGCATTTTTAAGCTAATATGTTTGATATAACTTATGTGTAAAAGAAGTAAAGATGGTGAGAATTGTGTGTGAAAAAGTGATAATTGTTTGATATAATTGTGTGTAAAATAAGTAAAAATGCGAGAATTGTGTGTAAAAAAGTGATAATATATAGGGTGTTTGAGATTGAAAAAAAGTGTTAAATTTTTTGAAAATAAAAGTATTTTTTTTTACCATTACTCTACATATTCCTAACCTTTTAAGCTCAAAGGCTTCACATATTATTGTTCTAGCTCCATTTCACAAAGAACAAAGTCGAAAAATGCTAAATAAGCCTAAACATATAGACCTAAACTAAGTCTAAAGATATGATTAGTGCACACGTTAAAATGATTGGTGAATATACGAAAAAAGAATAAGTGAAATCTATGTATCAAAAACTATATCATTAAACTAAATTTTAGGCTCATAATTTTAAATCTATTTAGTATTACTCAACAAAATTACAAATACCAACACCTCAAGACGAGGTTGTACTTGTCATTGTGCTTGTCATAGAAAGGAAAGAACAAGAGAAAATTTCTGAGGTGGTCAGCCAACCAATACATTTACATCATGTGGTCCGCGTCAGATAATTTTACACGTAAAAAGTCACAATTCCTGCTTGAATAGGGACCGCGGAACAGCGGGAATCCGTAGCCAATGAAAGCCGGCCACGTAGCAAAAGAAAAAAAATCCGCAGTCAACCCAAATTGCGTGTATTTGATGTCTTTGTCAATATCCCGTATTAAAAGCAAAGAGACACATAATTATATCTAAAAGTGGACATTCAAGCGGGTATTCAGAATAAATCACGCGGGTATTTTAACATCAAGCGGGTATTTGAATTTCTCAATTTTGAACATTCAAGCGGGATTAGTGTTTGACAGCAGGAATTATGGTTGACCTGCGAAAATGTTGGTGACGTGGCAGCTTCTTATTGGTTGTAAGTTCTCGCGGTTCTGCGAAAAACATTCAAGCGAAAATTGTGTCTAATTTAATGTAAATTTTTCTAACACAAACCACAAAATACGAATTAATTGATTGACTGACCACCTCAAAAATTTACTCAATGAACAAATCCTCGTAAATCAAAGAGAGAAAACGGTTACTACTACAGTGACATGTCTTTTAAACAAATAACATTGAAGAGTCTTTTCATACTACCCAAATTATCCATACTCTAGGCCGGGGTCGATAAGTGGAATGGAAGGAAAAAATCTTCACAAGGTCAAGGAGGAAAAGCTCCCCCGCGTCAAGTCTACAGGCCAACGCCAATTTTAATCCTACGGCCATTATTGACCCACGTTTCATGCTTATACATCTTCATCTGATAAGTCCGTTTTGTCTTTTTACTGGGTGTGGGAATTTTTTCTAGTTTCAACTTTCAAGCAAAATAAGTAATCAAGCCATTTTTATTCAAGCCATTTTTATAAAAGCCATTAAATCTACTTCTATTATTAATTATTAATTATAAACAAATAAACGTTTAAATAGACAATTTTAAACCCTCCCAAGAATTTGTTTAATACAGTATCCCATTTTTAAGTTCAATATCCATAGTAAAAGTTGAATTATCTTTTTAAATAAAAACATATATCCGTAGAATTTAATTTTATTTATTTAGTTGGAGCATATAAGCCGAGCCGAGCCGATGAAAGTGAGCCGGTAAAAGTAAATGGGAAAAAGAATTGACAGAGAATAGATGAGTGGACACGTGTCTGTTTAAGGAGTGATAAACACAGCTGTCGGATCTTATCCGGGCAATTTACATAACCCGTCACTTTCTCTCTCTATACGTATACATCATCGCTCTTCCTCTCTCTATACATACAGTGAAGAGAACTGTTTGGTTTTGTGGGGGCAGCAAGCAGGTATATTATTTCTTTTAGTTCCGTAATTTTGAATTTTGATTTGGAATCCGCTGCAGACAAAATACCCATCAACTCTTACTCTTTGTCTCTTTCACCCCCTCTCTTTTCATGTTTGACGATTCATTACCATCATATTTGTTTTTTATTACATTAATATCTACAAAGATCAGTATATATCAGTTTATGTTATATGTCGGAGAAACAACTGATATTAATAAACACTTAAGCAAAAACGACGCATCGTAACAACTTTAGAGATACTAAGAAATCTTTTGTATTACTTCGTAATTAATGTGTTCATATCGTAACAACGACGAGTAACTTATAGAGGTTATTGTTTTTAAAGTATACCAAATATAAATGGCAAATGTGTATATATACGTTGATCAGTTGATGAGTAAGTAATTTTCTATACATATACATATTCATTTGTCAAACTAAGCGACTTAAACTATATATCAAATTTTTAAGACTCTTTATGTAATTCGGATACCTTGAGTTAAAATATACAATCCTCAGTTGTCAACAAACAAACAAAAAATATAACTTTTCACATATCCATTGATATGCTCCCAAGTATTTTGAAGGAAAGACAAAAAGGGGAAGATATATGTTGTCTTTTTGACAAAAAGGGGCAAAAATATATGTTTCAAGTTTCATATGGTAAATTCAAGAAACTTTAAGGTCTTAAAAGATACCACGAAATTCGGCCAGATCTGAAACTTTCGCAAGTATGGTGGTCGGCCAGATCTGAACACCGCGTGTTTCCCCAATTTCTAAAATTCCTAACCCTAACTCGAGGAAGAAATCGATTTGTGATGGTTCGGAGTTGATGTTTGTGCGAGATAGGTGTTGTTTCAGGTGGCTGGGTTCAGGAAGGTGGTGGCGCATTGTCTTTTTCGGTGGTTGTGGGTTGGTAATAGTGGTAGGCAGTGGTAGGCGGTGGAGGGGTTTCGGGTGGTAGTAGCCGGAGGTGGTGGTGTTGGGGTTTCGAGTGGTGCCGTCGCTGGCTGCCGGAGACCGTGAACGGAGAAGAAGCAAAGGTTGTTCTAAGTGTTTGTATGATTTTCATTACAAATAAGCAAATCAATAAATTTGATATTCATCCATATATTCTCTTTAGTAATCCATGATGTTACCTCCTATTTCATCATTCACATTTCTTCCACATTTACCGTTTTTTATTCCTCTTACCTTCATAAAAAGAGCTATTATCGTTGACTAAGAATTTACCGTTTTTGATTCCTCTTACCTTCATAGAAAGAGCTATTATCGTTGACTAAGAAAATTCCACTTTGAGTTCTTCTTTTCCATCATAAATAAGCACAATTACTTAGAACTTTATATCAGAAGATATAGCATTACATAGAGGTATACTCAAACGAACAACAAGCTACGCCGCTAACTTTTGTTAAGCACAATTCTTTAATGTTTGATTTGGTACAAGTATTTGTATGATTTGTCATGAGCCTCTGGTTGTATTGTATTTTTCTTTCTTGAAAGGGTTAGAGTTTCAAGTTTGCAAGTGTTTCTAAGTGCTTTCTTTCTTTAAGAAGGTAAGGTTTTAAGTGTTTACTTTTAGAAAGAAAATAAGGATATTTTGGTCATTTTATATAGAGTTAATAAAAAACTTAACAAAGTTAGTGAAATGGATAATATTGGTAAAAATAAAAATTACATTGATAAAATTTTTGACAAAAGTCCGTTTAGAATAAAATTGTCAAAACGCAACTATTACAGAGATAAAAATAGACAATTTTTTCAATTTTTATTTATGTAAGTAGATGATACATATGTTAGATAGAAAAATGATAAAAATTTGTTTGATCGTTTGAATCTTAAATTATTATTGTATTCTAATAACAAATTTGAGATTGAGAGAATATTACTGATATTTATTTTTAACCTTCACAATGTAATTTTTCGTTGACACCCACACACCAGTATTCTTCATGCCAGTTACCCCAATGATCGATACATGTCACTAAATTAAACAAATAGTGTGACAATCATCATAAGGCTTACTTTATGTACTTCATTTGATGCAAAACTTGATATTGCGCGATTGATAGATTTTAACTATCAAAAGCCAAAAACAGTTTGTCTTAATAGTGTGTAATTGATAAATGGGATATGTTAATTTTTATTATTTTTTGATAAAGGGACGATATCCAGAAAAATGCATTAATAAAAAGTATTTACATACTTACATTAGGCATTCCTAACGAAGATTTTTAATGGACAACCCAATCCAATACAAATCCTACAATAACATTACTATTAAAAGTGATACACCTCTACAAACAAGTATTACTACAAAAATGATCAAAACATATGCTCAAAACTGCTTGTTGACTTCGAGCAGTCAACATTTTCTTCAAACATGAAGGCCTCCAAAATCTTCAATAAGGCTCCTATTCTTCACCTTTGACTTTCTTTTAGTGCTAAAATTCACAATAAACTCCAACTTCAAACTTGCTCTCTTTCCACCTTCAGGCTTGATCTTCATTTTCTTTCACTTAAATCCAATGCAAATGTTGTATTTATGCCCCCCTAATTCCAAAATGCATAGTTACACATATTCACAATAAATAAAGCCAGCAACTAACATTGTAACGTAAATTCCAACTTAACCAACAATTTCAACAACAATAAAACACAATATATCCTAAACAATATAAAAATCATTCTGACATAAAAAGAAGATTATTACTAAAGGAGGCATCATCAAACCGGTTATATACTTATATATATATATATATATAATAAGGTGTTCGTAAAGCACAATTAAACAATGTACATACCATTAAACAATGTGCATCCACATATAAAGCACAGTTACATTGTTACTTCAACAAACGGAAGCTCGACAATGGACTCCGCATCATCCAGCGCATTTTCAACAAGTTCTCTCACAGTTGTGTAAAGCGATTTACCGGGCTAATATTCATTTAGAAAAAACACTAGTTAATTCAATTTTCACACAACTAATAAAACTAAATAATTATTTTGAACCTAATCCAGGTGCAAAATCATTACACACGCATATATATATATACATACATACAGCTGCAAAATTGTAGAATCTCGAACAGATAAACATACGGAATTGTCGAATCCAGCAATGTTTGAGTGATCTTTCTTTGTCTCGAACCCCATACCCCTATAATAATGGTAGAGTAAGGGCTGGCCCCAGCTTCGAAATTGGACAACGGAGTAATGGCCGGTTAAAATCAAAATCGTATCATAAAATTAATCTGCAAAATTAAAACCCGCAGGATTATTTTATTTGAAAAATTAATCTGCAAAGTTATAACCCTAGGATTTATCTGCAAAATCAATCGAACCGTAAAATCAAAATCAAATCGTAAAATTAATCCTTCGAATAAAATGATCGAAATAGAAGAATAATAAAAGGGTTTTCACCTTCGAATAAAAATTGATAAACGGCAGTCGATTATGAACGATTAAATGGCGGATGCAGAATTCGATCATGAACGGCCGTAGCTTTTGTGAGTAGAAGAAACCTAATGAAATGGAAACCATATTCGATTTGGAGTGAAAACTGACGCCAATGATAATTTGCAATTAGAACTCTCACGTCAAAAAAGTAATCTCATCAACCTATTACTGCATAGACAATTGTTAATAAAAAAGATCAAGGGTTATAATAAGTTCGAACCACCGCATTAAAGATTGTGCGGACCCTAACCCGAAGAGAGATGCGATACGAAGTTGTAATAACATCATTAATGTTTGAGAAGGTAGCTTCCTCCCGTGAACACCAAGTAAAAACCTTTTTCCATACGTCTTTAGCCACCCTACATTTCCCAAATAAATGAAATTCCATTTCTTGAGCCTCATCAAAAATTGAACATCTAGTGGAATGAATGTCAAATTGTCAATGCCTCTTTTGTTTAAATTAACCACATTTGATGATGATGATGATGATGATGATGACGATGATGATGATGATGATGATGATGATGGAATTGTTCTTATTGATGAAGATGAGTTATGTGAGAAGACTTCTTATATGACAGAGGGTTTCCAAGTTTTTGATTATGATTTAGAAACTGAAATGTGGTCAAAAATGAAGGATTTAGGTACGAAAACTTTGTTTGTGGGATATAATTCATCGTTATGGATAGAGGACACCACCCGGAGTGATAAAGGGGAATTGCATATATTACATGGATGATAGTCTTGAGTGTGGGAGAGATATGGGGATTTATCATATGTCTGATGGAACCATCGAGCCTCACTACGGCGGAGAATCACTTAGCAAACTTACACCTCCAATTTAAACAAACAAAGTTTGTTTTAAAAGACTTTGGTGAAATAGCTTTAGGTTTTAGTTGTAGGTTGTAGCTGTAGTTTTTGGTTTGAAGTTTTTCGTGAAAAGCTACTTACAGTAGCTTTGAGAATTTGAGCTTTTCGTTGGATTCTAAAGCTAAAGCTTGTATATGCCAAACAAGACTTTTATTTTCATAGGAACTTTTTATTCAAAAACTAAAAGTTAAAGCTCCTAAAAACTCTTAAAAGTTTCGTGCCAAACAGCGCCCTAATGACACTATTAAATTGATGTGTTAAAAATTACTTAGACTTGTTAAAATACCTTTTTTTTTGTTATTATTAAACAGCCATAATTTAAAACATTTATCTAGAAATTTTCTTAAACTTATTATGTTATAAAAATTTCTTAGACTTGTTGAAATAATTCTGAAGTTTCATGTACATAAATTGTTAATTTTTTCTTTTCTTTTTCAAACAATTATGGGTTGGGTTGAATGCATGGATTTAGATGGGTTGAGGCCTATGCATACTGAAATTAAATGTGTGGGTCTTCTCTTATGTATTACGTAGGGTTTATTGTTTGTACATTTCTACACTCACACATACATATATAAATGGCTCATCACATATACTCACATAATGAGTGTATACATAGGGATTTTGAAGTGTGCAAAAAAAAACCCATTATATAATCTATGATGTACGGACATATTTAATTGATTTATTGGAAACTTAAAATATGAAAACTTGTACAATTGGGTAACGCTTTGAAATACTTCGATGTACACATAATATTCTACATAAATGCGTTAAATTATTATAAAGATTGTATTACATGGCATTCTCTAATGGTAACGCTTTAACTAAACTTTAGAATGGTATGGATGTTGTACGAGTTAATAATAGTCTAAATACTTCAACTATTAAAAATCCAAATCACTACCGAATACTCCGTATTACTCGTATTTTATTTTGTTCACGTCCACGTCAACGCAATTAACTAGGTTAAAATGACATAATTACCCATAAAGAGAAAAATGGAGGTTTTAGACTATTATTATTTGAATATAAAATGACATAAAAGTTGAATCTTCAATTCTAAGAAGACCTTGAAAATTGAGCTCTTAAAATTAACATGAACTATTTTCCTTGTTGGAGAGGTTGCCAACTTGTCATATTGTGTATGGAGCATATAAAAGTTGATCAATATTTAATTCACTATGGCTTCAACCATCGAGCGCTGCCTCACTATGCCGGAGAATCAATTAGCCACTATGGCTTCAACCGATGTAATAAGTTCTATATACAATGAAGTAACGGTTTAGTTTGTTACAGGCATTTCTTGACACTATTAAATCGATGTATTAAGGGGGATATTGTGTGGTTCAACTTTCACGTTATGTATGTTATGTTATGAAGTTTCTTAGACTTTATGAAATACTTCTAAGTTTCACCTACAACATTGTTGATTTCCTTTTTTCTTTTCAAACGATTATGGGTTGGGCTGAATGCATGGACTTAGATGGGTTGAGGCCTATATACTGAAATAAAATGTGTGGGTCTTCTCTTATGCATTACGTAACCTCTATTATACTCTATAGTATGGACATATTTAGTTAGTGGCTTAAGCTTAACAAAGAAATAAGAATAATGAAAGCCCGAGACATAGTGGATCAGAATCATCAGGTTAGATGGGTCATGGGTTTGGCTCATCAATACCTCTTCTGCAGGCTATAAGCCTATAATTATAGACCTTGTAACAAATAAATAATTATTCTTTTGTACACAGTTTCGCTTTATCCATGTGTACTTGTACAGTTGTGTAACGCTTTAAAAAAATTCGATGCACACATAATATTCTACATAAATGCTTTAAATTGTTATACAGATTGTTCTACATAAATGCTTTAAATTATTATGAAGATTGTATTACATAAATGCTTTAAATGATTATATAAGGATTGCATTCTAATGGTAACGCTTTAATTAAACTTTAAAATAGTATAGATGTCGTAAGAGTAAATAATAGTCTAAATAATTTGAGTATGTTTGGTGAATGAGCTGTAACCGTAGGTTGTAATTATAGTTTTAGGTTTTAAATTTTTTATGAAAAATTACTTCTATTACCTTTGAGATTTTAAAATTTTCATTGGATTCTAAAACTATAGCTTGAACAAAAAACTCCTATGAAAATAAAGGGTATGTTTTGTGAAATAGCTGTAGGCTATAGCTGTAGCTGTAGGTTGTAGCTATAGGCTGTAGTTGTAGCTTTACGTTTGGAGCTTTTCACGAAAAGCTACTTCTAGTAGCTTTGGAAATTCGAGCTTTTCATTTGATTCTAAAGCTAAAACTTGTACATGCCAAATAAGACTTTTATTTTCACAGGAGCTTTTTATTCAAAAACTAAAAGCTAAAGCTCCTAAAAGCTCCGTGCCAAACAGGACCAAAAGCTCTGTTTGTCATGTACTAGCTGTAGCTTTAGAATCCAACGAAAAGCTCAAATTTTCAAAGCTACTAGAAGTAGCTTTTCGCAAAAAGCTCCAAACGTAAAGCTACAACTACAGCCTACAGCTTACAGCTACAGCCTACAGCTACTTCACCAAATATACCCATCTTCTCCGACTATCAAAACTTAAAATAATAATCAAATTTTTTTTTTCACGTGCACATTAACGCAATTAACTAGGTTAAAATGTCATAATTACCCATAACGAGAAAAATGGATGTTTTCGACAAAGGAATAATTCAGGTCAAATTAGTTACACAAAGGAATAATTCAGGTCAAAGCTATTTGGTCCACTCTTTATGATTATCTATTTTTTAATTTGAATATAAAATGACAAAAAGGTTGAATCTTCAATTTTATTAAGCGAGAATTGTATTACATTATTTTTCACCACGTATATATACCATCGATATAATCTCCAACGAGAATTGATGCTCAAACTATGAATTAGTGAACTGTTTACATATCACTAGATAAAGAGCTTTTCATGTATCAAACCTTTTTTAGTATAATCATAAATAAATAAATAAATAAATAAATTTTTTTTTGAACGACCGACTAAATCAAATTTCATTATATGGATTCACAACAAAACGTTACAAGCACCAATTACAAACACCAAAAACTATACTTCAAGCATATTATCTAGAGAAAATTAAAATTGCTCCAATTTTCCCATGACAAATTCTTGAATCTTGAACGATTTTTAAACCAAATGAAAGATAATGATCGGATCTCTTCGGATATTAAGTTGGCAGTTCCTTGTTTCGAATTGAAGACCACATTGTTTCTATTTTTCCAAATGCACCAAACTGATGTAGCAATAACCAAATGAACCGCTCGTTTCCAGCTTGCACTTCCCCTTAGATTAGATGCCAATGTTACTAAATCTTTTGCAGTAAAGAAGAAGAAATTGGAAATTCTGCACCACTGCGAAACATTCCCCTTAGATTCAACGTAATGTCCAACTATCTGTTAAATAAATAAATAAAAACTTTGTAACATATTAAACAGATAGTTGGACATTACGTTGAATCATAAGTTAGCAATCGAATTTATATCCAATTAATAACATGTGTAACTGTACTTTGTGTTTGCCAATTTTATTTTAACATTATATAATAAATTATATAATTATTATATTCCACCATCAATAAAATATCATCTTTGCAATTTATAAATTTTTTTAATTAATTATTATTGAAAATATGCGACTAGAATGAGAAACTAAAAACTAAAATATAAATATAAGAGCAAATAAAATTTATACAAGTAAAATGGCAAAAGGATCAACTTAAATTGGGCCCCACCACCAAGAGAACTAGAGAAGTGCGTGGACATTGAGGTTGTTAAAAGTCGGTCATCAACATATCGACCTTTGAATTTTCTTTATTTTTATTATAATAATTTTATACTTTTAATATTAATATTATAAATAAAAAATAAATAAAAGAATTCCACACGTGTCATTATCTCATGAGACTAGTGTCCAGGTATCTATACTCTCTCGTAATTATTATACAAATTGCGCAATTAAATAATTATATTTCCTCTTTATTTTGCAATTATTGTCATTATTATAATTGTATTCGTATTGTATAATTATTATATAATATATAATATCATTATTATTATTGTTATAATTTTAAATTGGTTGATCACACGGAATCCAAACACCAATCGTCTCTCCCGCTGAACTGAAACTACACGACTCCACTCAATTCAATTAAATCCGTAAAAAGGTACGTACCACACATAAAAAGTGTTTTTACTGTGTGTTTCTGTTTTTAATTCTGAGAAGTTAATTGCGTAATTTCGATTTGTATCGTATAATTTTCACGGTGTGTAATTCTGGTTAATCTGTTTGTTTTCTAGCTGTGTTTCATAAATAGAGTGAAATATTTTAGGTTTTGGTTATTTAATTGTGTTCATATCGTTTACAATTGTTGAGGATTTACAATTTTGCATTGAGGCGATGTCAGGATGTGTAAATTCGTAAATACACACACACACATGTATATTTATATATAGGCTGTATATCTAATTAGGTGCTGTTTTTACAGGTTATTAGTTTTGAAAATTACCTGCCATAGAGTAATTAAATGCTGTAGAATGATCAGGAAATTATATTCATGAAACTGATACATATATGGGTTTTTCTTTTCTTCATAATTTTGTTTTCTTTACATATATTCATTCACAACTTATTATGAAAAGAATGATTTATTGAACCTAGTTGATATATAATCTTTTCTGCAAGTGATGTCACCTTAAAATAAATTAGAAGTCTTGAGGTTCAAAATGAGTAGTTTTGGGGAATTATTCATGAGGTTAATCAGCTATAATGAATTGACGACTTTGATGAAAAGCTTTGTCGGAAAACAAATGATACATACGAGTGGGAAGATCTGCATTTAGTGAATACAACAACGTATCGGCCAAAATAAAAGGATTCTTATGTTCTCTTTAATAACAGGCTTATTTGTAGAGAATGAATGAAGCCACTGATTGCAGGCCTTTAGAAAACGTCTACTAATGCTAACGTTTGAAAATAGTTGAGAGAACACAACTGATGCTAAAGTGAGTAGAATTAGTCATAATTTGTCATTCACTTCATGAAGTCCTTAGATGAGTCACTATTGTTTGGAAGCATATAACCGGAAGTAGATATGGCCAACTTAATCCCAAAAGTGTCAGAGTTGTGAGATGCGATCCTCTGAGCATGTTCTTGGAGATTGGTGTCACTCAATCTATTCTTATCATTTTGCCATCATATAAAAATAACAACACGAAGTAATTTTCATGCCTTCTTTCTTAGAGAAGGTTTCATGTTAAGTTGTCATGATACTATCTTCATTCCTACATTTTTTTCTGTGGAACTCTTGTGTTTTGTCGTGTCAAGTTTCATGATCTTTACTAGGCTTTTAGGAGAAAGGAAATGCAACACATGATGAACTTTTATTTGTTTAAATTTCATGTACTCATATTTTTACTCGAATTTAATCTGTTACCCCTTTAAGTAGTATGTTATCTTTTCTTTTGCATCCCATAAGGTTAATCCTTTTGTCTGGAAGTTCATGGGTCCAAGTCAGCATCTTTGCAATGCTATGGGAAGAATGCATGAATTAAGTTTCCTCTCACCAACGCAAAGGAGTGCTGGTGCACCAGGGTCATATTTTATTTTATTCATATACAATTAAACGTTTGTAATTTGGTGTACGCCTAGTAATTTTCTGATTCTGCTGCTTCTACAGAAAAATAATAAAAATTTCTGATTCTGCTTCTTGTTTTGTTCTTGATCTCTCAGTTGATTGTCGTGGTCTTTCTTGTTGTTTCATGCCATTATTCTTTTACATTCCATTTCCCGGGATCATTATAATCCCATTATGATGCATATATACATTTGATTGACAACAGAAAACAATGAGATCGTAGTTGGATTAAATACTCAAGTCAGTAAAAATGGGCTGTTGCTGTTCTTCAAGCCGAGTAGAATGGAACGGTTCATCCCCATTGTATAATGTTAGTGAAGTCTTTTATCTTGCTCCTTGGTCGATTGCTAATAGCTTCTTGGCTTAACCATTTTTATTCTGAAATTTTCACTGGTTATGCAGTATCCAGTAGTATCTGAGGTGCGCCAGCCGTTATCATCCCGCAGTGGTGCAGCTTCTGTTATCCCTACAGGGCTTTTAGTTGATACAAATTTAGATACTTCTATACCCGACACATTCAGGCACCCACCAGCACCTATACCATATGATGTAAATCCTCAAGATCAGCCAAACAATCAAGAAAGCTCTGCTAATAAGAATCATCCGCCTGCACAAACAAATAATTTTGAACCCATTGGAGAAATAAAAGTTAGTAATAGTAGTGAAAATGTGACTAAAGAGGCCATCGAATCTGTTACAATAGAAGAAGTTGATGCTGAGCTCGACAAGTCTGACGAACTCAAGAAGTCAAACACCCCTTTTGTAGCCCCAGAAGAGTGTCCTACATGTCTTGAAGGTTGGTTAGAGTATCAATAACTTTTGTACTACTTGGTCAGGCTTATTCAATAACTTTTTATTCCATTTTATTCTCTTAGAGAGGGTGATATAGTGGGCTAATTGCACAAACTAGTAACCTATATTTGGCCAGATTATTGTTTTAGGTATAAACAATCTTTTTATAGCAGAAAAACAATCAAAATTTTTAAAAAAATTGTTCTAAGTTGAGCAAGTTTCAAAATTCTTTAATTAAAGGTAATATGACCCAGTAATCAGTCAAAATGATGACGTGGAAGCTGACGGTTCTGTAACTTTTGACCATGTTATTTTATTTTCATGTGGCACTGATGTGGCACCTGAAAACCACTTATCTCCTTCGATGGAATAATGAAACTTAGTTTAGTGAGAAATCATAGCAAAGTTGGTTAGTTAGTCCTTAGATCAGTTTCTATTTATCTTATTGGTTGCTTTGAGGTGATGGAAATACTCGAGTCTTTCCTACTGTGCAGAATATGATGAAGAAAATCCAAAAATAATCACCAAATGCGAGCATCATTTTCACCTGTCGTGCATTCTTGAATGGATGGAAAGAAGTGATACTTGCCCTGTGTGTGATCAGGTTCGTCTTAGTTTCAGTTTGTACAATTCCATATGAAAATGGTAACATGTCTTCTCAATGTACTGCCCCATGGTATGGAAGTTGCAACTTTAACTTTAGAATTAGTTTAAGACCATTGCTTGACTGTATGACGATTATCTATAATATCCTTATGCAAAACCAAATAAAGGAAATTTGAAGACCCAAATTAATACTGATTTTTTTGTAATAATGAAATGATGATAATGTGCAAATAGAGAAAGAAAAATTGTAAAAGGAAGATGTTTTATACACATGCGGTGCTACGTACTCTAACCTAAATATCGGTTATTTCAACCGTTTAACATAATTCGATGTTGTAAATTTGAGTAATGTTGGTTGATAGTCAGCTAACCTGTGCGTGTTTGATAAAAGGATTTTAGAGGAGGATTTCTTTCCTAGTTAAATGAATATATACATCATTTTTTTTTTTTTTTTTTTTTTTTTATATTTTGCTCCTCATTGATCTTCCTGTTTTTGGCACTAGTCTTGGTCCTTGACATGATGCAACTTTTCATTTTCTTGTGAAGTGAAAACCTTTCTCTACTGTTTTCATTCCTACTAATTTGGGGTTATATATTGTTCAGAGTATGGAAGTCAACTTTCCGATCGACGACTAGCAGTGGAACTATCAAACGGAATGGCTGCTAGCATTAGTATAAAGCATATATAGTTAGGCTTCTCGTAATTTCTTATCATTTCCATTATGAACGTGTAGTGTCTGTCATCATTCCATTGAATATAAAAATACAAATACGTATACAAAAATTGAACTTGAGAGAAAACACGATACTGCAAATAGAGATCACACTTGACATTCTTCTGGTTTGGATTCTTCAGGATCATCAGCATGATGCTCCAAATATGCATAAGATATCTTTCTCAAATTCATTTGAGAATCTGCAGGGTTGTGTTTTTAAAATCATGAAGTTAATGAAGCTAGAAAATAGGTAGATGTAGATGGTCATGATTGATGTTAGTAATGGTTAGAAATGGCTCCATAACTGCGTTGATGTTATCCCTTTTTCCTTGATTTTTATTTTCTATACTAGTAACAGAAACTTGAAGAGTGGATTCATTTGTAGGATTATGATTTATACAGTTATTTTTTGTTAAACAAATATATATTAATAAAGGGAAGTTGAAGGATGACATTGTTAGTTCAATATATGAACTGAGGAACTGGGCTGCAACGGAACCAAAGCCCACAATTATTAATTTGTTCTCGGTCCTGACATTTTCGGAAACCTCATATAAATTGGTGGTTATTGACAACTAGGGCCGGCTCAGTTGATTGGAACTCCTTTAGGCTCATACTGCATATTTACTCTTGCAGTACCAAGTTTTGCATCTACCAAGAATATTTCTTTGTCCAGGGGAGTTTGACCTCAGCTCGAATCAATGATTTAAATCGAATTCAATTTTCTATTATCTATAATCTTTATATCGTACCGATTACCATTATCTTAAATACCAAATTTCATTATTAACATAATAGAACCGGTGATTTAAATTACTACTATTAAACAGGGACGAAGTTAGAATAATATATACGAAGGAAAAAAGTTATGATTTTCTTTTCTATCATGAGGATACAAAAGTCTTGGTAATACATTAAAAAAGTTTATTTTCTTTATGTAATTTAGATTTTTTAGAAGGTAGTTGCCCCTCTTCTAAATCAGCCAATGTAAAAAGATGAATAACAGTAAAATTATATTTCTTATGTTTTACCTCTACAAGTTAACTCATTTTAACGCATCATAACATAGTATCAAACTGGTATTATACTAATTTAGATTTTTTACATTAACGTTTGAACTCTTTGTTTTTTTATATCTAACTGGTATTATACTAATTATTCTTCCCACTTTCCTTTCTCTTGAAGTATTGATTTGACCGAATCCAACAACAATAAAAATTGTTATTTTGTGTCTCCACTTTTTCTAGCCTTTTGTACTATTTAATGTTTTTTTCAAGTAAACTCATGAATGTAGATACTTAGCTTATTATTCTCGCAAAAGTTATAAAATAAAGTAAAATGACTAGATTGCCCTTAAATTAGGTTTTATAACGAGGGACATTTTGTGCACACCCACATCATCACAAATCTAATACACAAAACAAAAGCCATATCTCTCTATCTCTTCTCTCCACATACTTCTCTCTGGTTTTACATCTAGTGAAATTATAGTCGGTGAGTGTCTATTGCTTTTTAATTACTCTACTAATTAATTAGGGTCCATCTAAATATACACCTCATTTTCACTATTTGAACACTAATAATGATGTAATCATTAAAATATTTTGACTAATCATTTTCACTATATAAGCCCATATTAATTAGCAATCATTAGTGTATTTGACTTAATCCTTAAAGTTGTCTTAATAATTACACTAATCATTAAATAATGATCACTTTATATTTTTTTATTTTGTATTTCTTTATGTTTTCATCGTTTTTAACGTTCTTTTTTTGTTTTTCTTCGTTTTTTACATTTTTCTTCGTCTTTTATATGTTTTCTTCGTCTTTTTACGTTTTTTTGCGTTTTCTTTGGTTTTCTTCGTTTTTTTTCGTTTTTTTTCGTTTTTTACGTTTTACTTCGTTTTTTTTACGTTTTTCATCTTTTTCTTTGTTTTTTACATTTTTATTCGTTTTCTTCATTTTTTACGTTTTTTCTTCGTTTTGCTTTGTTTTTTACGTCTTTTTTTCGTTTTGCTTTGTTTTTTTTACTTTTATCTTTGTTTTCTTCGTTTTTTTCATTTTTTCATTTTATTGGTTTTTTTGGTTTCTCTTGGTTTTTTTTTGTTTTTCTTCAAAAAAATTTACGTTTTTCTTTATTTTTTTACGTTTATCTTTGTTTTTTTTTCGTTTTTTACGTCCTCATTTGTTTTCTTCATTTTTTTTTACGTTTTTTCGGTTTTTTTCGTTTCTCTTCGTTTTTTTACGTTTTGTTTCGTTTTATTACGTTTTTTTTTCTTTTCTTTACGTTTTTTTTTTCATTTTTGTTTACGTTTGTAATATACTTTATATACGTATCCAATTTAACTACGATGCATTGTAAAAGTTTATGCATTATATTATATAAACATGATGCACTCAGACTTATATGATAATGATGCACCATATCTTATAAATATGATGCACTGAATTTTTAAAACTTACAGAACCATGATGCACCATATCTTATAAATATGATGCACTGAATTTATATGATTACACGTAAAAAAGGTAATAAAAACTTAAAAATCAAACAAAAACAAAAAAGGAAGAAAACTTAAAAACGAAAAAGACATAAAAAAACCCTTAAAAACGAAGAAAAAATATAAAAAAAACTTTAAAAAACATGAAAAATTAAGAACGACATAAAAAAATGAAGAAATACGGAAAAAACATAAATTAACAAAAAATAACGTAAAAAAAACTAAGAAAAACGTAAAAAGCAAATAAAAACGTAAAACAAAATGAAGAAAAACTTAAAAAACGAAAAAAACGGAAAAACGGAAAAAATGTAAAAAAAAAACGAAGAAAAGCATAAAAAAACGAAGAAAAAGGTAAAAAACAAAGAAAAATGTAAAAAACGAAGAAAAACATTAAAAATGAAGAAAAACGTAAAAAAATGAATAAAAACGTATAAAACGAAGAAAAGCGTAGTAAACGAAAATTCATTTATGTGACGCTAGATGAAAATTCCCCAATCCCACCAAATCACCCAGAATGGAGGAGATACAAAACTGAGGCCGCATCCGCATTGGAAAGTATATATTTAAGCCGATAACGCATGTATACTGAAATTAATCAGAATGAAAGACAAATGTAATCAAGACTCTTTATTTTATAAAGTTAGTACAATTGTTACATGTTTCTATTTTTTAAATGGGTGATTTATTTTCTCGTTAATTATTTGTATTCCGATAACACACCGACAAAAATATATAATTTTAATAGTGAAATAATTAGGTACTAATAATTATTAAGGTGAAATTATGAAAAGACAAAATACAAAATACAAAATAAAATAAAAAAAGATAAAGTGATTATTATTTAATGATTAGTGTTGTAATTATTAAGACACTTTTAAAGATTAAGTCAAAAGACACTAATGATTGCTAATTAATATAAGTTTGACTAGTGTTCATTTAGTATATTTAGTGTTCATTTAGTAGCACCCATTAATTAAAGCTAATTAATTATGTTTAGTATTTTTTTTTAAATTATTCCCACATTTATGTATTGTTGACAGACCCTTTTTATTATTTCCAAAAATGTTTACACGGCTGTTTGTTACTCTAACACTTGTCTACCCCATTTTTATATTCTTTTAATGTAAAAATAATTCACACACAAAATGCATCAATCAAACCCTTAATTTCACAACACCCCTTTTACTCCCTCATCAATTTGTGTTGACTCTTTTCTTCTGTAGGAAATAAATGACAAAAAAATGCAAGGGCTTGGCACAATAACTTGTACAAAGGTAAAATCTTTACATTAATTGAGGCTATCTGTTTGTTGCCTGTAACAGTTCAAGATTTAATTTTGATCACCAATTTATGTACTTTTCTATAAGGACATGAACCATTTTGTATCTTCTGATTGTAGTTTGTAAAAATAAGATAAAAAAGGGGAATCTTGAATGTACAATATGGCCCATTTTTCTGAATTGAACAATGACATAGATGTAAGTAAGGTTAAGGTTTCTCAAGCTTGTAGAAATGATGAATTCCCTGTGAAGACTGATTTGTATGTTGAACTTAGAGGTTTTGATAGATTGAGGTGTTTGTTTGAGCAAGTTCTTTTATATCTTAATAAGGATATAATTAGGGCTTTTCCACCTAAACTTTGTGATGGTGTGGAGGCTGATTTGTTTGCATTGTTTTGGGTGGTGAGAAAGATAGGAGATTATGAGTCGGTTTCAAAGAATGAATTGTGGGAATTCGTTGCTAAGGAATGTGGGTTAGATATTATACATGAGGGAGCTTTGAAATTGATATATTTCAAGTATTTGAAAGAGTTAGATGAGTGGTTGACTCATGGAGGTTTTAAAGATATGAAATTAAAGAATGAGGAGCTTGGTGCTCTCGAGAAATTAGAATCGTTGTTTCACGAGTTGGGAGGGTGTAATTATTCTTTATCTAGTGTCAGATTTGAAACTGATAAGGAGAAGTGTATTGTTATAGAGTCTAGTGGTGATGGTAAAAGTGCTATGGAATCTAACAGAGAATTGGATTTTGATATACGGAAATATGAAATGGGATTATCAGGAATCAATAACGTTGATGAAAACAATGAAGAAATTACTGGTTTGGATCTTAATTTGGCTATAACTGAAATGGAGTTTCCAAGAATCAATAATGTCAATGTTAAAAAAGAAGAACTTGGTGGTTTGAATCTTAATATGGCTAATGCTGAAATGGGATTTTCAACATTTAATGATGTTGATGGAAAAGCTGGAAATTTTGGAGGTTCGGTTGAAGACGATGACAAAAAAGATGTGTTATGTTCGATGAATGTACATGGTCTTGATTCTAACAATAATGATATCAAAGATACAAGTGATACTGACAATAATACGGTGATCTTTGCCAAGACTACTGTTAATAATGTAGTTGATTCTCAGAAGATAATAAAGGAGGAATCTTTTAGTTCTAAGAGGATGAAGAAAGAGCAATCTTTGTCGTTGTTGAAAAATGAAATGGGATTTTCAAGAATCAATAATGTTTTTGATGAAAACAGTGAAGAAATTGGTGGTTTGGATCTTGATTTGGCTAAAATTGAAATGTTGTATCCAAGAATCAATGATGTGGGTGTAAAAAATGAAGAATTTGGAGGCTTGGATGACAGAAGATTAAAGTTATCGAATGAGAATGTTGTCAAGAAAGTGGATGTTTCAAGAATCAAAGATGACAATAACAGAGATGTGTTATGTCCGATGAATGTACTTGGTTTTTATTCTGACAATAGTGATCACACTGATAATCATGAGGATAGTATGTTGATCATTGCCAAGACCATTGATAATAAGTTAGTTGGTTCTAAGAAGAGGAGAAAAGATGTATCTTGTAGTTCTCAGAACATGAAAAAAGAGGAACCTTTGTCCTTGTCAAAAATGCTAGATTGGGTAGCAAATGCTGCAAGAAATCCACATGATGACGACATTGGAAGCATACCAACTAGTTCCAAGTGGAAGAAGTATAAGGGAAACAAAGTATGGAAGCAGGTTTTGCTGGTAAAAGAAACACTTTCTGTAAAACGAAATGTTGATTCCGGCAATAAATTCTATGGTTCTCAGGTATAACTCAGCCCTCTCTTTTATCATTATTTATTTCAAGGAAAAAGAAATACATTATTTCAGTGATAATAAGTTGCTTATCTCGACTCATATAAGCTTCATCTCACCATAATATTTCCATTATGAGTTTTCCAAAAGAAAGTATTGATATAATACTCGTATGTAATTTCTGATTAATAAATTCATGGAAAAATTTGGTGCTTTTGAAACATGCAGAAGAAAAGACACATGATGCATCCTTCAATGTACGAGGATGATAAAATTCCCATTCACCTATCTTCTAAAAGAAAAAGATGCAGTCAAAGGGTCAGTTCCGTAAAATCATGCTCATGTCCAGGCTGTACATCTTGTTCATCCTCTCAGAACAAACATGTCAAAAAGAGCCTGCAAATCCTGGAACCTGTTGAGATACAAGATGACATGTGTGAATATCTAGATACAGAGATTGTTAATGTAGGAGTTGAAGTACCCAAATGGACAGGTGTTGTTTGCGAGAGCGATCCTAAGTGGCTTGGTACTCGGATGTGGCCCCCACCGGAGGGCGATACTGGAAAACGTGAAATGGATCCTTTAGTTATCGGGGAAGGAAGACAATGCTCGTGTACATGTCCAATTCCCGGGTCTGCTGATTGCGTAAGGTTTCATATTAGTGAGAATAGGACAAAAGTCAAAGACACTCTCGGCCCTCTTTTCTATAAATGGAAATTTGACCATATGGGTGAAGAGGCTTCGGTTTCATTGTGGAGTCTAGAAGAGGAAACCGAATTTAAAAGTTTGGTTAGTAAAGCAAGACAAGAATTGGCAGATAGAAGCAAATCAAGACACGAAATCATGAGCAATTTTTGGAGAAGAGCTTCTGAGTCAATTCCTTCTAAAACAAAAGAAATGTTGGTGAGCTATTACTACAACGTCTTTGTCCTTAGACGAAGAAGTTACCAAAATCGCATAATGCCTGAGAATATAGACAGTGATGATGATGAGCACGAGGTGGGGCATGAAAAGATCCATGCTTTATTTATCACTGATCTTGAATCTTGAAGTTGTATGAAGTATGAACATGATGTGGGGTCTGATGTTTTTGGTTATAAAAAGATCTGTGCTTTATCTGTCAAATGCTCGGGGAATAGTGCGTTGATCTTGAATCTTGATAGGGTCATAATGTTCGCGTGTTTGCTAACCTACATTAACCAGTTTTGGAGTGTGTAAAATCATAATTAGGTACCATACTGTATTACTGTGTTAAACACTTTAAACAGTTATGTTTAGTTGCTCCAAGTTATGTTAAATCGAGGGTGTTTATTTAACTATTTTGGTTTATAAAGATGTCATATTTTGCAAATTTTTAGGGGAAAATATGTGATTGCCCCTTTCTGTTTTTCTAGTTTGTGGTTATGGGATTCTTATGTTGAATTTTGGGCTCGGTTGAATGCTGGTTTAAAGAACGTATATTGAGATACTTCTACAGTATTACTCATAGGGCTTTGATACATTAACGGTTAGGTTTCTTTGTGTTAAAAGGATGAAACTTTAATTACTATTTGGTTTCTGTTTTCTTAGGAATTATTGTTGTCTTTTGCTAACTTTATAACCTCAAGATAATAATTACATATTTTAAGACGAGAAATATTACACTCAGAATAATTTATAAATAAATGTTTACACAACGGTGTTACTAATCACTTGATAAGAAAGAAGCAACAAACAAAAGAAACAGTTATGTACAAGGTATCTTCCTTGTAAATGAACTATCCATATTAATCTAACTTCATGACTACAGATTTACATCCATAAACTTTATATATATACACTATAATGTAGTATTGTCGAATCTCATGCATAGGAACAAGTGACGATTTCATATATTGATATTAAGAGAGAAATATTTAATAATATATGAATGTAATAATAATTGATACTTCTTTAATGAAAATGATTTTTTATAAAAGTTTAAATTATTATAATTATAAATTCAATATTGTAATATAAAATAAGAAAGAAGATATTTAAATATATTATGTGAATATAACATTAATTGAATGATTTATATAATTAATAAGTGAAGGGATAAAATGGTAATTTCTGATATCCCTTTTTTAATGATTAAGAAAGGGAATGTTAAATGCTTAATAAGAGTTATATATATATATATATATTTGAATTAAGTTCAAATGAGAATGAGATTTTTTGTGAGAATGGAGGAATCAATCTCAATCATCCATTTCATCAAAATAATAATACCCCTAACATTTTTAAAAATTGAATATCTCACAAACGACTAGTCAAAAATATATAAAAATTGCACCATAAAAATCAGCATTTTTTTTCTCTTCGATTAGACTTCTTACAAGGTATACTTTCAATGAACTTTTTTTTTTTTCATTATTTGGTGGGTTTCGAAAACTGGTAACACATGTGTTAGTTGTTGGGAACAAATATGTTAGTTGCGGTAACACATGTGTTAGTCGTTGGTAACACATGTGTTAGGGGCTGGTAACACATGTGTTAGTCGCTAGTAACACATGTGTTACAAAAAAAATAAAATTTTTTACCGAAAGTATATCATGAGGGATGTCTAATCGTAAAGAAAAGAACGCTGATTTCTATGGTGCAATTTTTATAATTTTTTGATAAGCCGTTTGTGAGATATTTAACTTTAGGGTAGTGTCGCAGAGGGTGTTAGTGCGACACAGTGATTGTGTCGCAGGACTGTGTCGCATAATGGATCTGATCGAAATTATTGAGGAGCTTAAGTGTAAATCGAGGTTTATATATATATTAACACCGCTTAAACACTTCCAGATCATTTCCACAACTTCTGAAAAAAAATTTAGAGAGAGAAACGAACTAAAGAGAGAGAAAGTGATTAAAGTTGAGTTTAGAATCAAAATTTGAGCAATTGGACCGTGAATTCGAGGTAAGACTTCGATTATTATGTGTTATAAGTGTTATTAAGTGTATTGAACAGATTGGAACGAGTTAATTTGAGTATTACATGTCTGAATTCGATAATTTCGAAATTGGGGTCTGGTATGTTCTTCATTGCGACACAGAGGTTGTGTCGCAGGTTGTGTTGCATGTTGTGTCGCATGAATTCTACGACACAAATGACTGTGTCGCTAAAGGCGGCAATAATGGGTATTGCGACACAATATGGTGTCGCAGGACTATATTATGCGACACAATGATAGTGTCGCATGAGCTTGTGGTGCGACACAATGCTAGTGTCGCTAGGTTTATAAAAGAGTTTAATTATGTCTGTTTGTGTACAGACCAGTGTTCTGCTGCGTGAGGTTGGAAGCTTACTGAATTTCACGATTGTCCAGGTAAGTAATAGAAGGTTATTAATTGATTGAACGAGAATATCCAGATTTGCAGGAGTACTTGAGCGTACTGTATTAAATCAGCAGGAGTACTTGAGTGTACTATATTAATTCATAAATGGCATAACAGTGTGAATGTGAGCCCTCTTTATGCTGAGTGAACATAAATGGCATAACAGTGTGAATGTGAGCCCCTTTATGCTGAGTGGTCATAATTGACTCAATAGTGTCCTTACTGGCCATCCTTATGCTGAGTGATCATAAGTGGCTCAGTGGCATGATTGTGAGTTCTAAATGAACAAAGTGGCATATGTGATTACTGTGTTTATAAGATTTTCTATCTTATATTGTTGTTATGATTCTGTTACTTACTAAGTCGATGTGATTACCCATTTCTGTTATTGCTGATAATACAGGTGGGTCGAGTAAGGTAAAGGAGGGTCTTGGGAAGGAGCCGCAGCACGGATAGTGGTGTATTTGCTACTACTGGTAGTAAGTATTTACTCCCATAGAATCATGCTCGGATATTGAGGGAGTATTTTGAAAGAGAAAAACTTGCATTTGTAAAGTTTGTAAACAATGAAATGTTTATGTATATATAAAAGTGTTATTTACGTTGTTGAATACAATGTAAAAAAAAAAAAAAACGGGTGTTACAATTTGTAACAAGTTTTTTAATTATTTATACTTACAACATCTTTGTGTTGTTATATTAATAGTACTCTTATTATAACATCATTATTATTATTATTATTATTATTTTATTATTATTATATATACAAGTATATAATAAAATACGAAAACATAAACAAATGAGAAAAAACAAAAATTATAAAAGATAATATTCACCAGCAATTAATTCTCCAAATCTACAAAGTCTTTTTGAGAATCACAAGGCTTGAGTAGAGTATATAATTGTAGACGCGGCGTATACATGGTTTCCCATTCAGCTGCATTCGGGGATCTATAAAAAGTCCAAAATCAAGTAATATGAGGCATTTGGTACTCTCCTTGTAACTATACCATCACATAATGATTATCATTTATATGTGCAACTGTAAGAGTTTGGTGGTGTTGAAACTCTTCCGGGCCTCTCCAAAGAGGAAAACAAGTCATAGAGCCTTGAATGCTTAAACAATGGACGATCACACCAAACATGTTGGCAATCAGAATAGTTGTCATAGGCATAATCATCCAGTGTATTGACGGTGCAGGTGATTATGAGAAACATAACGACTGATACAGTTCATCAAAACCTGCATTAAAAACCTGATGGTAATAGTATCCGTTTTTTAACTCGTCTAGCAACTGATATCGAATGTCGAGCCACCTATCTTCACCATATCCGAGACAAACAGCAATTGATCGAAATCCAAAATTACCATCGCCCGTTACATTTTTTATATGTGTGACATAAGGATGAAATATATCTGGAATTTTGGCCATTAAGGGGTGTGAATAACATGCATCGTATGAATCATCCCACGTCGGTACCTCGTTCAAGTCAAAACCGTGTGAACATTCTTCCGTTGGTTCCTCGTTCAAGTCCATCACGTATGAACTATGTCTTGCTGGCTCCTTGATCGAATCTAACCCAAAAGCATTTGGAGTGGTGGAATAACTATTTATGTGAGGATCTCGACTGCTGGGATCGACACGCCTTTTTTGTTGTTGTTTCTTCAAGCTTGGTCGTCCACGAGTGTTTTTTTGAACTCGAGGTTCTCGAATGAACGTTGTACTTCGACCAATTATATCCCTTAACTTTCGTAACAAACTTTTTTTCACAACTGTAAACTCCTTGTTAAAGTTTTTTGTAAAAGCTTCTACTTCATCGTCACAACTAATGTAGTCATTTCGCGTAGACGTTGATAGTGATATATCTAACTTCATCCAAAAGATATCTATCGAGTCCATTGGAATACATTGACCTGCATTTAGATATAAATAAGTATTTATTTTTGTAAAATTTTAAAAATTTCAAGATTAAACAAATCCAATATACTTTAGATGTAATAATTATATATTAACCTGAATTTAAAATGATTGCAAGTTCGAAAGCACATGGTAACCCACAACTATTGCGTAGTTGACAACCACAATTTGAGAAGTCTATCTCGGAACTCTTCAACCGTTGAAGTTCTTTAAATATTATACTGAGAGCCGCATTTGAAACAAAACTGTGTAATGGCAAGAAACAATGTAGGTTGTGTTGATGAATGCGTACAATTCTGCTTTTCTCTAAGCTTTCTTTAATTGATGTATGTTGTGCCTTCACGACTTCATCAATACATTCAACAAATTTATCGAGATTAGGTTTTGAAGATTTCAAGTATTTTTTTAACTTTGCATGTTGACTCTCAACTCGATTGGTTGTACGGTTTTCAAAGTTGAGATGTTGATCAATTCAGGCAGACACGAACATCTCCTTATATTTGTTTAACGAATGGTAGCGAGTTCAAATCATGAATTTAGCTTCCTTTTTAATTTTTTTTTTCATTTTTACATGCTTACCAACATGCATGTCCCATACACTTTATATAAATAATAACCTCTAATTCATAAAATATATAACATTATTACTATTATAAGTTCTATTCCTATTATGATAATTAATAATTATTAGTTATCCTAGTTCTTCTAAAAATATCTGTAACTTGATAACAATAAAAGAAATATATAGATCTTAATTTGTTAATTTGTGTATATATGTGTAAGTCATTTTTCCTTATCTATTTAGATACGACAATAAAAAGGCTCTTACAAAAGTTACATTACTTGCGATCCTTTCTTTAAATGACATTAAAATTAAAATAATGTTCTATAACATTGTTACTAAAAACTTTTAGTATTTTGATAGGAAAAATTAATTTATGCATCTTTGTATAAATATTATTTTCACCAAAAATCCATTTTGTTATCCTTTCCTCAAAAAGTATTTACATTCAATTGAGAAAAGTCTTTTAGAAACTTTTTTGTAATAAGAAAATTTTTTCAAAAAATATATGTCACACCCCCAAATTTGACATTTACAGTTAATCATGCGGAAGCTTTCGGGGTGTGACGAGGATCGAATAACAATACCTCGAGCGTATGATTATCGCAGAACATCGATATTATTAGGATGCCAAAATAGTTTTACAAACATTTCGGCTCATCGAGCCGTCAACATGTCAAGGTTATCAAATACATCATTTTAAATAAAATGCAAGTTCCGGGATTCAATAAAAATACATCAAGTCAATATTATAAATAAATCCCGTTAGTTTAAATATGGCATCCTAATCATCGTGGCAGGTACGGTCCCAAATATGCATGTGTCTTACGGCATAGCTAATTCCCCTGAAAAACATATTTATAAAAGGTCAACATATCGTTGAGTGAATTCACAGGTTTAATGACTCTATCATGAACCATTATTTATAAACATTTCATCAATAGATCAAAAGTGGCATCAACGACCTATTGTGCGATTATTCTCAATTTAAAACAATAAAAGCAAACACTAACTGTGATCCCCCGCAGACTAGCTAGGTCCTGCGAGTTAATATGTCGAACTAAACCTATAACCAAACCACAACTCACATATAATTCGTTTGCCTTGGACCAGTTAAGTATACTCGTCGCCAAAGTGCGAAACAACGTCGCTAGTTAGCGCGACTAACTAAAATAAACGTGGGATGGGGATGTCAGCCCCGATAGTACTATCTGTATACTCAGTGGTTAGCGTCATCTAACTAATGGTTATAGTGATTGTCAGCAAGAGGACTTCTATGCTACAACATGAAGAATTTAGTCGCCCATAAAGATACGTTGTCAGGTTTTAATAATCGCATAAATCAGTTATATGTTTTTCACCCCAAATTTGAAAGCAGTAAAACGGTAAAAGTGGGGCTGTGAACTCACCTGAGTCCGAGCGTGCTAGCAACACAGTTTTAAATCACAATTGTCCAAGTAAGCCTCTTAACGTCCTAAACGTAAGAGCTTATGTTAATGCATGTAGACGACACAATGGTCAGTATATGCCAGTTGTTCACTCAACAAGATTCATAAAATTTGCCATCAACGGGCTTTTGAAAACATCCCACTTTCATTTAAAAAGAACGACACGTTGTGATCCCACTTTGTTTCCAAAATCATTAAAACGTATCTAAGTCCACATTAAAAATACCTTATTAAACGTATTATACTATTAATGTGTAACTTTCATTTATTCAATACATATACTTTCACATAGTTATATATATATTTATATATCTCAATTACGTTTGATTTAGGGTTTTCATGACATATATTGACATTGGTAGTCTTTCGTTATTATTATTATCATCACGTCATCTATTTCCATATACACATATAAATATAAAAATATACTCATGTAGGCATCTATTTATATATATATTCATTCTCACTATAATTACCACATTTTAAACGTTAGCATATATATATATGTATTCTCATAAGCATTTATATATTTTACTTGTCGTTATGATATATTGACCAACAATATGTACATTTATTCATACGTACATTCCTATACACATATTAATATAGTTATACGCCTTTATAATTTATTTTCACACTTTTACCTTACGATATTATTTAATTCCTTTTAAATTCTATTTATAACCTAACTTTAAGTTTTAATAAATTAAATTCTCGTTCTAAACATTTTAAGGCATGACTAATATTTAACTAACCTTTTAATTCATTGATTTTCCAATTTAAGTCTAAATTTACCGATTTCCTTACGTTTATCATTTAATTAAATAAATTCGCGTTTTTAACTCGCGGTTTCGTTTTAAAATCCTCGTTCAATGTCTAAGTCTCGTTTTTATTATTTAAAATTTTATTAACTTATTTAAAATATCTTAAACTCACTGATTTTGTATAAAAGTTCTTACTTCCTATGTTTTTGCAATTTAGTCCCTAAAGTCTTATTTATTCTATTTTTAACACTTAACTTTTATAAACTTAAAGTTTAATAACCTACATTTTGTCCTAAGTTATTCTAACACTTGTTTTACACCAAATTACATGAAATACACTAATCTTTACATTAAAAGTCCTTAATATATGGTTTTAATCATATTTATCCTTTTTAGTTTAGTTATCTCACTTTTAACAGATTCTGTCAAATTTTTAGGTCAACTTTGCTTACGGTTTTGACTAGTCAAACATGTTCATAAAATTATGAAAATATTTCTACACGTTCTCCTATGTCTTAGCTTTCCAGGAACATAAGATTTATAATTTTTGGTTAAGTTTAAGGGGTCCAAATACATTTTACATCACACAAAGGTCCAACAGTACTTATTTTGGACAGTTGGTCATAGATCCGTATGTATCTTGAGTTTTACTTAACTTCACAAAATGAGATCATACAGCTTTCAAAGCTAACACAATTTTTGACTTTCAGGAAAAAGAATCAACTCTTTTTGATCTACGGTTTGAAAGTTATGATATTTTAAAGTCAGGTCATTTTCTGTCCCAACAGTACAGCTTGTACACTTTAACTTAGAAATTCATTTTAAAATAGTAATACTCTTCTAAAAATTATGAATCCAGTGGGGTTTGATAGCTAACTTCTTGAAATTAACTTTAGAACCAAGAAACACAAATTTTCATCACGCCTTGACCAAGTTATTAAGCTTCAAAGTTGGGAAAATTTTCTGACGTTTTCAAAAATGCATTTCAATGGACTGTTTTGGTGTATTGTAGCATAAGTTACTTATGAAACATGCAAATACGATTTTTCAAGCTAGATCTTGTCAAGAGTGAACATCTAAGCACAATATAACCATAAAATAAGTATTTTATCATAAACATTAGTAGTTTATAGAAGAAATTGTCCTTACAAAGCACTAAAGAGAAAATGAGAGTGTATTAGAGGTTGGTGAGGTTGTGCAAGAGTTCCTAGCTTCCAATCCTTAGGTTTTTGGTTGGTTTTTCTTAGAAATGAAATAGGGGCTGAGATGAGCACGCTTTTGAGAGTGAAAGAAGAGCAAAAAGAAGTGTTATAGAGGTGGAAATGCATGGTAGTTCAAGGGTGGTTGAAGGGTTGTTGTTTGAAGGTGTTTTGAAGGTTGTTTTTGAGCCAAATGAGGGCTGT